>OY821518.1:20750889-21225889 GCA_963682025.1 Cordilura impudica
AAATAAAATAAAATAAAATAAAACAATATAAAATAAAATAAAATAAAGTAAAATAAAATAAAATAAAATAAAATAAAATAAAATAAGATAAAATAAAATAAAATAAGATCAAATAATATAAAATAAAATAAAAAAAATAAAATAAAATAAAATAAAATAAAATAAAATAAAATAAAATAAAATAAAACAAAATAAAATAAAATAAAATAAAATAAAATAAAATAAAATAAAACAAAATAAAATAAAATAAAATAAGATAAAGTAAAATAGAATAAAATAAAATAAAATAAAACAAAATAAAATAAAATAAAATTAAATAAAATAAAATATTATAAATAAAATAAAATAAAACAAATTAAAATAAAATAAAAAAAAAAAAGAAAATAAAATAAAATAAAATAAAATAAAATTAAATAAAATATAATAAAATAAAATAAAACAAAATAAAATAATATAAAATTTAATAAAACTAAATAAAATAAAATAAAATAAAATAAAATAAAATAAGATAAAATAAAATAAAATAAAATAAAATAAAATAAAATAAAATAAAATGAAATTAAAATAAAATCATATACAAACAATAAAATAAAGAAATAAAATAAAATAAAATAAAATAAAATAAAACAAAATAAAAGAAAATTAAAGTAAAATAAAATGAAAACAAAATAAAATATAATAAAAATAAAATAAAATAATATTAAATAATATAAAATAAAATATTACAAAATATTATAAATAAAATAAAATAAAATAAAATAAAATAAAATAAAATAAAGTGAAATAAGATAAAATAAAATCGTTATAAATGAATAAAATAAATTTGTAATATATTTATAAGAACTTGTCAAGGTTTTATATGCTTAACAATTTTCCTTGGGATATTTTTATTATATAAAACTGTGTTATTCCTTTTTTTAATTTAAAAATGGTATTCGATTTCGACCAAAATCCCAGCCACTATTTAGTTTTCGATATAAGATGGACCGAAACGTAATCTAGTTTTTATCATTTAGAATAATTACCAAGTTAACGTAAATTCTCAACTGATTTTGGAATGGTGATTATATCATAGTTTCTTACATATAAGAGTCTGATAAAAGACACGCTTTTCTTCATAACTTAAAATATTAATAAAAATTCAAAATTTCTAAAACGAACTATTTTTTTTGCCAATTGCATTCTACTTAAGCATAGAGATATGAAATAATATTTTGTTATGTTATCGGTAACTCAATTTAACCTGATAACAGAAGTTTTACTATACTTAGTATAATTGGAAATTTGGAATAATTGCAAATATTGTTGAAGAAAAACATAAATATGAAATATTACCTTGCATGAATTGATGAAATATGAACTAACGAAAAATAATATAAAACCTAAATTAAAAAAAATGTGTTATTTTACCGAAAATATGCATTTAAAAATTCGGCTATTAAATAATTTTTTTGTTGTAATTTCTGAACTATAGTTTAGTAACTAATTTTTCAACTCTTGGAATTTTCTATTATTGCACATTTGGTAAATGGTGTTACCGATATTTCAAGTAGAATACCGGAAGCAAATAAGATTTATTAAATTTTAAATTTCGGCAGCCAATGGTAAGTATTTCATTATTATTCTTATGTTTTCTTACAAGCTTAGTATCATATAAATTAATAATTAAAATTCTTTAAACCATTTAATTTTTTTTAAGTTTTCTGGAAAATTAACTCTGATTATCCCGATATTTGTTACCCGCTTAGAGGTAACCGATGTAAGTATTTCAGTTTTAATCCTATTTTGACCAAGCATCCCTCATTTGAAAAGTATTTACTTTTAGATGTCCAGCAGATTTACAGATTTTAACATTTTTACATTTTGTTGGAGTTGCTACTAACACATACATAAAATTATACAATTCTGTGTGTGCGTTTATTAAATTTGTTAACGTGTTTGCAATAAGCCCTGTGTTGAATGCGACATTGTAGAAGCTTGATACCAATGTTTGATTCAAATAAAAGATGGCTCACTGAAAAGGTTTTTTTTCAGAAAAGGGGATGATAAAACGCAATTATGTTTTATTTTTTTTTCTGATTCCTAATTTTCACAAAAGCTGAAGCTACTAAAATAAATTATCCGCGATAATAATCTAACCCATAAAAATAAAGTTTTTTTAAAACTCTTTCTTTCCTTATGCATATGAATTCTGAATCTCTCCGTGACTGTGTGTGGCTTTGCGTGACTATTTTAGAATTCATCTTTGGTCAGAACAAGTCTATGGACCACGTTTCAGATTGATTGGATGTGGGGAAATGGGGTTTAAGTCACTCCGTCATTGGGCGTGACTATTCGTGACTACCTCTAAGTTAATATTGGCGACAACAAGTCCGTGAATCAAGTTTCAGTGTGATTGGAGGAGGGGAAATGGCGCCTAAATCACTCCGCGATTGTGCGTGACTAGGCGTGACTGTGTGTGACTATCTCGGAATTAATCTTTAGTCACAACAAGACTATGGGCCAAGTTTCAGATTAATTGGATGAGGGGGAAGGGGGTTACCCAGACAGAGAGTATGAGTTAAAAGAAAGAGTTTAAAAATGATTAGTATTTCCCAAGTTCAAACCGCAATAACTAGAGAAATAGGCAATAAATATAAAAATTTAACCCGTTTAGTAGATATGTATATATCATAACCTAATTTTTTGGATCAAATCGATTTCAGTGACCCCATACCAACCATCAAAAAACGGACTAAATTCTGAAAAGTCTATAGCCATTCAAATACTTATAAAATAAAACATAATATAATATAAGTACATGGTTGGCAGTTATAAAAATTCAATTTCAAAACAATCGAAAATAAAGAAACGGTTAAAAATTGACGTAACGGTTTTCAAAATAAAATATTTTGAACAGGCATTTGCGATGTACTCAACCAGATTAACAGCCTCCAGCACAAGAGAACAAATGGCTCAGAATCTCATAACAACCATTTCAAATGATTTTCAGAGCATGTTTTAAGAACATATGTATCTTTTAATTTCATATTTTGAGAATAATAAAGATCTCGCCAGATGAATAAATCTACTATTGAACAACTAGATAACCTTTTTCTATTACGATAGTATATTTACTATTAATACTACTGTATTTTAATCCTAATACGAAATTAGTTAATAACCTCGTCGTAACACGGCTGGCAAAAATATAGCCACAATGAATCTGTGTTCTGAGTGTAAATCTCATAACTAAATGATCAGTGAATATTTGGAATTCAGTCGCGTTACTAAAATTGTCTTGAAATTTAAGAAATTTTAAATACGAAAAACTGCTCTTTTCAAATAATGTTATTCAAAATGAGAATTTTTACCAAAAAATCTTTTTTTAAGAAAAATTATATAAAAAACCCGGTATGAAAAAAGTCACAGAAATTCCATTTGGAAAAAAAAAACATTTTTTGCATCTTTTTAATAAAAAATTTAATTAATTTATAAAACTTTTTTTCAAAAATTTTCCTATATTCAGCAAAGGTTCGAATGATAAAAAAAAATTACTCACTATAACACCAACACAACAAACCCCATTTCATTTGCTATTAGAGGGTTAAATTGATATTTTTTTATGATCACATGAAGCTTTTTAAAGTGTACGATTAAAATGCAATAAAATTATTAATTAAGTGGAAGCTAAAAGCATTTTATCATTTTAAAAGAGAAAAGTAGACAACATTTTCCGAAAACAAAACGGAAATTGTTTATCTTTAGCGCCAACGAAAAAATCCACAGAACACTTGTCGCAGAGTAGCTGTATAACCATGGCACAGAATGTTGTTACACTATGTACGAGTATGTACTTCTGACGCAGTTATTCAACAACAATATTATCTAGAAGAAAATGGAGCAACATAGCTAGACAGTTGAGATGAGGAAAACGTGGGAGCACGTGTTCTTTTGTTAATTTTAATACATAAAAAGAAAAAGGGTTATTTTGGTAGGGCATTTTAAGTGGCACATGCTAAATTTCATTGTGTTGTTGTCGATTATGGATTTTTAACGAGTTTTCAATTTATTTTCATCTCAAGTGCAGCACTGAACAAGTTGAAGATGAAAACACTTGACTACAGCCAAATAATATTCAATAACGTCTGGTAAAGAAATTGTATTTTTTTTTTACAAAAAAATCGAGAATATATAAAGAAAAACCAACAAAAGACTATTGCACCACATTAAAAACAAAAATCAAATTACTAAACTTCAGTCATCTGGCATTTGGGATCATCAAAGTGCAGTGATAGATAATCGTAGACGAACGTTCTACAATATGTGTGTTTTTGAAAATATATATGGAATTTTTTTTGGAAACGGATATTTTTGTACATAATAGAGTATAAAATTGAGGAGTTTTAATATTTCCATTGTTCTAAAGCTAAATCGATTTCCCCTTTGCAGAGGAAGAAATTTCTAACAAAGCTTTATTGAGTTCAAATTCTGAGTGGACTAAACTTTCTAAAAAATATTTTAAATTAAATTTAAAAAAAAAAAAAAAACCAAGAGAAGCTTGATTGTTATTGGCATTAGAGAGCGAAAATTCAACTTTATAATAGTATTTGGTGAAAATCTGAGGAAATGAGAATAGAAGTCTTCTTGGATTTGAGGGGTGTCTTTTGGTATAAAATTTTTAATTATTGTTATTTTTTTTCATATTTATTTATAAAACATTAAATATAATAATAGAGATGGTTAACATAACAAAAGTTTTAAAATTAAAAATATGCAAATTAATAGTAATGAATATCGGAGAAGGAAAATTCTTAGTTATTAAACCTTCAATAAACTATGAAGCGAAGTATAGTACTGAGAGATTTCACCAAAAAAGGAATAATATACAACAACTATTGAATGATTACAAGAAATTTGAAATTTTCTTGATATTCTTTCAATACGAATAAAAATGTATTCAACATTACATAAAGTATGCAGTCGTTGTGTGGTAAACTCAAAGACAAATTCATAATCATTTTGAGTTTATTCTGACTGATTTGGATTTTCTTAACGTGTGTTTTTGCCCATGTCCCAAAACTGGACAGTCCTATAGAGCAGTGGCCTAAAAAATAGTCTTGGCAATTGCTATATTTTCTATTTGTTAGATGTTATATCATTTTAATAAAAATATAAAATATTTCTTTTATATGTCTGGTATGTTCATTAACAGTTTCAGACTAGAGAATATCAATAACGTTTAAAGATATATTTGTGCTCGGGAGGTTATAAGAACTAGATTTTCAAAACAGATATGGGTAATTCCATGTCAAATCAACCAATGGGTGTACACTACCTTCTCCAAATTGTATGATTTTTCGCAGGAAGACAGATTATTACAGAACTAAAATAAGTGCAAAGTTTGAGGGTACTGGCACTTCTGTATCCGGAAATATGTGGTCTTGAAAATCGTAAAAAAGGTCAAAATTTACAAAGTTGTACTTACTTAATTATCATTTTCTTGAAAAGTATTATAGTTACGCAACTCATCAAGGTTGCATTTGAAAGGTTAATTAATTACCTTTAATTTGATATACAACATGATTTTTTTTTTTTGGAAAGGTCCAAGGTCACATCTCTTGACCTATAATTCGGGAGGCTATAGCTGTAAAAACGACAATTTTAAAAATCTGAAAAAAATATATGTTTAAGATTGGTTCCTTCCCTAAAGTTCCAAAAAATTTCAGACTGGGGGCATGCTTGGATCCAGAAATATTTATCATAGAGTAAAGATAGATATTTAAAAAGTCGGTGCTGTTACTGTTACTGTTTATGAATGTGGTTGGTTGTGCTCGTGAGCGTCGGCGGGCTATGCACGCACGCCGCTATTTGTTTCTGGTTCTTTAGCTCTGTACTGTACTCAGTACAGACCTGTGTTAGGGTTGGTTTGACAGGTAATTATGTTAGAGCGAGACAACAGTATAAATGTTGTCGGGTGTGGTTCGTAGTGTCAAATAACTTGGATATAGAGGAATTATTGAAAAACGAGAAGTCAAAGGAAGCACCACGAAAAAAAAACCATTCTAAGCACGTTGCTTTAAAAAACCACATGTGTTGCTATAAAATCAATATTTTTAAATAAAACCAAAAGCGTTCAAAGTGATTGTTTTTTGCCACTGTAAACAATATGTCATTTAATACAATATATTGTTGTAATCCATTTAAAAAAGTTGCTCATTTCCAGAATGCAAGAGGACTTCGAAAAGTTCAGCAATGGATGACTGAAATTAGTAATAACATTTCAATATCAAATAAAATATGTGATATATGCAGAAGAGAACTTTATAAATTAAAAGGAAGTGTAAACAATAATATTCAATCTATGAACGAGCCAGAAAACGAGACTTCAGACTCGGAAAGTGAGGCATCAGTTTCGGGAGATGTTCGAATTTCTAAGTTAAACGAAAGTTTAACATATTTACAAGAATCTCCAATATGTTCGAGAAAAATTCCATTAAAAGGGTATACAACTAGAAAGTTAGAAAAAATAACAACATCAATTAAAACCAACATTTTCCCAAATTCAACACCTTCAACCTCTCACGTATGCCCAGAATCGGAAATAATCGAACAACTAAAAGAAAAGTTTAAATCAATAACTAAAAACAGTGATAAAATTCAACTTTTAACTATTTTACCTAAAAGCTGGACATTGAAAAGAATGGAGGAGGAATTTCAAATAACAAATTTCATGGCACGAAAGGTAAAAAACTTGGTTGAGACAGAAGGCGTATTGAGTACACCGAATCCAAAACTTGGAAAACGATTGCCATTAGAAATTGTTGATGAGGTGAAAATCTTTTATGAAACTGATGATGTCAGCAGATGTCTACCAGGATGTAAAGACTACGTGTCAATAACAGAAAATGGTGTAAAAGTAAAAAAAAAATAAAAGACTTTTACTCGGAAATCTTCGAGAAGTTTATGCTTTATTTAAAGAAAAACATGAAGGGATAACTATTGGAATTTCTAAATTTTGTGAACTTCGGCCAAAAAATGTGGTTCTAGCAGATGCGTCAGGAAGCCATAATGTATTTGTTTGTAAAATACATCGAAATACAAAACTAATGCTCCACGCAATAAACCTGAAAAAATTGACAGAAAATGTGCAGGATTTTGTGCTGGAAACTTATAAAGATTGTTTAAAAAGACTTATATGCAATCCCCCATCACCAAATTGCTACCTTGGCAGATGTAGCATGTGTCCAGATATACAAAATTTTAAAGAGAAACTTGGTGAATTATTATTAGAAAATGAAATTGATGAAATCATATATAAACAGTGGATAAGTGTAGATAGAGACTCTTTGGAAACTATTATTAAAGAAACTGATTCTTTTCTGGATTCTTTATGCGAAAAACTGCAAACTCTTCTACCCCATTCATTCGTATCTAAAGAGCAGGGTGCATTTATGGCTCACAAAAAGTCTGCGTTGGAAGAAAATGAGTATTTAGTAATTTGCGACTTCTCCGAAAATGCAACTTTTGTGGTTCAGGATTCTGTGCAAGGCTTTTTATGGAATAATAGCCAGGCCACACTATACCCAATAGCAATTTATTACAAATCAAATGGAAAATTAGAAACTACAAATTTTATAATAATATCAGACTGTCTAATACATAATACCATAGCAGTTTATTTATTTCATCGCCACCTAAATGAGTTTTTAAAAAACAAGTTTTTGAAAATACCAAAGAAAATTTTTTATTTTTCGGACGGTTCTTCCGCTCAATTTAAAAATAAAAAAAACTTTGCCAATTTATGCCATCATAGCGAAGATTTTAATTGTTCCGCTGAGTGGCATTTCTTTGCTACCAGTCACGGCAAAGGACCTAGTGATGGTCTTGGGGGAACGGTAAAGCGTGAAGCACGAAGAGCCAGCTTGCAACGTCCATTCGAAGATCAGATAACTACTCCTCTCCACTTGTATAATTGGTGTCAGCAAACTCTTCAGAACTGCAACTTTGCATATTTAACGGAAAAAGATTATGAAGAAGAAGAGAAATTGCTAACTGATAGATTTATAGGATTACGTACAATTCCGGGAACTCAAAAGCAGCACAGCTTCATAACAATTTCAAAAACACAATTACAAGCTAAAATTTATTCCGCTGATAGCAAATTGTAATTGAAAACATTTATAATAAAACTAAACAACAACAACAGCATTCATCATAATAATGTCAACAACAACAACAACAACAGCATTCATCATAATAATGTCAACAACGCCAACAACAACAACAGCATTCATCATAATAATGTCAACAACGCCAACAACGCCAACAACAGATTTTTAAAATTGTCGTTTTTACAGCTATAGCCTCCCGAATTATAGGTCAAGAGATGTGACCTTTGACCTTTACAAAAAAAAAAATCATGTTGTATATCAAATTAAAGGTAATTAATTAACCTTTCAAATGCGACCTTGATAAGTTGCGTCACTATAATATTAATCAAGAAAATGATAATTAAGTAAGTACAACTTTGTACATTTTTATAGTTTTTCCCGATATTCAAGACCTCATATTTCCGGATCCAGATGCGTCAGTGAACTTAAATTTAGGATTTTTCTTATTTCTCGGATACACTTTAATCCTTCCAAAATTCAGCCAATTTGGAGACAGTGATGTAAAAAATCCATAAATTTCATATTGATATTTAAGAAGATAAAATTATTGGAATAAAAGTAATTTCAGTCGATTCTATACAATGTTAATTGGAGAATTAAAAGCTTAGAAAATCCGGTATTTACTGATCACTAATTCGAAAAAATTTTAAATTTAATTTTATATTTTAGTTCAGATCTCGACTTTAGAAATCTTAATCACTTTTATTTCAAGCAATATTTTTTTTTATTTATTCTTTTATATTTTAACAAAAATTACAATTAACAATTTTATTTTCTATCTTTATCAGTTAATGATTGAGTAAGAATTTTTTCAGAATAAAATTCACGTGTTTCAAACAGAGCTCCCCATTACTCAAGCTGCTCGACTCAACGAGTAGCTCGAGTAGTAAAAACTAATATTTTTCATATTTGAAAGCATGCAAAAATATATATGCAAGCATTTAGGATAACATATGTATATTTTTTTGGAATCTTACAAGTACCAAGAATATCATCCTTAAATTTTACATGAATCGGACTGCCTTACCGGCGTAAACTAATACTCGAAAAAGTAAACTAATACTCGAAAAAGCTCGACGACTTTTCATACAAATGTATGCAAATATTCACTTCATAGATGTTTGTCTTTATTTAAAAAATTTTTTTCGCAAAATACATGGTACGATTTTATGTATTTTGAAGTCAGGTACACTGATAGATTACTCTCCTAAAATATTGAAACATTCTAATAAAAACTATGGAGTGGGCGAACTACTACTCGAAAAAGATCATCCACTTTATACTCAAATGTATGAAAATATGTTCTTTGTATAGGTTTGATGCTTATTTCCAAAAATTTTTCTAGAACACTTGGAAAAAATTTGCAGTATTTTAATCTGAATGTATGTAGAGAATATGTTTTCGAAATTTTAAAGCATTTCAACAAAAATGTTGGCGTGTGGGAACAACTACTTGAAAAAGATCGGAAATTTTGAAAAAGTGTAAAAAAAATAAAAAAATTTTGTTTTAATTTTTTCACTGTCCGTAATTGGCAATACGCATAGATTACTCATAAAAAAAACATAGTCGGCCTAGACCGACCATACGATACCCTATACCATGGGTTATAGACCCTATCACTTCGGTCCAACAAATTCGATATAGAAAATAAGCATAACCCAAATTTGAGTGGGATTTTTATTAATTTTTTGCCTGCAGATATGAAAAGTTCATATAGGATGCTATATTTATATGGGGACTAGGTCCAAATATGGACCGATCCTGACCTTATTTGGTAAGGTCACTTATATTTAGAAAAAATATATACAAGCCAAATTAGAGAAGAATCTGTGCAATATTTTTGTTTTTTGATAGATTTAAGTGAAGATCGGGAAGCAGCTCTATATGGGGCCTATGACTAAGAGTTGTCCCATAGTGATAATTTTTGGACCACTCATTAATGAATATAATAAACACATACAAACTCAATTTGGATCTTATGGCAATTTATGTATTTATTTCATAGGGGTCATTTGTATTGGGACTGGTCTGAACATGGACCGAATTTCGCCAATTTCAATAGCGCTCATCCTATAGCCGATAAAAGCTTATATACCAAATTTCATGAAACTATATTCATATTTGCGACCACTAGTTTGATTACAAGGTTTACATGGACACACAGACGGACGGACGGACGGACATCGCTAAATCAAATCAGAAAATGATTCTGAGCCGATCGGTGTTATAAAAGATGGGTCTAGGTCAAATATTTTTGGCAGTTACAAACAGCAGCACAAAGTCATTATACCCAAACCACATGGTGGTATAATTAAATCATTCCCACCAAAATTGTGGCATCGGTATAGCACTGCTCGACCACTTTCTATACAATGTGTGAAAATTTGCTCTTATTTCAAGTTTGATGTAACTTTAAAGAAAAATTTCTATCACGACTTGCTAAAATTTTTGACGGCTTGCACTTGCAAATATATTAAGATAATCTTCTTATAAGATAAGAATTGTGCCATTGGCGAAAAACTACTCCAAAGAGATCGACCACTTTCCTTACAAATGTATGAAAACATTCACTCCATTGAAGTTTCATATCATTTTATAAGAAATTTTCCAAAAATACATGATAAAAACTTATAAAAATTGTAATCCGTCATATCAAAAGATTATTTTCCTAAAATATTGAAATACTTGGTCGTATGGTGTGGGATGGGGGAACTACTACTCGAAAAAGTAATTAAAAAAAAAATTTATGTTTTTCAACAATTGCAACTGACTACATTCTACGATGATTCATTTAAATTTCTAAGCCATATAGACCAACATTGTGCTATTGGCAACCTACTACTCGAAAAATATCAGTCAGTCTCCATACAAATATGTTCTGAAAATTTTCTGTAAAATATCTCAAGCATGAAATTAGAGCATTTTCACACTTTGCTATGGGAAGAATCTGACCCTTTTCGAGTAGTAGTTCGTCCGAGCCACAATTTTGGCCAGATTACTTTGAAATTTGGAATTCGTAATATAATCATATTTCCAACTTTAAAAAGCATAAATTTGTGCCACGTATTCATTCAAAATTTTTTGTAAATCGATGCCAAATGTCAATACATTTGTATGGAAAGTGGTCGAGTTTTTCGAGTAATATTTCGGCAACAACAGTACAATTATTGTTGCAATACTTTGAAATTTTAAGCGGATTATTTCGATATATTAACAACTACAAACCATACAAAAAATTTAGCAAGTCGTGAAGGAAAATTACATCAAACTCGAAATAAGAGCAAATTTTCACACATTTGTATAGAAAGTGGTCAATATCTGTCGAGTAGTGCTATACCAACGCACAGTGGCGCCATTTGAGTTATTTCGTTGCAAAAATCATACCTTTTGAACCAAATAAAATAATTAAAAAATTAGAAGACATATCGCACCTGTACTGAAGAGCGTTCTACGCCTTTTAGGTGCCTACTTATGGGGTTAGCAAACTTGAAATTTGTGGAAAAGTAAATTTTATGGGAAGTAGAATAAAATATTTTTTAAAATTGTTGATTTTTTATGTTTCTTTAAAAAAAATTTTTTTTTTGTTTTAAATTAATTTTTCAATTTTTTGTAAAATATTGCTCACAATCCGTAAATGAAGGTATATCTAAACGATGCTGCTAACATGTTGCCTCACCTTTGATGAAAGTGTTCAGAAATCGTTATTTTTTTATAACATTTGTTTAGGGACTCCTATGCTTCTTCAGAAAGCTCTCCAAGTCTGATATTCAATTATATCATTGTCATGCGACAATATTTTATCAACTGTAGGGGTCAACTTTTTCTGTGGATATTCTCCATATTTTTCAGAATCAATTTTTCTTTTTCCCAGCAGTTTAAAACATTCAAGATCGTTCCCAATATCTTAACGATTTGATTGTTTATTCCAGTGATTCGAGTTACAGCCTCATCATTTTCAAAAAATCTTCTCGAAGTGTTTCCATGGTTTGAGTTTCCATATGCGTACTTCGGGAAATCTACTTTTAGTCCAACTTGTTTGAAAAACTCATCCTGTATTCAATTCTTTCTGATCCTTTCCTTATCTTTGTTTGATGTATTTTCATCGAGGTGTTCCCCCTCTTGTGGAAGCGTATACGCTAATTTTAACCAGAACTCCATACACCTATTTCTGGCGTGAGATTCCATATTCATATTCATTTCATAACAATAAGAATGGGTTTTCACGGTTATATGTCAAAAATTGTATCTGAATTTAGGGAGGAGAATTTGACAGAGGATCTCTGGTAAGCATTACAGAATGAAAATCAACAAGTAAGAAAATTATAGTCGGTCTAGACCGACTATACGATACCCTATACCATGCGTTTAGAAACCCTATCTCTTAGGCCCAACTAACTGGACATTGAAAATAAGCAAAAACCAAATTTGAGTGGGATTTTTATTAATTTTTTTGGCTGCAGATATGAAAAAGTTCATATCGGATGCTATATCTATAAAGGGACTAGGTCCAAAAATGGACCGATCCTGATCATGTTTGGTAAAGTCTCTTGTATTTTGCAAAAATATGTACAAACAAAATTTGAGAAGAATCAATGCAATATTTTTGTTTTTTAATAGATTTAAGTGAAGATCGGGAAGCAGATCTATATGGGGTCAAAGGGATCATTTTTGGACTACTCATTAGTGGATGTAATGAACGCATACAAACCCAATTTGAGTAAGATCTATATGACAATTTGGATCTTATGGCAATTTATGTCGATTTCATATGGGTAATTTGTATGGGGGCTAGGTCTGAACATGGACCGATTCTCACCAATTTCAATAGCGTTCATCCCATGGCCGATAAAAGCTTATATACCAAATTTCATAAAAATATATTCATATTTGCGACCTGCAGTTTGATTACAAGCTTTACATGGACACACAGACGGACGGACGGACGGACGGACGGACGGACGGACGGACGGACGGACGGACGGACATTGTTAAATCAACTCAGAAAGTGATTCTGATTCGATCGGTATAATTAAAGATGGGTCTAGGTCAAATATTTTTGGTTGTTACAAACAGCAGCACAAAGTCATTATACCCAAACCACATAGTGGTATAGGGTATAAAAATCATATATCTTATCAATAATGAACGAAACAACAACAATAAGAATGGGTTTTCATGGTTATATGTCATAAATTGCCATGTCTTTTTTCAAAATAGTATCTCTAGCTAAAAATAGGGCAAGGACGAGCAATGGAAATTTCTGCATTAGGTAAAGGAAGAATCAAAGAATTTACTTTGAAAATATGGCAAATATAGAAATTTAAAGTTTTTTTTTTTTATTTTCCATCAAAGTTGAGAAATATTGAAAAAATGGATTGTTGGTAAATATCGACTTACCTGCACAAACACTAAGCAAACAGTACAATTTTTGTTTCTTCTTTTCTTAATAAATAGATCTATCAATAAAAATCAAAAAGAATGACGATCAGTTACCTAGTTTTCGAGATACTATATCTGAAATCGGAGCAAATTACCTAAAATTGGTCTGGTTTTTTGGACACTGAAAAACAGTCAACTTTGAAGGGCTATATCTTCTGAACCAAAAATCTGATTGTAATAAGAGTAGCATATTTGAAATTGTTGGACAATTTTCTGTTAAACAGGTTTATTCAATATTTTTTTAGGGGCACATGAAATTTTTAATTTTTGCAACCTCACTTGTTCCACAGGCGCCACTGTGTGATGCTATAATTTTTGTTGGAATGGTTTACATTTTTTTATGAGTAATCTATGAGATAGTTAATTTTTGACAGTAAAAAAAAAAGTTTTTTATTGGAATGGTTTAAACATTTTTTAGGAGTAATCTACGAATATAGTTAATTATACAGTGAAAAAATTTAAAAATTTTTTTTTATTTTTTTACACTTTTTGCAAAATTTCCGATTTTTTTTCGAGTAGTTGTTTCCACACATCACCATTTTTGTCGCAATGCTTTGAAATTTTGAAAACATATCCTCTACACATAGACAGAGTATTTCTCCAAGTGTTCTATAAAATTTTTTGGAAATAGGCATCAAACACATACGAGGAACATATTTCCAAACATTTGAATGAGTGGAAAGTGGATGATCGCTTTCGGGTAGTAGTTAGCCCACTTCATAGTTTTTATCAGAATGTTTCAATATTTCAGGATAGTAATTTGTCAGTATACCTGACTTCAAAATATATAAAATCATACAATATATTTTGTGAATTTTTTTTTTTCTAATGAAATCAAACATCTATGAAATGAATATCGAGTAATAGTGTGCCCACGCCAGTAACATAGTCCGATTCAAATGAAATTTAAGGATGTTATTCTTGGTTGTTGTGCGAATCTAAATACTTATATTTATCTTTTTACATGCTTTCAAACATGAAAACTTTTATTTTTACTACTCGAGCTACTCGCTAACCTCGAGTAGCTCATTTACTACTCGAGTAACTCGAGTACTCGATCTTAACCGTAGGCTCTGGTTTCAGGATATATAGTTTTTCTTTTATTTAAAATATCTTTAAATTCTATAAAACTTTTACCAGATGAACATCCATCCAACCTTAGATTACTAACGAAATGACGCACTTACCCCGATGAAAAAGAATTGCAGTTATAAAAAAAAAAACTTTTTATTGACTCAAGTCGTGATGTTAAATTTTCTACACCAAAATATTAGCAATAGCCAAAAAAAAAAAACGAAATAAAAACACCAAAGATTGCATCTAAGACATCTATGGTAAATGTGCCAAATATCTTCAATCCACACACACACACACTCACACACATATTCAAGATCCCACAAATAGCATTACAATTCATCTACACAGTATTCAAGTACATCTAAAGTGCATGTACATCTAACGACCGCCTCTTGTACTTCTCGTACTTCTGCTACAATCAAACACAGACAATAGTCAATAAAACATGCAGCAAATCATGTTTATCGCATTGATTTATGGATTTTTAATGCGTTGCTTATCGACAACCAGCTTAAATCAATGAATGGCCAAAAACACCGCAAACAACAGAAACAGAAACAGAAACAAACAGCCAACCGAGCAACCAACCCAAGCTACATAGCTCATTGGCATTACAGCGAACGAACATCTAACTACACAACCAACTAACTAACTGCAATAACTAAATAACTGAATGAATGAAATACTAGCAAGGAGTTGTTACTTTTGTTGTTACTGTTGGTTAATTTTCGTTAAGTTTTAAATCTCACCGCATGATTAGTTTCAAAAAAGTTGTTTTCCAACAATTACCGCCCTCGAGTTGAAATAAAGGAAATTTAGCTTTGAAACCAAAATAAAAACTCTTCAATACCTATTTTTTCTTTCTTTCATAATCTTGATTAGAAGTTTTCTTTGAGCTTTGTATTTGTTATTCATATATTTATTTTTGTTGTTGCAATCTTCCCTGTTAGCGAAAAAAAAACTTGTTGCCTGCTTATTAATAATTCAAATTAGCACCGTTCGCTACCCAAGGCTTTGAATATTGTGTCTACAATGAAAGAACCTAGCTTTATATTTTTTACAAATTCAAACTTTTATATTGTCTTCGCTATCATTGTGCCATCTTGTTTTTTTATACCCTATACCACTATGTGGTTTGGGTATAATGACTTTGTGCTGCTGTTTGTAACAACCAAAAATATTTGACCTAGACCCATCTTTAATTATACCGATCGAATCAGAATCACTTTCTGAGTTGATTTAACAATGTCCGTCCGTCCGTCCGTCCGTCCGTCCGTCCGTCCGTCCGTCTGTGTGTCCATGTAAAGCTTGTAATCAAACTGCAGGTCGCAAATATGAATATATTTTTATGAAATTTGGTATATAAGCTTTTATCGGCCATGGGATGAACGCTATTGAAATTGGTGAGAATCGGTCCATGTTCAGACCTAGCCCCCATACAAATTACCCATATGAAATCGACATAAATTGCCATAAGATCCAAATTGTCATATAGATCTTACTCAAATTGGGTTTGTATGCGTTCATTACATCCACTAATGAGTAGTCCAAAAATGATCCCTTTGACCCCATATAGATCTGCTTCCCGATCTTCACTTAAATCTATTAAAAAACAAAAATATTGCATTGATTCTTCTCAAATTTTGTTTGTACATATTTTTGCAAAATACAAGAGACTCTACCAAACATGATCAGGATCGGTCCATTTTTGGACCTAGTCCCTTTATAGATATAGCATCCGATATGAACTTTTTCATATCTGCAGCCAAAAAAATTAATAAAAATCCCACTCAAATTTGGTTTTTGCTTATTTTCAATGTCCAGTTAGTTGGGCCTAAGAGATAGGGTTTCTAAACGCATGGTATAGGGTATCGTATAGTCGGTCTAGACCGACTATAATTTTCTTACTTGTTTTTTATACTGTTGTTGTGTAGAGCTTGAAAAACAACCACACTTATCTCTGAATTGAAAATTCAAAGCACCGAAATCTGCTTGTAAACGTTCAATAAATAAGGTGCGAAATATGATGAAAACGATTAAGTGCATGTACAAAGAGGGAAGTGGTCAATGGGATTTCTGAAAAAAATAAGCTTAGAGTCTTTGCTGGTGTATTTATATGATTTCCAGCAGCGGATTTTGCCTATGTGATAGAATATTTTTATTAAAGCTAACACATCACATCTGCCTTTTTATTGATACTAGTGTTACTGAAATTTTCTTTTAACCAGTAATATCGGTCAACTTCGAACATACGGTAGCCAAACCAGAAGTTCTTAGGTTCAGTTCCTGGCGCGCGAGATAAAAAAAGCCTTCAAAATAAATGTTTGATTTGATTCTCGGTTTTTGGCCTAAAATTTTGCATATACATTTTAACACACATAAAATATTTGTTGACTTATTATAGATGGCACTGATTTTGGATTTTTTGAATGTGTTTTTTTTTATATCTTTCCCGTATTGCGACCGCTATTTTTAAAAATTACGAATATAAGCTTTTTATAAGCTTTTTACTTTATTCGTATATTGGTCTATGGAATTAATCCTTACAGACTATATACAAAGAAAAACATTTTAAAATTAATTTTAGTACATAGATATTCATGAATTTAGAAAGCATATTATTTTACTTTTAATTAGATTAGTATTAAATGAGAAATCAAGAAATCTATAAAGTTCATTAAATTGAATAAACATTCTCCTAAGAGAGTCTGCATTTGCATAATTAGCTCTATAGAACTGTACAGATAAAGGTGAGAAGTAACGTGTTGGTTGTTGAGGAATGTTGAATGATATATTGTTAAACCGGAACAAACATCACCATTAATTATATTAAGAAGAAATGAAACATTTAGCATAGTTCTCCGGCTTTTTAAAGTTGGTAGCTTAATAAGGGCAAGTCTGCTGGTATAGGATCGAAGATTACTTGGATTGAAGTTTAAACTCCGAAGACAAAACAAAAGGAATTGTTTCTGCACAGATTCCAGACTGTCGGCATGAATTTGGTAGATTGGGTCCAAAATTATAGAAGCATATTCCAGGATAGGTCTCACAAGTGACGTATATAAAGTTTTGGTGACATAGAGATCATTAAACTCTTTAGCCCAACGTTTTATGAAACCAAGTACACCTCTGGCTTTGTTGACAGTACTTGTTATATGAGGAACAAAGGTCAGTTTATGATCCAATAAAACTCCAAGATCTATAAAGTTATCTACTTTATCGAGACAATAATCACCCAGCACATAGTTGACAGATATCGGCCTCTTTCTGACGAAACGCATACGTTTACACTTTTTAAGGTTTAGCTCCATTAAATTTAAATTACACCAATAATAAAATGAATTCAAATCATTTTGGAGAAAAACATGATCAGAGTGTTGATTATAACAGAAGAAAATTTTGACATCATCCGCATACATCAAGATGTTTGAAAAACGAATAACATTCGGAAGATCGTTTATAAACAAAGAAAAAAGAAGCGGTCCAAGATGGCTGCCTTGTGGTACTCCCGACATTACATCTATCGGCTTTGAAGTAACATTTTTAAAACATACTTTTTGTGTTCTATTGGTTAAATAAAAATATATCCACTTTGCGCAAAGATTTGAAAATCCCATCATATGTAATTTCTTAAGAAGAAGTTTATGATTGACTTTATCAAACGCCTTGCTGAAGTCAGTATAAATTGCATCTGTTTGTTTGCGTTCAAGAAAACCACGGTTGACAATTGTAGTAAATTGTAATAGATTTGTAGAGGTTGAACATCTTTTTTGGAAACCATGTATTTACTAGATGGCATAGATAATCCGTTACAATTTTTTCAAAAATTTTAGGTATAATACTTAATTTAGCAATTCCACGATAATTAGTATTATCAGCCTTGTTACCAGATTTGAATAGCGGAATAATGAATGAATCCTTCCACATAATGGGAAAATAACCGTATTTAATTGAGGTATTAAACATGAGTGTTAATGGTACAGCTAAAACACCAGCACATTTTATTAAAATACAGGACGAAATTTCATCTGGACCACTGTTGCAGGAAAATTTAAGTTTTTTCAATTCATTAGAAACCACAGATATAGCAAGAGAAGGATTGGATGAAGTTAGCAAATAAATTGCATACAATAGTATCATCAACACAAAATTATATAAGTACCTGCCTTTGTCAAGAGAAGACGTTACAAGAGTTAATTTTTTTATTTATTGTAAACTCAGTTTTTCACATGATATCTGTGTTATTCCATTCCAGTTTGACAGCCATTTAAGTTGTATCAAAGTCATTGAAAAAACAAATGAATGGCAAAATTAAAGCAGTAAGGGCTGAAGTTTATGGCGACTCTGCACCTCCTTTCTAAATAGTAATATATTGGACAGTTAAGTCGATTTCTTGTGACCGATGATTTGATCCACACTTTTCTCCCGATTTTGACCAAATGTATCTTATTTGAAAGGTATCTCTTTTTACCTGTCCCATAGATATATCGATTTTTAAATTTTTACACTTTTTTGGAGGAAAATGCATTTACATTTGCTACTAACATATTACATAAAATTATACAATGCTATGTGTGTGTTTATTAGGTTTGGAAATGTGTTTGAAAAATTATTTTGGACATAAACCAATAACGCAATCGATATTTAAAAAGTGTTGAATTGTGAATTGGCTAAAATTGATTAGCATACCTTTAGGATGTTTATTAAATGAAAAATAAAAATTCCTAGAATTCGCACTCGAATTTCGAGGGCTGCTGTAAGCGCCCCGGTATGTGAGTAGGTAGCGTGCTCGCCTATCATGCGGGGGTCGTGGTTCTGTCGCTGCAAAACTAGCCAAATACGGCTTATCCCTGGACCCAAAAAAAAAAATTAGAATCTGCAGATAAGCCACTCGGCTTCGCGGAACTAGGCTTAAAAAAATAAAAAAAAGTAATAAAATTATAGTCGGTCTAGACCGACCATACGATACCCTATACCATGGTTTAAAACCCTATCTCTTCGGTCCAAATAACTGGATATAGAAAATAAGCAAAAACCAAATTTGAGTGGCATTGTTAATTTTTTTGGTTGCAGATATGAAAAAGTTCATATCGGGTGCAATATTTATATGGGGACTAGGTCAAAATATGGGCCGATCCTGACCATATTTGGTAAAGTCACTTATATATTGAAAAAATATACACAAACCAAATTTGAGAAAAATTTGTGCAATATTTTGGTTTTTTTTTTATAGATTTAAGTGAAGATCGGGAAGCAGCACTATATGGGGCCTATGACTAAAAATTGTCCTATAGGGATTTTTTTTGGACTACTGATTAATGGATACAACAAACACATACAAACCCAATTTGACTAAGATCTATGTGATAGTTTGGATCTTATGGCAATTTATGTTGATTTCATAGGGGTTATTTGTATGGAGACTAGGTCGGAACACGGACCGATTTCCACCAGTTTCAACAGCGTTAATCCCCTGGCCGATAAAAGCTTATATACTTATATTTCATCAAAATATATTCATATTTGCGACCTGTAGTTTGATTATAAGGTTTTCATGGACACACAGACGGACGGACGGACATCGCTAAATCGACTCAGAAAGTGATTCTGAGTCGATCGGTATAATAAAAGATGGGTCTAGGTCAAATATTTTTGGTAGTTACAAACAGCAGCACAAAGTCATTATACCCAAACCACATAGTGGTATAGGGTATAAAAATCAATCAATAAAAAAAATATACATATGTACATTAGGGTGGGTGAATTTTTTTTACTACATGGGTTCATCGCGATTCTTATGCTATGGGTCATAACAAGTATATTTGCCAAAGGAACCATACTTCTAAAATTATTTTCAAGGCGGCCAAAATTTTAATGAAGATATTTTTATGATATTTTCCATAATTCTCATTCAAATGTAAAAAAAAAAATTATTGAAAATATGTATACCGGAAATTTTTTGGATCCGGAAATCCAAATATACTTACTGTGGTCCATAGTACCAGAATCGCGATGAGCCCATGGGGATTTTATTGGCCCCCTACAATCTAACCAACCCTAATATGCATCTATAGTCTTTTTATAATTAAAAAATGCGTCATCATTTAAGGGAGTCCTGTTAAAGCACTGCTATGAAATTTCATAGAACAAAAGCATATTTCAAAACCCTTCTAGGACATTATTTATATTTAAATCGACAAAAAAACATCACACATTTGCACACCATACTTACAAAATGTTTATAGTTTTAAGAAACAATTAACTTTTCATAACATCATAACAATGACAACAGATATTACCCCGAATACTCTGAAATATAACAGCAGCAGCTAAAAAGTCAAAGGATTAGCATTGCACAGAAGAATACAACGGTCTCAATAAGAAGAGCTAGCAATCATTTTCTTTAATAATGCCTCATTTTGCCTTTTCTGTTTTTTTTATTTTTGGTTTGGTTTGAAGTAATTTGCATAAACAAACAACGAAACAGTCATGTAGGCCTGATGATACAATTGACTAAAAAAAAAACCCCCGAACACCGAACTTCAATTTACCAGTAGCATTTGTCAAAAACTAAATCATTTCTTTTCACTTCCACTGAATGAATGAATAATAACAAAATTTACATAAATAAACAAAAGCCCAGAGAGATACAAAACAATAAATTAAAAATGAAAAAGTTGAAATTAAATGAAAAGGAAGTTTAAGTGAGAAAATCACACCTTAACGATTTAAAATGGAAATTAGTTTTTAGGTTTTTTGTTTTTGTTCGTTCGTTTGTTTGTTTGTTTGTTTCATTTTGCAAAGCAGCAGTTTTGACTTAATGTTGTATTTCATTATTTGCACAAAAATAAATTACTGAAATGAAGGTTTCAATTTACTTTACGTAATCCTCATCATAATCCCGCAATTATCCTTAACAAAATACAAATAAAATACAGCAGAAATGTGTACGATGGATACAGACGTTACACTCGTAAGATAATAGAACTAATACTGGGTTTACATTGTCTAGAGGTCTATAAGATATTGAAAGGAAATTTCTTTTGCTTCAACTGTGTTTTGTTAAAAAATCTATTAGATATGCTTCAGGTTAAAGGTATTGGTGTAAACAGCCGTGTTGGTACCACCGCTTGTAGCAACGTTCATTCCTGTGCAAGGTAGCGAAAACATCTTAAACTATGAACGCAGAAAACGCATTTATTTAAAGATTTTCTAATGAAAACATGTAATTTGACTCCACCTTTAACTTTTACGTGATACTTGCAATATTACTTGGATTTCATTTGCTATATGGCAAATAGAGAAAATTATTGGCAAACGAACAGTGGAACATTAAAAGATTTTTGTAAAAAGTTTAAATTTATTTTGTTCCAAGCCAAAAAAAAAAATTTTTTTAAGTGTGAATAATAAAGCTTTTCCATGTGCGACGTAATCAATTTTAGGGGAAAAAATTATTTGAAACAATAAAAAATTTATTGAAGGAAAAATTCCAGGAATTCCTGATGCCAATGAAATTTGACGCAAAAAAAATTGAGGGAAAAACTAAATTTTAGAACAAAAAACCATTTCTTCGAGTTAAAAAAATTATTTCAAATATTTTTGACGTTAAAGAAGCTTAAAAATTCTAGGAATTCCTGATACAATGATTTTTAAAGTGAAAAAAATTTTGGGGAAAAACTATATTTTGGGATTAAATAGTACTAGCAGATTCCAGCAATTCCATTGCAATTTCTAGGCAGCCTTATTTTTTAACTTAGCCAATTCACAAACCAACACTTTTATGGTTTATTATTATTGTGAATGAAGAGAACAAAATCATTAAAAAACACACTAACAAATTTAATAAAATACACATAGCATATGTATGTGTTAGTAGCAACTTTAAATGCAATTTACTCAAAATAGAGGAAAAAATTTAAAAATCTGTAAATCCACAAAATGGCTAAAAGGAAATACCTTTCAAATAATATACGTTTGGTCAAAATCGGGATAAAACGGTAGAACGAAACATCGGTCACAAGAAATCGCCTAGTCTATTAATATAATAGATTTATAGTCATTTATAAACAGTCTTTATTGCCTTAACTCAAATGGCAATGCTGTTTTATGGAACCGTTCACCTTGTTCATCCGATTCCGTTGAAAGTTGGCGGCAAAAATATTCTAAATGATGGTGCAAGTAATGGATTTTTAACGACATATTCACACCAATTGTCTCGAATGCAGTCAACACGTTTTTTGCAGATCTGTGGGCGTTGTTTTCCCAAAAAACCGGTTATTACTTCTTTTATTGGATTCCAGGCAACCTCTTCGTCGTCGAGCAAAATGTTGTCGATTCGCTCGTCTTTTATTAAGTTGCGAATATCCGGACCATTAAGCGCGCCTGACAAAATCATTGATACACAAAACCATCGAATACAAATATTCTATATATATATTTATATGAACGTCTTTAATTAAACTAGCAAATTCCAGCCCTCGAAATTCGAGTGCAAATTCATTTTCATTAAATAAAGGTGTGCTAATCAATTATAGCCAATTCACAAATCAACACAAAAAACAAACTCATTTTTATTACAAACACATTAACAAATTTAATAAACACACACATAGCATTGCATAATTCTATGTATGTGTTAGTAGCAACTTTAAATGCAATTTACTCAAAATAAAGAAAAAAAAAATTAAAAATCTGTAAATCTGGAGAACAGCTAAAAAGAAATACCTTTCAAATAATATACAACAAATTTAATAAACACAAACATAGCATTGTATAATTCTATGTATGTGTTAGTAGCAACTTTAAATGCAATTTACTCAAAATAAAGAAAAAAAAAATTAAAAATCTGTAAATCTGGAGAACAGCTAAAAAAAATACCTTTCAAATAATATACGTTTAGTTAAAATCGGGATAAAACGGTAGAACAAAATATCGGACACAAGAAATCGCTTAGCCTATTAATATTATAGAGTAATATTTAGTATTTTCCTTATGTTATTAAATTATTGCTTTAAGAGCGGCTTTGAAAACTTAAGTTGAAAACCTTTATTTGCATATAACTCACGAATGAAATGTGTGAAATTGTGAATTCACAACAAGCTTTATGGTACTTTGATTAACCCAACATAAAATGGGAAGTTTAAGGTTGACACCAGTAAAATATGTTAACAAACATTGTACCCAAATTAGTTCATTTACACATTCATAGGCTGCCATGTATTCCGCTTTGGTAGTAGAAAGCGCTATTGCTTACTGTTTTCTTCACGACCATGAAATCGGACCTTCCGATAACATTATAACAAAACCACAAGTTGAATGTCAATTTTCCGTATCCCCAGCATAATCTGAATCTCAATAACAATTTAAAGATACGCTGTTAGATTTTGAAAATTCAATTCCTTGATCAATAGTTCCGCACAAATATTTAAAAATACGCTTCAGTCCAGCAACGTGTTCAACATTAAAGGAATCTATAAAACGACTTGTATATGAAACAGCAAATGCAATATTTGGTCTTGTTGGTATTGCGAGATACATAAGAGATCCAATTGCTTCTCGGTATGGAAACTTGACATTATGGGAATCTAAATATATGTGATGTGTTAACATTTTCAGCAGGTGTATTCACTATTCTAGCATCTTGCATATTAAACTTTTGAAGCACTTTCTTTATACATATATGCAGTTTGACGAACACATATCTTGCTCGGTTGTTGTATTATCTCCATTCCTAAATAAAATAGTGAAGTAAATATTTTAAGGTCAAACCTCGAACATTTTATAAACTCTTCAGCTACATCTTTTGATTTCACAGTAATTATACTATTATCAATGTATATAGCCAGTATGATTTTCTGCTTTTTAATTTCACTATTAAATATACAAGAATATCTATTGCTTACTTCAAAACTAAACTCCTTCAGTAGATAATGTTTTAATTTTTAGATGTACATGTTGAAGAACATGTTCTGTTTTTTTTAGCAGCACACGTGCACGAAAACGAACTTAATATAAAGCTACACTCGAATCGGTGTGGCTTATGTGTGTTCGAAATAAAAAATTCGTGATAGAAAAATGTTCGTATATAAAACGAAATATTAAAACGAAACACAGTCCTGATTGTGTTCGGCACCGTACAAAATTTAGAAACACACATAATTGATATGAAAATGAAAATATGTTTTGGCTGCTTTAGAACAGAACATTGTGTGTTTGATGTGTGTATTTTCTGAACCTTAATTTATATATCTTCCACTAGTTGTGTGAGAAAATAATGTAAAGATGCACTCAAGGTTAAAATTGTTCGAATATAAGTAAAGTTCGCTACTGGACTAAAAGTCTCCTCGTAATCTATTCCTTGCTTTTGGTTAAAGCCTCGTATAACTAACCGCTCTTTAAATCGTTCAATACCACCATTTTGGTTTTTTTTGATTTTGTATGCCCACTTGTTAAAAATTGTTGTTTCACATTTAGGTAGTTGCACCAAGTTCCAAGTTTCATTAGCCATAGGAGATTCATACGTTTCATCCATGGCTTACTTCCATTGCAGCCTAAGAGGTTCATCATAATCGGCCATTAATGCATAATTTATAATACTATGAATCGGACTCTGCTTTCTAGAAAGCAAATTTTACCGACTACCTTGTACTTCATAATCATTGACTATAACTGTATTTTGTACTTCTAAGTCATTTTGAGCATCCTCATATTCCTCTGTAGATTCAATTTCTAATGTAGGTTGTTCCATATATTTATTCTCCCCCACAGTGTCATGATTAGTACAATCCACGAAATTCTCTCGCACTATAATCTCCTTTTCATATCGCTAATAATGACATTTAATGAAATTTCTAATCGTTTTTCAAGAAGTATCCAAATTCGATAACCCTTTATTTTTTTTTTTTTTTTAATATCCAACGAAAACATCTTTCTTGGACTTCGGGTCCAATTTCTACGTTTTTCTTGTGGAACATGAACATATGCATCTGAACCAAAAACAGGAAACATAGAAATATCGGCAGTTTTTCCAAAATGATAAAGTTACATCGGTAACAAGAAATCGCCTAGCCTATTATTATTATAGATATCTTTTAAAAAACATTGCTAGAGAAATGGGGATTGCACGCAAATATAAAATTTTGTTAGTAGATTGGGATAGCATATACATATAACTCAAATCGTTCTTACGTCGACTTAAGAGGTCATCAATTATGACCACAGACATAACAATTATTACAATGTGTAAAATAATCGCTGATGAAGATGCTCAATGCCAGAAACGGGTTTGATTAGGAATACAGAGTAGTTATGATTTTCAGAAATATATCGTACCTTTACCTCTAAAGTGAGTCAACTCAAAATATACAAATTTTAAGTAAAGACAAAAAACGGGTTTTTTAAATATTTACTATAAAATTTAAAAACAGTTGTTTCATTGTAAAGAATTGCGAATAATAAGTATACAACAGTAGTTGTTTTTGCGACTTTTTCAGTGATCATCAAAAATAACAAGTTTTTTGGGTAGAACTTAAAATATGTCCTTTTAGTAGATTCTAATGAAGCTACTCTTATAACACAAAGAGGGTTACAAATGTAATTTTTTTTTTCGAAAGACTAAAAAATTGATATAAGATTTTTACAGTGGATAGATATGACCACTTTCTTGCAAAAAGTGAATATTGAAAAATTTTGAGTACAGGTGCGATATACTCTCTTCTACTCTACCACTCACCCTTAAAAATATATTAAAAGACGCTCAAATCACTTGAAAGGGAAAACGTATATTGCCGAATAAGTGCTTTTTTATAAAAAGATATCAGTACGAAAACATGTGAGCACTGTTTTCTAATCAAGTTAGTGTTTTAAGAGCAACTAGCAGAGCCCAGCCCTCGAAATTCGAGTGCAAATTCTGGTAAAATTTTATTTTTTCATTTAATAAATAATTTTATAAATGCCTAAAGGTATGCTAATCAATTTAAGCCAATTGACAATTCAAAACTTTTTAATAAAAATTAAATTTCATAATAAATATTTCATAACACCGGGAGATCCAAGTAGAGATACTTTTTTCAATAGCCTTTTCTTTGACAGATCACGCGTGAGTCGTTTCATGCTGTTATGTTATTTTTGTTTGGTATTGTTTGGCATTTCATCATGCCTGAACAACGTTTACGAATCTTTCAACTTTATTACGAAAATCCACGTTCTGTGAAGAATGTGTTTCGTGTACTTCGCTCAAATTATGGTCAACATAATCGGCCTACCGAGCGTACTATTCACTACACCATCACTCATCTTGAGACCCAGCATTCATTATTGGATATTATTCGACCGAATAGACCACGTCCAGCACGCAGTGAAGAAAATATAGCAGCCGTAGGTGAGAGTTTACATGAAAACCGTGGAGAGTCGATTCGGCGCCGTTCGCAGTAACTCGGACTGACGCATGGAACGACTTGGCGCATTTTACGTCGAGATCTTAAATTGAAAGCATAAGCGAAAAGTTCCAAGAAGATCCGAAGTTTTCGAGCCAAATTTTGTTCAGCGATGAGGCCCATTTCTGGCTCAATGGGTATGTAAACAAGCAAAATTGCCGCATTTGGGACGAAGAGCAACCTGAAGAGATTCAAGAGCTGCCACTACATCCAGAAAAAACAACGGCTGGTTTGGTTTGTGGTTGATTGGCCGGTTGATTGGCCACCAAGATCGTGTAATATCACACCGTTAGACTTTTTTCTGTGGGGATATGTAAAGCCTAAAGTTTATGCGGACAATTCCGCTTCGATTCAGGCCTTGGAGCAAAATATCACGCGTGTCATTTGCCAGTTACCAGTCGAAATGCTCGAACGAGCGATCGAAAATTGGACTCAACGGATGGACCATCTGAGACATAGCCGCGGTCAACATTTGATAGACATAATGTTAAAAAAATAAATGCCAAAGAATGTTCTTTCAAATGATAATAAACATTCCCCATTAAATTTGAACTTTCTGTGTTTTTTTTTTCTTTAAAAAGTAGGGAACCTCGAAATGGATCACCTTTATATTTTAGAGGAGCCTAAAAGTATGTTAATCAATTTTAGCCAATTCACAATTCAACACAGGGCTTTTGAAATTTGTATTTGTTTTATGTATGTGGTAGTAGCAACGTTAAATGAGCATTACACCAAAAAAAATGTTCCAGACGATGCAAATCTGTAAATCTGATGAACAGCTAAAAACAAATATCTTTCAAGCGGTTTATTTGTAATCAAAATCGCTTAGTAATTAAAGTTGTAACATCGGTCAGAAGAAATCGCTATGCAGAAATATGGAAAAATAGTTTTTTTTTATTTTGAAAAAAATTTAAAATTTGAATTGCGCAAAACAAGATACCATAGGGAAAGACCTATGGATAAGTTTTCAGGTTGTTATATAAAAGGGGAAAAAAATAATAATTTTTGTTAAGCTCATTGCGCAGATCGCAAATATTTAAATATTTTGATGAAATTTGGTTTTTATGCTCTTTCGGCATCAGCTACTTTACGGTTTTATTCAAGATCATTAAAACACATTTGCAATCCAAAGTTAAGGCCCTCATTTTATCGTAGGCCTTTGCGCCTCGCGTTGAATTCAACCGTTTTCTTATACAAATTTAAAACGTTTCTTTACCTTTAATTTTATAAAATGAGCACATAAGTGATAAAATAATTCTCATAAGGGATAAATTAGAAGTTTCTAATAAAAAAAAATCAGACATTTCAAGCTTTGTTTCTCTACAACTTTTTTAGCCCGAAAATGTATAAAATTGCAATTTTTTCGATACCTATTTTCTGAAGTTGCGGAACTAAATGGCTCAAAAGCAATTTGGTTCCTACCGTAAAGCTGTGCTATAAAAATTTGAATTATCAATTTCCATTAACAAAAATTCTATTGAATTTATGTCAACCGAATTGCGATGAAGTTAATAACCGAATTTCGAGTAGATAACGATTATAATTATCTAATTTTAACAGTAAATATTTTATCACAGGCAAACAATAAATTAAATAATAAATTAATTTTGACATAATCATAATTACAATTTTAATAGTTTGGAACAATTCGTTTGGCGAAGTTTTTTCTCTGTGTACTAGCTATTCGGATTTTCATGATATTTTAGGCTATCTTCTAAAAATTTATTTCTATCCAAAATATTATTTTTTCCATATCCATTTTCTGCAGTTGCGAAACTATATTCCTTGAAATAAATAATCTTGTGTCCTTCTGTAAAGCGAAGCCTCATTTCATCAACTAAATAGCATGCTGTTCTTTGTGTATTTTTCCCATCATCTTTTTTGTACTAATTAGATTAATCATTTTATGATCCAAGCAATCTGATGTGCATCGTAAACTAAATTAAAAAAAAAAACTACCTTCTGTTTTGCTTGATTATCTACTTAAAAAAAATTATGCTCGTTCATGTCATGAAATACATCTAACAAATTTAATATGGTTTCAAAGTATCATGGAATTTTGTATCCTTTTTTCGCAGCAAAGCTAAGATAATCCCTAAAAGAAACTGACGCAGTTATAAATGAGAAGAAAAACGTAAAAAATAAAATGAAAAAAAACACAAAGTGTTCAATATATAAACAATACATTGACCAGAAACGGCTGCTGGGGCTATAAATCCACATTCTACTCAAGCAAATTAATACAGTTTCCTCTTTATTTGTCCAGTTGTGGTCATGTCCTGCAATAACAACACTTACTGGTAGTCGTAGAGGAAGTGGTGGTGGTGGTGCTAGTATAAGTGTCTATATCCTTTGTTGAGAAAAATAAAATCGTAAAAAAATACAAAAAATATTCATACACATCCATAGATACCGACCAACAACAAATGAAAAAAAAAAATAACTATAGAATGTGAACATAAATGAAATGTATAAAAGCCATAAATGGATCAACTCGCCAACGAGCACACCTGAGACCATTTATTCATTCATTTATGTCCGGAGTACACCAAAACACAAGTTGTAGCATTCACATTTTACCAATATATTCTTAAGGGGCAGTTAGTCTTTTTATTTTCTGCTTTATACATAGCAAATGTTTATGACCCAAACATATTTGGTCACACTCAAAACACACACGCACACACAAATATGGCAACAAATCAGTGCAAGGATTTTTTACGATTAACTGCGTAATTGAAACATTTATTCTGAGAAAAAAAATCTATGCTGCACGAAAATTTAATTAAACTGTAATAAAGCAAATCCTTTAAGGACTTTCATACATCCCGGCCTTAAATATTGTTCACCACCCCTCCTGTTGGAAAAGGTTTGAGCATAAATGTTATAAAAACAGTGGGCGTTTAATGAGCTCAATCAGCGCTAAATCCACTTTAAACCACTTCTACAATCTGCGCCTTTCTTCTGTAATAGTATGCGTGAAGACTTGTAGGAAAAGAAATGGAAGAACAAAATAAACAAACAACACAATTACTGATTATGTTAGAAAAATAAGTAAAACTTAAGTTATTCCATCTTAATAGAGCAACAAATGCAAGGCATATAAAAAAAGAAAAGCCAACAAGAAAAAAAGGTTCATCACTAAATAATGCAATAAGCCACAATATAACAACCAAATATGTAACTACCCCATGCTATCCAGCAACTGAGGTGTGCAGCATTATGCAAACACTTGGAAAAAAGTTGGTGAAAAATTAGGAAAATTATTACTAAGGTAGCAGATATATGGTACATATATAACAAAAGCATATATGTTTTGTTTTCAATGAAAATATTTTAAAATATAAAATAATCCGTTTTCAAAATTAAACGATTAAATCGAATAATTTGAGTAAGAGATTTTAAACTGCTTCTATTTAGTGATCAAAATTTACAAGTTGTATCGAATATTTCTCTCCAAAGAAGAACAATGAACTAATAGAAGATAACTAAAATTTATAATCTAATATATGTGATAGAAAAGCGAAAGCGGCATTTGCGCCAATAATTTATGGAGCACACAAAATTCATAAACATAGTTTCCCCTTAAGGCCAATGTGCTCATCAATATGAGTATTGCAAATTTTTTATTAGTGTTTTAAAAAATATTACTCGCAGTTCAATGTGAAAGATGCTGTAGAATTTAAAGACAAGACAATCAACACTAATATATATAACTAGTGTGCCCTGTCGTGCTTCGCTACGCCTTACCGGACTTGCTGACAGTATGTCTTCATAATCAATTTTTCCTACGAAGGTTGTACTGTAAAATTAAAAAAAATTTATTTAGCTTTAAATTTTCTTTTTATTTAAATGCTTGCTGTTTCGGTACAACAATCATAAAATATTTCGGCATTCCCACTCAAAAGCAAGCTATATATATAGCTTCCCTTGAAAAAATATGGATTTTCCAAATTAAATCTGGTAAAACTTAAATTAGAATACCATTTTTTTATTTTAGCGACTTTACATCTTGGCGATTTTTCATGTTGGCGATTTTTGATTTAGCCGATTTTTGATTTTACTGATGTTGGATTTTGAAAGTTTTTGTTTTTGGCGTTTTTTGTTTTTCGCGATTTTCGGTTTTGGCGATTTTTGATTTTGCCGAGTTTTGATTATGCTGATGTTTGATTTTGAATATTTTTGTTTTTGGCGATTTTTGTTTTTCATGATTTTCGGTTTTGGCGATTTTAGATTTTGGTAAATAATGTACTTGTCAAAAGTTTCAAGACTGTCGCTTTCATAGTGGTTCAGTGGATTATCCAAATTAAATCTGGCAAAACGCAAATTAGAATATCATTTTGTAATTTTTTATTTTAGCGATTTTACATTTTGGCGATTTTTCATGTTGGCGATTTTTCATGTTGGCGATTTTTGATTTTACTGATGTTGGATTTTGAAAGTTTTTGTTTTTAGCGTTTTTTTGTTTTTCGCGATTTTCGGTTTTGGCGATTTTTGATTTTGGCGATTTTTGATTTTGCCGAGTTTTGATTTTGCTGATGTTTGATTTTGAATATTTTTGTTTTTGGCGATTTTTGTTTTTCATGATTTTCGGTTTTGGCGATTTTAGATTTTGCGATTTCTGAATTTGGCGACTACTTACATTGGTAAATAATGTACTTGTCAAAGGTTTCAAGACTGACACTTTCATAGTGGTTCCGTGGATTATCCAAATTAAATCTGGCAAAACTTAGATTAGAATATCAGTTTGCAATTTTTTATTTTAGCGATTGTACATTTTGGCGATTTTTCATTTGGCGATTTTTATTTAGCCGATTTTTGATTTTGCTTATGTTTGATTTTGAAAGTTTTTTTTGGCGATTTTTTGTTTTTCGCGATTTTCGGTTTTGGCGATTTTTGATTTTGGCGATTTTTCATTTTGCTGATGTTTGATTTTGATTTTTGATTTTGCTGATGTTTGATTTTGAATATTTTTGTATTTGGCGATTTTTGGTTTTCATGATTTTCGGTTTAGGCGATTATAGATTTTGGGATTTTTCAAAAGTTTCAAGACTGACACTTTCATATTGGTTCATATTATTTTGTATAGGGGGTGCCACGCTCATTAATCCTATCCCGCCCATTTTTTTTTTTATCAAACAACTCACATTAATATCTGATAGACTCGTTTAAAGTGTCAAGGCTTTCCCAGTCATATGATATTATATATTTACTTTGTATGAGCGGTATCACGCCCACTGCTCCGAACACTTCCAACTTATATTTGACTAACCTCACGAATAACTTATGGGCTCACCAAAGTTCCAAGGAGCTCACTATTACAGTACTCCAGATATAATAATAATAAGCCTTGTTCTGGCTGTTGTAAGAACTGCGTCTATACTGGGCATAAGTTGTCTATAAATAATTTCCATCTTTGTCTTCTTGACGCTGCCGCTCGAAGTTCACCGATGTTGTTGTAACTTATATTTTTATTCAATGTAGATCTTCTCCAGGTTGTGTTTGGTCGCTCAGTTCTTCTTGAACATTGAGGATTGCACATGGGGGCTTGATATCATACTTCTGCGGCGGTTTTCGTAGTGTGTGCCCTATCCATCCAGTCCAATTCTATCCTTTCCAGTTTGTTTTGAGGATTGTACATGAGGGCTTGACAACATACTTCTGCAGGTGGTGTTCACAGTGTGTAACCTATCCATCCAGTCCTATCCTATCTTATCCAGTTTGTTTTGTACTACATCTGTTGTATGCCACGGTTCACACCCTTAAACCTTGAGGATTGTATATGAGGGCTTGACAACATACTTCTGCAGGCGGTGTTCACAGTGTGTGCCCTATCCATCCAGTCCTATTCCATCCTATCCAGTTTGTTTTGTACTACATCTGTTGCATACCACGGTTCACACTCTTGACAACATACTTCTGCGGGCGGTTTTCGCAGTGTGTGCCCTATCCATCCGGTCATATCCAGTTTGTTTTTTACTACATCTGTTGTATAGCACGTTTCGCACCCATACAGAAGAACTGAAGGAATGCATGCCTTGAAGATTTTAGTTTTTGTTGATGTGCTATATATATTACTAGCTGTTTTTACCCGGTCTTGCCCGGTATAAAAAGGCCTTTGACTTCAAAAATGGTTCACTATGCTTACCAGGCGCTGAGTACTTAGTTCCCAATTAACAAATTCCCCAATAAAATGAACTTTCTCCCCAAAAATTTGTATGGGCAGTAAATTCATTTTTTATTTCAATTAAAAATTTTTTGATTTTTTAATTTTGTTTAAGATGCTGCAGCAAAAATGCTTCAAAAATAAGCTGCGAAACCGCTTTAAGTTTTTTTTTTTTCGTTTATTTATAAACACCAAATATAACGGAATGGTTCGCAAATTAAAGGAATCAAAACTTTTAAAAATTGAATTACTTCATTCAATAAGTGATCATCATTGAGCAGAGACGTCAAATTCAAGTTTCAGAAATGAAAGACTAATGCGACGTTTAATATTGAGGCGCAAGGTTTCTTTAAGCAACTGCTTATAGTATATGTGTGGCCTATTTTGATCAACAGGTAATTATTTCACATAAGTAGATAAAATTTATCATACGACATTTCACTATGCTGTGTTCCGAGAAGCGAGTCGCGTCCGCTTCCGCGCGTTTGGCAGCCACACCCGTGCTGCCGCGCAGTTGTTGTCAACTTATTTTAATCGCAAAAATATACTTTTCAGATCATTGCGATATTTAAGTGAGCTGTGTTCCGCGAGTGCATCGGGTCCGCATCGCGTCCGCATCCGTCGCGTCCGCGCGCCTCGCGCCGCATCCTCGCAGCTACTACCCGTGCCTCCGCTTAGTTCTCGTTAACTTATTTTAATTCCTAAAACATATTTTTTAGAGCATTGCGATATTTTAGCTGAGCTGTGTTCCGAGAGCGCGTCGCATCCGCATCCGTCGCGTCCGAGTCCGAGTCCGCGGTCGCGCGCTGTGCGCCGCTTCCACGCGTTTGGCATCCACACCTGTGCTGCCGCGCAGCTGTTGCCAACTTATTTTAATTGTCAAAATATATTTTTCAGATCATTCGGATATTCTAGCTAAGCTGTATTCCCCGTGCGCGAGCTTCCGCGCAACGAAATATTGCTATTGAAAAGAATACTCATTTTAAATGCATTTATTGTAGGACATATATTGAGAGCAGTATGCAAATGTTTACTAAAATAAATATTTAACAAAATTCATTAAATAAAAATATGTAAAAATTAAGAATGAATTTGGGGAGTAAGTTCATTTTTTATTTCGATTAAAAAAAAAATCGGGAATTTGTTCATTTCTTTTTGGTACCTTTTTTTAAGTTTGGGGAATTTGTTCACCGTGTAGTTATTCCCGTGTAAATTTCAGAGAAATCCGTTGAAAAGTACAAATTTGTATAGGGAAGAAATATACCACACAACAAAATATGAATCTTATAAGAAAATTGTAATATGTACTAAATTTCGGAGAAAGCCATTGAAAAATAAAAGTTTGTATAGCAATCAAATAAAGAAACAAATAAAAGGAAAAAATAAGTTTTATATACATAGAAGTTGGCGCAAAGTAGGCGTGGCCTGTAAGAAGCATATGGTGACCTACCCTGTAGTATAGAGATCGTGTGACCAAATTTTAGACATCCCTTGAAAAATAAAAATTTCTATAGTGAACAAATATACCAAAAAAAACAGAAAATTAATTTTGTATAAAAAGTGGGCGTAGAAGTAGGCGTGGCCGGCAAGAATCATGTGGCGACCTTTCCTGGAGTACAGAGATCGTGTGTACCAAATTTCAGAGAATTCCGTAGAAAAATAAAAATTAATTTGTATAGCAAACAAATATACCAAAACACAGAAAATGAATTGTATACAAAAAGTTGGCGCAGAAGTAGGCGTGGCCGATAAGAATCACATAGCGACCTTTCCTGGAGTACGGAGTACGGAGATCGTGTGTAGCAAAATTCAGAGAAATCCGTTGAAAAATAATGATTTGTGTAGCGAACAAATATACCAAAAAGCAGAAAATGAATTGTATATAAAAAGTGGGCGTAAAAGTAGGCGTGGTCGATAAAAGGTATATGGTGACCTTAGCTGGAGTACAGGGATCGTGTGTACCGAATTTCAGAGCAATCTGTTAACAAATAAAAATTTGTATAGTGAACAAATATGAATAAAACAGTAAATGAATTTTACATAAAAAGTGGGCGTAAAAGTAGGCGTGGCCGGTAAAAGGTATATGGAGACCTTTCCTGGGGTATAGGGATCATGTGCACAAAATTTCAGGAAAATCCGTTAAAAAATAAAAATTTGTATAGCGGTCAAACAAAGAAACAAACAAACAGAAAATGAATTTTATATATATAGATTGTTCCAAACTCTATTTAATGTTATGTAAGCTCCAAGTGCTTTTCTTATACAGCAATCAACATCTTACTCAGTACCTCCTTTTTCTGTAACTATGCTACCTAAGTATTGGTATTCCTGTACTCTTTCTATGTTTCCATGAAGAGTAATGGGTTCAGTCAAGTTGACATACATATATTCTGATATGGTTTCAGCAATGTTGATATTAAGCCCGACTTTTAGCGACTCTTCCTAAATCAGTTAGCCTATTATGCTTTTCACTACGCTTGTGCTAGAGCTCACACTTATCATCCGTGTAATCAAGTGACTCCAACCTCTCATTTGGATAACCTGGGTTCCAAGTAATACCTCGAGATTTATTTTCCGTTGCTCGCCTTGTTACCGCAACTATTACAACCAAGAATAATAAGGGGAAAGAAAGCATACTTGTCTAACACCTGATAGAAATTGCAACGGTGGAGACATCTTAGCGCCGTGAAGAACACAGCTACCGAAACCATCATAACTACTGCGTATTATTCAGATAATCTTGTGCGGTACACCTATGTTTCGCAATTCAGCCCAAATACATTCCCTGTTGATTGAGTCGAAAGCTTTTTCATAGTCGACAAAGAGGATGTATACTGGGACCTTATTTCCATGTACTGCTCTATTAAATTCTAAAACTATTAATTTGGTCGACACACAATCGACCTGCACGCAAGCCTGCTTGTTCACGACGTATGTAGCTTATCACCAATGTATTTAACCATACACTCAAGAATAACTTGCATAAAGATTTCCATAACAGATGAAGGAATAGTTATGTATGCCTCTCAAGTTATTACAATCTGTGACATCACCTTTTTTATGCAGCTTCCTTGAAGCCAACCTTTGGGAAATGTTTGGATGAAAGATGACAGCATACTGTTGGGGGTTACTCTTTAGCACTTCTGATGGAATGTTATCATTACCAGCAGCTTTTCCATTTTCATACTCATGATGGCATCAATTTCTTTTCTGTCGGCGTATTAGTTCTGATTGGCATAAATTTACGTTTGTGTTATAAGTTGGGCAACTTTCTTGCCTTTCAATATTCAGTACATGCTCAAAATGTTCTTTCCAACGTTTTAGTTGGTCGTCGGCATTTGTTAGTAGCGTTCCGTTAATATCTTTTACGGGTAAGTTTCTCATACAGTTTACTCTGCAGTATTCTTTGTTATTGCAAAAAGATCCTTCATATTGGAGAGAATGGCAGCACCTTCTGCCTGTGTGGCCATATTATCAATATATGTTCTTCTGTCGTCTGTTATTGCATGTTTAATTTGCTTATCTATTTGCCAATATTCGCTGTTTAGTCTTCGTCTTTCATTCGCATTTTTGCTTGCAGAAAGGCAATTCCTCTTTTATCTATGAGAGTCCACGTTTGATATAAAATTATTATTTTTTTTTTGAAACTCTCCCAAGGTTTTGTAGGCAGGAGTCATTCACGGCAGTTTTAATCGTGTTCCAGCTATGCTGTACATCTACGTCAATGTTTAGATTATATTCACACACATTTTTTCATTAGCAGTATTGATGAATCTGTCTCGTTGTTCAGGAGATTTAAGTTTGTTTACCTTGTATTTCAATCTATTTAGCTGGTAGTGATCTTAGAAGGTAGTGATCTGCTGCTATATCTGCACCGTTCCTACTTCTTACATCGCATAACAAGTTACTCCATTTAGCACTTACAAATATGTGGTCTATTTGATTTTCAGTGTTGACATCAAGGGAGAGCTACATTACTTTATGCCCCATTTTGTGAGGAAATAGATACATGACATTTAATATTCCTTTGCCATGCCCATTCCCACCAATCCCACCAATTTTTTTCGGACTGCTTACATCTATAATATTAATAGGCTAGGAGATATTTTGTTACCGATGTAAGTTTCACAGTTTTACCCCCGATTTTGACAAAAAAATGTATCATTTGAAAGGTATTTCTTTTTAGCTGTTACCCAGATTTACAGATTTTCATCGTGTGAAATATTTTTTGGAGTTATGATAGTTTAAAGTTGCTACTAACACATACATAAAATTATACAATGATATGTGTGTGTTTATTAAATTTGTTAATGTGTTGAGTTTGGTTTCTTCATTTAAAATGAGTTGAATTGTGAAGCATACCTTTAGGGTCTTTATTAAAAAAATAAATAAAATTTCCTAGAATTTGCACTTCAATTTCGAGTGCTGGAATCTGCTAGTTAATAATAAATGACCTCAGACAAATTTGCAAAGCTGTCTGTCATATTTAGTACTCGAGATATACATATGATATTGAATAATTACTTTGTATGGGGGTGCCCCGGTCACTTAACTGAGACCGAACATTTACACACAAATAAACAAAGCTTTCCCTGTCATAGTACTGAATATATTTGATATTAAAAACTCATTTTGTATGGGAGTTGACACGATCACAAAAAATTTCAAAAAAATATTAATCCTACAGTTCCTTCCAGATACACAGTAAGACTCTGTTAAAATTTCAGGAAGATCCGTACAATGGTTTAGGCTCCTATAAGCTACAAACAAACAAACATACATACTTCATAAGAATATAGAGATGAGAAACTAGATTCAACCACTTCAGAGGTGTCATTATTCACAACTAAAGAGTTTTTCAACAGGGACGCTACAAGAGTAGAAAGACAGAGACAGCAAACGACGCCATATTTCTTGCCGCTCTTTTGACATTTCTCTTCAGTAAGGTTTGGCATTTTATGATGGAAAGATATACGAGCCAACAACGAGTCGAAATTATTAAAATTTACTACCGAAATTCGGAGTCAGTGGCATCAACGTAAAGAGCGCTACGTCCACTTTATGGTCGTCATAATCGTCCTAGCAGATCAACAATTGAGCGTCTAGTGGAAAAATTTTAATCCACAGGCACAGTACAAAATGTTCCCGTGCCAGTGAGACAAAGAAGTGCCCGTAGTGTCGAGAATATTGCTGCCGCTGAGGCTTCAGTTGAAGAAAGCCCAAATGGGTCTCTCACACGTCGTTCTCAAGTGTTGGGCATCTCTGTGACTTCGTTGTGGCGAATTTTACGAAAAGATCTTGGCCTACATCCTTACAAGATCAAACTGACGCAAGAACTGAAGCCACTTGACCACCAGAAGCGTCGTATGTTCGTGAATTGGGCTGAGCAACAACTTGAAAATGATTCGAATTTTCATCGAAAAATCATCTTCAGCGATGAGGCTCATCTCTGGCTGAATGGCTTCGTCAATAAACAAACAATAAATAGACAATAATCCACACGTACTTCATGAGTCATCATTGCATCCCGAAAAAATTACGGTTTGGTGCGGTTTATGGGCCGGCGGCGTCATTGGGCCGTACTTCTTCCGTGATGATCAAGACCGGCACGTTACTGTGAATGGGAATCGCTACCGTTCAATGATAACCGAATATTTTTGGCCCCAATTGGATGATATGGACTTGTAGGACATGTGGTTCCAACAGGACGGTGCCACAAGCCATACAGCGAATGTCACAATCAATTTAATGGAAACCAAGTTTGGAGAACGTGTTATCTCACGAAATGGTCCAGTCGATTGGCCACCTCGGTCGTGCGATTTGACGCCGTTGGACTATTTCATGTGGGGCTTCGTCAAGTCTATGGTCTATGCCAACAAGCCAGCGACGATCGATGAACTTCGTACGAATATCGAACGTGAAATTGCAGCAGTATCGGCCGATTTATGCTTGAAAATCGTCGAAAATTGGGTTCAGAGTCTGGACTTCTGCAAGTGTGCCCGTGGTGGCCATGCAAAAGAGATCGATTTCCAAACATAATGGCATGGAATGTACTTTCACAGGAATAAAGAAATTCATTGATATCCAAAACCGGTTTTGTTTTATTTAAAAAAAACTTTTGTAGCGCTCTTATTGCAAAACCCTTTACACCATAGATGTAATCATGAACAAGCGGGATGAAAAATTTACTGAAATTAACAGATAAAGGTCGAAAAAAATACTCACAAGAGAGTTAATCCAATAACACTGTGTAACATTTTCGGGATGATTGTCTGGAGGGTGACAAATTCCTTCGGAGTGAAAAAAGTGCTTCGAATTTTAGTTCAAACGTATAAAAAGTATATAGATTTTCATGGAGAGTATTTGTTAATAATTTTAAAGATTTCGATCCAGCCCCAGCATTGAACCGATTTAGGTTTTAATCTGTTACGCTCCTTATTAACGTAAGAACATACGATGGAGAAGAAGTCTAATATCCTTAGGAACTAAATTTACTTACGAAAAATGATTTTTCTATTTCAGCAGAGTACAACGCACTCTTGCAAGATGTGCGTCTTTTCTCGTCATCTTCCAGGCATAATCGACAAATGGCCGACATAGTCAGGTACGCAGTGTCCCAAAAGTAACCCTGTTAGCAGTGTTATATCATTTATAATAAAATTAATAACATTCAGTCTCCCTAATAAGAGGCATGACGTCCATGGAGCCCAATTTAGTCCACAATAGAGTTCAAGTCGCAGGAGTAGCGAAGGCCATTCTCGATTACTTCCAGTCCACGATGTCCACTAATCCAAAATACATTGACATATATATTTGTTTTCACTTGTTTTTTCGCAAAAAATAAGCCATAATCTACCTAAGAAGCTGTAGTCTATTTGCATTGCAGTATAGAAAATATCATCTTTTTTTGTTAAGTGTATTCATAGAGGAATTTTTATTTTATTTTTTTTATAAACCACATCCTTATAACCGAAGTAGTTATTATTTGTAACTGTTGTAAGCTAACAAATTGAAACAGATTTATCACTGTTGAAACCAACCCAATTTAAACCACCACCCAAGTCTACAACCACCCACAATTTTGGCCTCCCCCCCCCCACCAAAGTATATTGAGTGTTATAAAAAAGTTTATACGTAACTCGTAAAAAAATTGTTTACATAAACAGCGATAAAGAAAGGAGCAGGAAGTTATTATCCTGTTAGTCAGTCGAGTATATGATGGCTTTTTGTTGCAAGCATTGTCATTGCCACTGCCACTATTGTGAACCGCAAAATGGCTGCTAAACTGACAAGCGAACTTTATTACAACATTTCATTTTTTTATATATTTTTTTTTTAAACATCGTCGTTTTTTTTTGCTATTCATTTTTTGTTCGTTTAACTTAATGTGCCGTCACAGTAAACGAAACACGATTATGGCGCATCAGCCAGCATTTCGATTATTGGTTGTTTGTTTTACATTTTCGTTTTTTTTTTCTGTTCATCTCACTTGTTTTTCCACTACATGTACATGATTCTACTTGAAACTGCAGTCACAGGTGTTGCGCTTAACCGAAGTTGTTAAAAAAGGAATGTAGATATTGTATTCAATCTTGTGTAAAATATGGCACAAAAAAAAAAATCTAATAGCTGTAGTCATAAAGATTTAAGAATGTTGCTAGCAAAAATATGAAGTATTTATTTAATAATAAGTGGATTACACAGAAGATAAAGGTCTTATGTTTGAAGGGATGGCCTGCGTGATTCCTGTAATCAGTTTATTGCAGGTATAGAACTAGAAACTTTTAAGGCAGAATAAATCTATAATATTAATGGGTTAGGCGATTTTTTGTTACCGATATTTTGTTCTGCCGTTTTATCCCGATTTTGACCGAACGTATATTATTTGAAAGATATTTCTTTTCAGCTGTTCACCAGATTTACAGGTTTTGAAATTTTTTCCTTTATTTTGAGTAAATTGCATTTAAAATTGCTACTAATACATACATTAAATTATACATATGCTATGTGTGTGTTTATTAAATTTGTTAATGTGTTTGTTAATGAGTTTGTTATCTTCATTCACAATAATAATTAACCAAAAAAAAGTTGGTTTTTGAATTGACTAAGTTGGAAAATAAAATTGCCTAGAAATTGCAGTCGAATTTCGAGCGCTAAAATCTGTTAGTCCTAATAATTCTGCAAGTGAGGCTATTTGGAATTTGGGGTCTCAGCACATTTTATCTTAATTTTGTTGCCAGAGTTACTAGAAACTGATCTAAGGAAATTCTATAGACACCGATTTCAAAGCAAATATATTATTTATAGCAAATATATATTATTATTTGCTATAGAATGGTTGGAGAATAAGTTATCTGAATTCGAGAATTTCATATAAATCTATAATATCTGATCAGAATAGAATTGACCACTGACAAAAAAATCATGCATGCATCCGATTCGACTATGGCTTATTTCACATCTCCGCACTATCAATTGCTTCCTCACCTAAATTCTCAAGATCTGACTCTCAGTGACTGGTATTTGGCACCAAACATGAAAAGACGGAACCATGAAAGACATTTTACATAAATGAGCAAGTCATATCAATCAATCCATTCTTATAATAGAGGATCTATAAAAAAACAGCATTTAACTTTATGGAGATTATGTTGAAGTATAAAAATGATTTAGAATCTAAATTTTTTTTAATATAGGGTAATGCCACGCAAGGGTCAACCTTACGCTTAATTTTACAACTTTAATTTAAATAATTTTTTTTGAAACCAATTTAATGAAAACGGTATGAAAACATGACAATATTTTATTCGATGTATTTTTAAATATTTTTATAGCCCCTATTTTTTCAGAAGAAAGGAAAATTGTAATCAAGTAATTTTGAAAATAAATGTCTGTCACATTACAAAATATTTTTTTTTACTATAATTTATTTTAAAATTCGTGCTTTTTATATGCTTTATTAATAAACTAGCTCTTATAATAACTATAAACAACTGTTTCTTATTTGCCATGCAAATAACTTCAGAGCTTTTACGTGTTTTACAAACATCCTCTTAAATGATGTCTGTTTGTTTTCATGTCTGTCACGACTGCTTTGTGCCCCCAATTTTTAATAACAGTAATACTTTCTCACTTTTTCTAATGGAAAATATGTTGGTCAGGTCCGACTGCTTAATTTTGTATATTTTTATGAACAGTGAAAAACTTTACTGTATAATATTGGAATAAAAAAGATCACTGCATGTCATGTCTGTCACTATGGAATTAGCCTATAGTGAGTCCCCCAAGTAGTAATACTATTTCAAAGAGAAGAAGACTTTAAATGAAAACATCGCGGGTTGGTAGTACTACATTTGATATTTGTGTCCAATTTCATGTCGATATCTTCATTGATTTAGTAGTGACGCTCATTTTTTTAAAAACCTAAAATTTAATTTGGCGATTTTAAAAATTTCAGATTTTTTTGAACAAAGAAGTTCCAGACAATTTTGTTTGCGATTTTAACTTTCTGATGCAGAAGCATTAAAAATATTGCAGAAGGACCTCGCTAATCAGGCTTTGTCAAATAAAATGTTTACAACTAGCACAAACAGTACCAAGAAGGCAGAGAACGCATTAAAGACAAAGAGCGTTCCAGACGAGAAAAAATCACGTCAAGAAAATAAAAGAATAAAAAATGAAAAGTCGTAGATTGGCAATTAGAAATCTGGCTGATACTGTTTCCTAACAATCCCTCAATAATATTTTAAAAGATGGGCCTCCAACGAGTCAATTCTCGATTTGTTTGAAAATACAAAAATTTTTTTAAATAGAGTGACACACTAATATTTCAGAAACAATGCTAGCTGCCTACTAGAAGGAAATGAAATCAATTATTACGTGTGAGTCTTGGCGCTATGACTATAACTACAAAACCTTCGACCAATCAGGTGGATATCGTGCAAAAGGCAAACCGAAACCGAAAAGATCACGGCAAAGTCGTTGAAAAGTTAGTATCGGTTAATTTTGGTCTCTTGGGCTAAGTTTGGTCTCATCGATACCAATCGGATGGAAAAGTTTAGTATTGGGACAAACCATTGACCACACCAAACCCAGCCCCTGTAACTCAAACACGAAGGTGGTTCTCTTTTGGTTTGGTGATGTATAACACCAGATGGTTTCGACGCACTTATACGGATCGATTGCTTAATGAAAAGGGAAAACTATATTCGCATTTTGCAAGAGAATTTGGCTTTAGCAATCTCCCAAGTGACAGATAGATCTGAAAATGTCATCTTCCATCATGACAACGACCCCAAACATTCAGCGATAATCGTTAAGGAATGGCTTAGTTCACAGGTGGTTGAGGACATGGAATGACCAGTGCAGAGCCCTGATCTCAACCCGATCGAAAATATGTGGGGTTATTTATAACGTCGGCTGGCAGAGTACGAAGAGGCCCCGAAGAACATTAATAAGCTGTAGGAGAGGGTACAAGCTGGAAACAAATTACTGCGGTTTATATATCAAATCTGTACAAATCCATTCCAAATTGAATGAATCAGTTGCAAAAAGCAAAGAGACATTGGATAAACTATTAAAATTAGATCAACAGAACCTTGGTGCAAAAGTGAGGCAATGCCTCGAATTAAGCAATTGCTAATTTGTTAGATACGTAAGTTATGAATTCATTTTTTTTTTTTTTGTTTTTTATTTTTTAAGGATTGATATTTTTATTTATGTAAATTTATTGTATTTTTTTTTATTTTTCAAGGATCGATATTTTTATTTATGTAAATTGTTTTATGTAATTGTTTGAAAAAATATGGTTGATCTTTTTATTTCAAACATTGCCTCACTTTTGCCCCAAACTGTAGATAGTTACATCTAAAGCAAATCAGAGCAAGCTAATCAATTTCAATAAAAATTACAAAAATGAGGCAATATCTTTTTGGGAAAACATATTAAATACAGATGAGAGCGAATTCGAATTGGAGCAAAAGTGCCCCCCCAAAAATATGGCGTACTAAGAATAAACCTTCAAAGAAAAGTGTGTTACCAACACTGTCAAACACGGTGGAGGTTCAGTTACGGTTTGGGCTGATATGGCGGCAGCAGATGTTGGTAGTCTTGCTTTTATTTAATCCACTATGAACAAAATTGATTACTTTGTCAGTTTGAAGGACAATATTGGCCCAATCGCCGAGAAATAAGGCATGGTTGGAAACTGGATCTTCCAACAGAACAACGATCAAAATCATACATCTAAAATTGTGAAAGAGTGGTTACTTGATCATCAGCCGCAGTCTCCGGACCTTAACCCGATCGAGCATCTGTAGGAAAATCTTGTTAGATAAATAAGTCGAAGGGCTATTTCAAAAAAGGCAAACTTAAAGAAGGCTCTAAAGGAAGAATGAAGCATAATCTCCCCGGATATAACAAAAAAAAAACTTGTCGAGCCGATGCTTAAAATTAAAATTTTCAAAAATTTAAAAAGTTTTCTTTTTGTATTGGAGTACTGTTGCCTTTTCTTTGCTGTTTACTTTGTAGTGTACCTCACAAGTCTGCAATGCGTACATAGTACATAGAACAGACAGTCAATAGTTTCAATTACTGGCCAAACTGTTCTATGCATAGTATGATGCAATATTTGTTTGGCCAATGTAAATAGGTAATACAAGCCTTCATGATATCGTATATAACAATAGTAATATAGGTTAGATAAGCTAAACCATGTTAGTATAAAAAGGGTTAAAACCCAAAATTAAATGAGATTTAAATTTAGACAACTTAATCGAAAACAACTGCCTTTATTTCTTTTAATTCAAATTTTTATTGGCCCTTACTCTGTAAAAACGGCAAATATAATAGATCAACCAGTGGTAAACTCTGCTGGTTAAAAACTACAAAGGACCACATTCCACCACATGGCGATCCTGCCAGTTTATATATCACATTACCACCAGAACTTATTTTTTGTTAACGCGTAAAATTTGGTAATTTTTATGCCCTCCACACGTCAGTGGCAGAGGGTATATATAGCTTTGTCATTCCGTTTGTAACGCATCGAAAAACTAATTTCCGACCCCATAAAGTATATATATTCTTGATCCTTATCACAGCTCGAGTCGATATAGCGATGTCCGTCTGTCCGTCTGTTCGTCTGTCTGTTGAAATCACGCTCATTCACAAAAAAAGCCATCTAACTGAATAAGGCTACAATAATATCATTTGCCATAATTCCCAGCAGGTTGGTATTGAAAATGGGCTAAATCGGGCATCATCGTGATTAGAAACGAACAAAAATATGTAGATACCTCTAAAAAAAACATAAAACCCAGTGCGTTTGTTGTAACAGTTTAGTGGTTGAACATAATTGTACAACAACATAAAACAAGTAAGAGTGTTAAATTCGGCTGTGCCGAATCTTTGATACCCTCCACCTCGGTTTGTGGCAATACTATTAACATAGCTCATGGTAGTTGTGTTCTTGTTATTGTTAATATGTATGAATCACATTTTTTTTGTGGCTTTTTTTATGTTGTTGTATGTTCAACCACTAAACTATTACAAGAAAACACTAGGTTTCATGTTTTTTTTAGAGGTATCTATAAACTTTTGTTCATTTCTCAGCGCAGAGGCTCCCGATTTACTCCGATTTCAATACCAACCTGGTGGGAATTATGGCAAATAATTTTTTCGTAACCTGACCTAAGTAAATGCTTTTTTTTTTGAATGAGCGTGATTTCAACAGACACACGGACAGACGGACAGACGGACAGACGGACAGACGGACATCGCTATATCGACTCGAGCTGTGATAAGGATCAAGAATATATATACTTTATTGGGTCGGAAATTAGTTTTTCGATGCGTTACAAACGGAATGACAAACCTATATATACCCTCTGCCACTGAGATGTGGAGGGTATAAAAAAGGCAAAAAAAAATTATGCATATATATCAACAATACCAAGAACACAAAAACATATCTCTTGTTAGTACTATTGCCACATATATTTTTATCGTTATCCCGTTATAATAAAAAAAATCGCCAATATGAAAGAAAAAATGAAAACGAAAAATGGAAAATGGAAAATTAAAAATGGTAGATGAAAAATGAAAAATGAAAATGGAAAATGGAGAATGGAAAATTAAAAATGGAAAATAGAAAATGAAAAATTAAAAATGGAAAATGGAAAATGAAAAATGTAAAATGGAAAATAGGAAATGAAAAATGAAGAATCGAAAATGGAAAATGAAAAAGGGAAAATGAAAAACGGAAAATGGAAAATGAAAAATGTAAAATGGAAAATAGAAAATGAAAAATGGAGAATGGGAAGTGGAGAATGAAAAATGGAAAATGGAAAATGAAAAAAGAAAATTGAAAAATTAAAAATGGGAAATGGAAAGTGGAAAATGGAAAACAAAAACTCAAATATGAAAAATGGAAAATAGAAAATGGAAAATGGAAAATGAAAAATGGAAAATGAAAATTGCAAAATGAATAATGGAAAATGGTAAAAGAAAATTAAAAATGCAAAATGAAAAATGAAATTCAAAAATGGAAAATGAAAATTGAAAATGGAAAATGGAAAATGTAAAATGAAAAATGGAAAATGGAAAATGAAAAAAGGAAAATGAAAAATGAAAAATAGAAAATGAAAAATGGAAAATTAAAAATGGAAAATAGAAAATGAAAAATTAAAAATGGAAAATAGAAAATGAAAAATGAAGAATGGAAAATGGAAAATGAAAAAGGGAAAATGAAAAACGGAAAATGGAAAATGAAAAATGTAAAATAGAAAATGAAAAATGGAGAATGGGAAGTGGAGAATGAAAAATGGAAAATGGAAAATTAAAAAAGAAAATTGAAAAATTAAAAATGGGAAATGGAAAGTGGAAAATGGAAAACAAAAACTCAAATATGAAAAATGGAAAATGGAAAATGAAAAATGGAAAATCGAAAATGAAAATTGCAAAATGAATAATGGAAAATGGAAAAAGAAAATGAAATATGCAAAATGGAAAATGAAATTCAAAAATTGAAAATGAAAATTGAAAATGGAAAATGAAAAATGAAAATTGAAAAATGGAAAATGAAAATTGAAAAATGAAAAATGGAAAACGAAAATTGAAAATTGAAAATTGAAAAATTAAAAATGGAAAATGAAAATGGAAAATGGAAAATGAAAATTGAAAAATTAAAAATGGAAAATGGAAAATGGCAAATGGGAAATGAAAATTGAGAAATTAAAAATGGAAAATGGAAAATGAAAATTTGAAAAATGAAAAATGAGAAATGGAAAATGGAAAATGAAAATTGAAAATGAAAAATGTGAAATGGAAAATGGAAAACGCATAATGGATAGATTGAAAATGGAAAATGAAAATTGAAAAATGGAAAATGAAAAATGGAAAATGAAAATTGAAAAATTAAAAATGGAAAATTAAAAATGAAAATTGAAAAATGGAAAATGGAAAATGGAAAATTGAAAATGAAAATTGAAAAAGAGGAAATGAAAATTGAAAATGGAAAATGAAAAATGGAAAATGAAAATTGAAAAATGAAAAATGGAAAATGAAAAATGAAAAATGTAAAATGTAAAATGTTAAATGGAAAATGAATATTGAAAAATTGACAATGGAAATAGAAAAATTAAAAATGGAAAATTGAAAAATGAAAAATGAAAATTGGAAAATGAAAATTAAAAATTGAAAAATGAAAAATGAAAAATGAAAAATGGAAAATGAAAATTGAAAATTGAAAAATTAAATTTGAAAAATGGAAAATGGAAGACGCAAAATGGAAAATGGAAAATGGGAAATGGAAAGTGAAAATTGAAAAATGGAAAATGAAAATTGAAAAATTAAAAATTAAAAATTAAAAATGGAAAATGAAAAATGAAAATTGAAAAATGGAAAATGAAAATTGAAAAATTAAAAATGGAAAATGAAAAATTGAAAATGAAAATTGAAAAATTGAAAAATGGAAAATGGAAAATGAAAATTGAAAAATGAAAAATGTAAAATGGAAAATGAAAATTGAAAAATGGAAAATGGAAAATGAAAATTGAAAAATGAAACACGGAAAATGGAAAATGAAATATGGAAAATGAAATAAATAAATATGATAAGTTTAAATTTCTATATTGAGTTTCTTACCTTTTATTATTATGTATTTTTTTTTGTATTGAATGTAATGCAGATAAAAATAAAAATAATTCAGATAAAAATATTTTAAAATTAGCTTACTTTTAATAATAATAATTTTTAGCCAAGAATCATTTGAATTTTGTTATTCGGAATAAATGTTTCAGTATCGGCAAAAGTTTTTAAGTGTAGTCGTACTCAACATTGGGTGTAATATAGAGTTTAAGACTCAGGAGGAGGGTATCAAAAAATTCGGCACAGCCGAATTTAACACTCTCACTTGTTTTTTATATAAAGTGCATTTACTTCTGTTTCGTATTACTTCTGTTAATGTTTTTACAGAGTTCAGCTGTTATTGAATTCTTTTCGAATTCCTTATATTATTTTTTGATTTTGTGTCTATTACTTCATTTTAATAAAAATTACTTTTGACGCTCACAGTATACCGTTTTTTTCAGCCACATTCGAAGTGCAGCTCTGTTGTACAAACTGAACGGCTCTCCTTCGGTTAATAGGGAAGGGCGGCCAGAACGAGGGTTAGATAAAAAAAATTGCTCTATCTTTCTAGGTTCTTTCTACTGTTTCAAATATGTTTCTTAAGGTGGAACCAAGTCCACAACTATACAATTAGTTTCCTTTCGACAACATTAATTTCATTTCTTTTTCGATTCATTCCGAAAAAAAAAATTTTTTTAATATTAATATTATCTTCTCAGATTAATACGAAGTAAAAGCTGCACGGTATGAAAACTGATTCTTAACGACACTGCTCGTAGGCCTGTCTTAAGGTGAGTGTGTTAAAGCACACGACCAAAAAGTGCAAGTACGAGTGTATGTGAAATAGACGCAGGTTCAAAGCTCACGGCCGCCATAAGCAGAAAAATTTCATATACAGTATAACTCGTTTAATTACCCCACGCTTAATTATCATTCACGCTTATTTACCTCGAATTCTAAATTCCCGTTTTTTTAATTACACAATTCCGGTAATTATCTCAAATATTTTATCCAGAAAATAAAATTTCCATTAAATTTCCTTGGTTTAATTACACAAAGTACTTATTGGCCCACGCTATGGTTTAAGCAGATGCGCCTGAATAATGCTGTCTTTCTAGAAAATTGGTAATGAACAAAGCAAAGTAGTTTGCTATAAAGAGAAAATAAAAAAGATACAAGAAGAAAGTAATGAAAATGATAGTGAATGTGCCCGAAATTTTCGGGAAAGTAGCAATTTTTCCTCAATTCATCAAAATTATACTCCCGAAAATATATTTAATTCTGATGAGAGTGCCGTTTTTATGAAGTTTTGATCGAAAGGGGAGTTATAATTTTTGTGTAACATACAAAAAAATTGTTTGCAATTTACTTTTTGATGTAGTACATATGAATTATTTTTATTTAATAAAATGTTTAAGTTATTTTAATAAAGTATTTAAAAATACAGTGTAGGTATAGATTTTAGTAATATCGTTGGTCACAAGCAATAACCGCCTAACTCGAAAATCATGCTTTTGAGAAAAATAGCTTTTTATATAAATGTAGTGAGACTTCATTACGACTTAGGTCAGAATATTTGTATTAATATCTATTTGAAAAGTAGTGTTAGAAAAATGGGAATTTCACGTAAATAAAAAGATTTTTTAGTAGAACATGATAGCATACATAACTCAAATCGGCGAAAATCATTCTTTCGAGAAAAATAACTGTTTATATAAATGTAATGGGGCTTTGTTACGATTTAGGTCAGTATGTTTTCATTAATAACTTTTTAATAAAAAGCGTTAGAGAAATGGGGATTTCACGTAAATATAGAGCGTTTTTAGTAGAATATGACAGCATAACTCAAATCGTTCTTAAGTCGACTTAGGCGGTTATCGCTTGTGACCACAGATATATGCTTTCTTCTTCTCTACCAAGCAACATTGAACAATTAAAAAAATGTTTGAGTATTCAGATAAATAGACGCAATTATCTCACTAAATTTAAGTATTTTGTATAAATCAAACAATGGGTTCTATTTTTTAATTTTTGTACGCAGACTTTTTTCTAGTTGATTTTATTTCTTTTTAAACACTTTCTTTTAACTCATACTCTCTGTCTGTCTGTCCGCCATGGGTGGACTCCATTCCCCCTTATCCAATTGATCTGAAACTTGGCCCATTGTCTTGTCGTGATTACAGATTAATTTTGGGGTAGCCACACATAGTCAGGCGTGGTCACGCACAGTCACGGAGTGATCTAAATGTCATTTCCCTTCATCCGATCGATCTGAAACTTGGTCCATACACTTGCTGTGAAAAAATATTAACTTTGACTTAGTCATGCACAGTCACGCATGGTCACGCACAGTCACGAAGCGATCTAAATGTCATTTACCCTCATCCGACCTATCCGAAACTTGGTCGATATACTTGTTGTAAAGAAAGATCAACTACGACATAGTCACGCGCAGTCACGCATAGTCACGCACAGTCACGGAGTGATTTAAAACCCATATTACCTTATCCGATCGATCTAAAACTTGGTCGATAGACTTGCTGTGAAAGAGATTAACTTTGCCATAGTCACGCACAGTCACGGAGAAATTAAAACCCCACTTCCCCAAAGATTAATTTTAAGATAGTCACACACAATCACGCACTGTCACGGAGATAATCAAAACTCATATGCATAAGGAAAGAAAGAGTTTTAATAAAAACTTTGTTTTTATTGGTTAGATTATTTAAACTTACCGATATATACCTGTTTTTTATTCATTCCGGAATAACTAAGATTTTAACAATTTTTTTTTTTTTTGAGAAATTGCCCTTCAAAATTAGAATAAAAGTATGTAAGCAGACTTTTTTTTTACTAGGCATTTGTAATTTGAGTCATAAGTTCCTTTAAATCACTTACAAATACTATTATTGCTTTCGTCATTATTCTCCTCAGTCATCCATTCAATATTTTCTAACAATAATTTATAGCAATTTCAATTATATGCCAATATACCCATATACTACCCACATGCCATATAAATTGTCATTAAGGTACAATGGACTGTCATTAGTAAATACTTGGCAAATAAAAGATAGAACTGGCAACACATAAAATAGTTGAAAACTGTTAATTATCAACAATTACAGGTATGCATGGCTGCAATTAAACATGTTTGTATTGTGTTTTACAAATACAAAAACATTTACTCATTCATTCATTCATTCATTCCTATTCACATATGCAAGCATGAATATGCCTGCTTTAAAAAAATACTAACTTTTGCCAACTTTCAACAATCAAAACAATTACAAACGGAACTCGTCCTCGAATGAATGAGAGACTTTTAAATATAATAATAGGTATTCACGTGCATATTTGCAATAACTAAAATTCAGATTATGTTAAATGGAATTGTGATCGAAATTAAGTGATTTTTTTTTATCTCATATAAAATCATAACAAATTTTTGCTTAGAAAGTGTTGCATATAACAACCTCACTCTTTTGCAAGAATAGTATATTCAACAGCTAAGCAGTGAAACTGACCATCTTGCAGGTTCCCAACACTTGTAGTAACAAAATAGTAAATAACAAATCTGTGTATGTGACATGATTAGCACTAATACTTGCAATACTTGCAAAAAAATTTTAAACTATAAAAAAATTGAATAAGAAAACTCAAATATTGTAAATTCTTATTGAAAATGAAGTGGCAGACAAACTGAAAATAACGGCCATAAAAATAAATAAAAGATGAACAAAGTATCGACATGTCAGTTATTAGCAAATATTAAAATAAAACGTTGCCAAAACACCCATTTGCTGGTTTTGTTGTCTTGTTGTATTGTTTCTCTCCGTCCAATGCATTGACTCAGATGATGGCCAAAGGTTTCATTGTAGAAAATATATTTATATTTGGCGCATTGTGTCAGCCATTATTATAAATGTCTGTGAATGCCTGCTATTGTTCTCCGTTAGGAGCTGGGAGATACACTTGCTAGAAAAAGTTAATGTACATTTGACGATGAAAATTTTAAATATTTATATAAATTTTAATAAAATATTTTGAATTGCACGTTTTTACCATTGCCTCATTGGGAATTTTACTTGTTTTTCAAAACAATGTACGGAAAGTAGCAACTTAATTTTTTGTTTACAACGCACATAATGCAGTATGGCAACTATAAGCGCCAGAAAAAGCATTCGTATATTTACAATCAAGGGGATCCCACGAATTATGCAACGATTTGATTTTAGTAGAATATAAACTAGTTTGAATAATAATATTTCTTTTGGAAACTATGATAACGGAGGAGAATTATCCTAAAGCTTAGAAATGAGAATAAATTTTTACGTGAAATAGTTCTGATCATAGGCAGAAGCCACTTCTTAGGGCAGTATGTCGTTCAAAACTACAAATCCTTCAATTCAATATTGTCAAAACCCTAAGCTGTGATTGCTCTACAATACTAAATAAATTTTAAAAAAAACTCAATAATTTATTAGAAAAAAAAAATAAAAATAAGTCAGCTTATGTCGTTTTCTGACACTTTATTTGCACTTTTTTCGAAAAATGTATTTTTTTTTTATATATTCTGAATTAAGAGCAACCTTATCTTATACATCAATCGAAAGGTCTCAAAGGCTTCGTAAGCCGATAAAAATTGCTGCCATTGACTTCTTTGAAGTCGTTGTGCGAGAATATTTCCCCATTGTTCCCCTTTTTTTGAATATTTTCACCCTATGACTTCAAAGTAGAAAATAATCGGAATTTTTTACATTTTGATGTATAAGATAAGGTTGCTCTGAATTCAGAATAAATAAAAATACATTTAAAAAAAAGTGCAAATAAAATGCGACATTTTTGTCAGAAAACGGCATAAGTTAATTTTTTTCATATTTGTTCGTGCTATTAAAAATTTAAATTTTAGGTATACGGTTACTTTTACTAGCAAGTATAGATGTCCATAGATTTAGGTGTTTAAGGAAAAATTCAACAATTGCATACGATAAAATCGCGAAAAAAAAACAAGTACAAAAATTGTAGTCGGTCTAAATCAACTATACGATACCCTATACCATGCAAGAAGGGAAAGAGTCTTAGGACCAACTAATTGGCTATAGAAAATCTTAATATATAAAAACGTTGGTGCGTATGTTGGTACTCTAATAACTGTTGAACCACTAATGCTAGCGACTTCGTATTCATACCATATGTTCCTTTGGTTCTCCGATTTGCATAACTTTTTTTTGTACCCGATAGGTGGCGCTGGGGTCGAGATTTTCCCAAAAAATTTATTTACGGTCCAATTTAGCTCAAATTCGCAACATATATTATGTACATAAAACTAAAGTTGCTGACAAAGTTTTTCACCTGTAGGTGGCGCTGGTGTTAAAATATTCAAGAAAACGTATATTTTTTTTCAGTCATATTCATAATATTATTAAATGCAATGTATTTTAGGATTTTCGAGGGAGTTCGTGCTTTACTTTTGCCCGACACTCGGTATTAAAATTTAGATGCAATATAAAATCCAGATGTTTTCTTCGGGCCAGCAACGCGGACCGGACTCAGCTAGTATAAAATAAATTTGAGTGACAGTGTTATTTATTTTTTGCCCTGAGATATGAAAAACTTCAAATTAGGTACTATATTTATATGGGGACTAGGTCGAAAAATGGACCGTATTGCACAGTCACTTATTTTTTGCAAAAACGTATACAAACCAAATTTGAGACAAATCAATGCAATATTTGCGTTGTTTGATAGATTTAAATGAAGATCGGGAAGCAGCTAATATGGTGAAAATGACTAAGAATTACCATACAAGGTTTATTTTCCGACCTCTGATTAATGGATGTAATAGACTCACACGACCAATTTGAACGAGATCTGCATGGTAAATTGGATCTTATGGCAATTTAAGTCAATCTCATAAGGGTCATTTGTATAGGGACTAGACAATGCACGGTGAACATGCACCAATTTTCAGAAATTTCAATAGCGTTCTTCCTATGACCGTTAAAAGCTTATATACGAAATTAAATCAGAGAGACGGACATATAACGGACAGACGGACATCACTAAATCGACTGAGAAAGTGATTGTAAGTCAATGTGTATAATAAAAGGTGGGTCTCACCAAATATTTTTGGAAGTTATAAACCTGAGCATAAACTCATTATACCCTGACCACAAGGTGGCATAGGATATAAAAACCTAAAACATAACAAAATGTCTGAATGACCAAACAAATGGAAAACAAACAGACCTATGCGAAAAGTTGCAAATGTAACATAATTGCCACTTGGCACACACAACACACAGTCACATACTGTAATATCCAGTCCAATATGTAGTTGAGCTTTTTGCAAAACTTCTAACCTGTAATCAAGTGCTACTGCTTGTACTACTGCAACATACATAAGAGAAATAAATAAAAAACATTAAGTATTTATTTGTTTTCTATTCAGTTGCAGTTGCTTATTATTATGCAGCAACGACAATTCAACGATATGTAAATTTAAACAGATATTGTTAGCAGAAACTAAACAGTGGCTTAATTTAGTTTAACCTGTGAAATAACATTTGACGAATGTTTGAGTTGTCTGTATTTGTGGATTCCTTCGAACGTTGTTTCGACTTAGTCCTCATTAGTAAATAAATAATTTTTCGTGTAATTTCAAAATATTCCATTTAGATAAATAACAATATTATCGCTGTGACGTAAATAAAGTATAGTAAAAATTTAATTTATATGGGACGTGGCATGCTGATTAATCCAAATTTACGCGCATTTCTGATTTATAAACTAACACTAGCTTCAAGACTTTCGCTTTAGAAATTTCAAAAGTAGTGCGAAACTCTCCGCAAAGTTTAACTTCATGCAGTTCTGTAAATGAATAAAGTAAAAAGTGTATCGTTCCTAAGGTAACGGTTTCGAAGATGAAACGAACCAAGTCAGTGTGATTCACTTTTCATCAATATTATTCGTAAACTCGTCTTTATTGGGTCACCATCAGCATATGCAGAACCAGAGGAAAAAAGGAAAAACAGTGGAAAAGAATACACAAATCAGGAAGGTCTAACGATTTCACAAAAAAAATAAGTACTAATTTTGATTGTGAATGCAAAAAAAAATGTAGCAGCCAGGTGAATGAGCACGACAGAGAATTATATTTTACCTCATTTTCGAAATTGGCGGATCATGCAAAGCAAAATTTATTTTTAAGAGGTCTTATTAAATCATCACAACCAAAAGTTCAACACATACGCGACTTCCGGCTCAAAAAATAAAGTTATACTTACTTCATGTTGGTAAAAGGTTTAACTTTACAAATTGGTTGGGGGAAGAGTATATCGCTGCCTGGTACGGGCGAAGGAATTTATTCCATCCATGTACCGCAGCTTCTATAAAAATCTACCAGCCAAAAAGATGTTATCAACGAGGCAACATCAGGACCAGCCCCAAAATTATGAAGATGAAAATGACGAATTTTTTATGTGTAAACGTTTTTTAACCTTAAATATGAATAAATTAATTTATTTTTTGTATTACTTTTGTTAAAAGTTCTAACGACTTTTATTTTACAAAAAAATTACAATAGTTGTCAATAATAATTATTATTCGGAGTAAAAACTAACAAGAGAATTGGTTTTGCTGCACTGAAATGGGAAAATGCATGTTTTTCGAAAGATTTTTATACCCTATACCACTATGTGGTTTGGGTATAATGACTTTGTGCTGCTGTTTGTAACAACCAAAAATATTTGGCCTACACCCATCTTTAATTATACCGATCGAATCAGAATCACTATCTGATTCGATTTAACGATGTCCGTCCGTCCGTCCGTCTGTGTGTCCATGTAAAGCTTGTAATCAAACTGCAGGTCGCAAATATGAATATATTTTGACGAAATTTGGTATTTGATCTTTTATCGGCCATGAACGCTATTGAAATTGGCGAGAATCGGTCCATGTTCAGACCTAGCCCCCATACAAATGACCCCTATGAAATCAACATATATTGCCATAAGATCCAAATTATTACACCAATCTTAGTTAAAGTCCAAAAATGATCCCTATTGGACAACTCTTAGTCATAGGCCCCATATAGAGCTGCTTCCCGATCTTCACTTAAATCTATCAAAAAACAAAAATATTGCACTGATTCTTCTCAAATTTTGTTTGTATATATTTTTGCAAAATACAAGAGACTTTACCAAACATGGTCATGATCGGTCCATTTTTGGGCCTAGTCCCCATATAGATATAGCATCCGATATGAACTTTTTCATATATGCAGCCGAAAAATTCCTAAAAATCCCACTCAAATTTGGTTTATGCTTATTTTCTATATCCAGTTAGTTGGGCCGGAGAGATGGGTTCTCTAAACGCATGGTATAGGGTATCGTATAGTCGGTCTAGACCGACTATAATTTTCTTACTTGTTTTTTATTTGCAGCTTTGAAAATCATTTTTCTTAATTTAGCATGCAATTTCCCTACATTTAGCATGCAAATTTTTTTCATTTTTCCCATAAATTTGCCCAAAATTTAGCAAACATTTTGCCATTTTTGACATGCATTTTTACCATTTGACATGTATTTCCTATAGACTTAACAGGCATTTTCCCATAATTTAGGTTGCATTTTTCCACTTTTATCAAGTGCTTCCCTTAGTCCCAAAACTAACAGTCATTTTTTTTTTTAATTTTTTGGAAAAAATTTCAAATGCAGTTTGTAAAATTTATATCATTAAATAATTTTGAGAATAAATTTTAAAACTTTTTTTAGTGCAACTGAAATATTCATTCCAGAAATTAATGGCAGTTCATTTACTCAACCTAAAAATATCTTCGAATAGTCTTTTTCTGACTTGATTCGCTTCAGCTGTGCGCCCTCCATATGTATGTGCCACGCCCACTGAACCCATGGGAGTCAGTATATTAAAAAATCAGAAGGGCACGAACCAAACTTATCTTGTCAATATTAGATCAATTTCTCTTATGCTTCTGGAGGTCATTCGTTAAAGCAAACGTACCAACGATTTTAATGCTAAAATAAAGTTTAGAGCTTGAGACCAACAATTTTGTTTTTTTTTAATTTTGTTTTTATTCAACACTACGTCATCCACTAGATGGCATCTTCAGGAATCTTAAAAAATATATATATTTCTCAATATAGCCTCCTCCTAGCTTAATACAATTTGTTCAACTTTTTTCCAATTTTTTACCTCTTAGGGATTCTCTCTTTGATCAATGAATACTAGAGCTAAATCCCTTTCAACTCAACAAGTTTGTGAGGCTTGTAATAAACTAAATCTCGTGAATATAACGAATGAGGTAGCAATACATAGCCCTATATACGGAATTTTTCCATGGCGACAGCAGACGTGAGCATCTGTGCATTGTCTTGATGAAAAAGCACTTTCTACTTAATCACAACAGGATTTAAATTAAATTTTGAATACTTGGGGACAATAATAAGAAATGGTATTTTAGGGACTTAAGTTATGTTTCTTATACCCTTCAGTAAGTCAAGTCATTTGCGGATTTAAGTTAAAAGTCTTTTAAGTCCTGAATGAAAAGTTAATTCTTGTAGGTAATTAACTGATTTTTGAAAGCTTTCGGGAACATGAATGAAAAATGTAGTCTTTCAGACACATAAGTGAAATATTAAACATTTTAGACACCTAATTGAAAACTCAAGTTATTTTGGACTTAATAGTGAAAGTCAATGTCTTTAATAGACTTAAGGAAAACTTAAGACTTGAATATATATAAGTAAAAACCATATATTTTTCAGGAAGTTAAATGACAAGTTAATTCTTTTATGGATTTTATTGAAAATTGTTTTATTTGTTAAAACTGTGAAGTTAAGAATTTTGAAAAATGAGTTTAAAGAGTTTTCAAAGACTTCAGTTAGTTGGAACATTATCAGCCAACTATTAATGAATTTTAAAAATCATTTAAATTCGTAATGAAATTAAAAAATTATTTAAATTAAAAATTTTGTATTTTGGTATTAATTCATTCAGATCGTTGAAATAGAATTCTATATGTTCCTATCATCCCTCGAGGGAGCATAGGGCCATAACAAGGTGGTTCCAATAATCTCGATCTTCGGCTCGATGCTTTGTTTCGTACCCACTTCATATGCAGTCTCGTTGCCGCTTCTAGGCACTTCTCGGCAGATAATCGTGTGGTTTACGGAGGGTGTGACCCATTCCACTCCATTTCCGTTAACTTATTTCCGTTTTAATAGGCTGCTGGTTTGCCTCCATCCAAAGTAGGTTGCTGGATATTGTTACAAGCCAGAAAATCCGCAAGATTTTGCGGAGGCATATGTTGAAAAATACCTCAAGTCACGTCTTACCATGCTCCAGGTCTCGCATTGATATAACAGAGTGGATTTTATGTTGGATTTAAATAATTTGATTTTGGTTTGTTTCGAAATAATAGAAGCTTTCAAAACCGGTTTTAACGGGACAAATCCACTCCGCATGTTATTTATGCGACTGGATATAGCTGCTGCTGAGCCACCAGTTTGTCAATTGATTACATACGAAGAAATGGCGATCTGTGTTACTATTAGTGCGCAGCGATTTAGTATTGGTTATATCTATCTTCAGCCCAATCTATTTTGTGACGTCACTGATAGTGGAAATTTTCGGCTGCATCTCTGAGAATGAGTGGCTAAGTAGAAACATGTCATCGGCATAATCTAGGTCCTCCAGCCGTCCTTGTAAGCTCCACATACTACCTCTCTTATGATGGATTCTGACCTTCTGCATCACAGCATCGAGGACGCCGTTAAAAAGTGGAAGTGATAAGACACAGCCTTGTCTAACGCCAGTTTTTACCGTGACCCTGTCGCTCAGTTGTTTTTCATGCAACGCACGGCAAGTGGCATTCTTGTACAGGGCTTTGCTTAGCCATGTTAGATTTTCGTGGATACCATTTCATATCAGTAATTTCCATATAGCGTTATGGTTGAGTGTGTCAAAGGCCATCTCAAAGTATATAAAAATGAGGTATAACGGTGATCTCCATTTTACAGATTGCTCAACGATAATCCTAAGACTGTTTACTTGGTCAACACAAGATTTTCCGGAGCGAAAGCTAGATTGCTCATTTCTGAGTTATGGGGAAATTGTTATCGAGTAGAAGTAATAGTGAACAAATAAATTGATTTAAATGTTTTTCATTCAACATAGCATGAGACAGCTTGGGGAATATTGACACATGCAGTACATGGCATAAACGACCTAACATGGACAAAATCTCTACTCAGTAATATTGGAAAGAAAATTTAAAAGCTCACAGCGGTGCTGATAGGCCACTGGCTGATAGTTAAGCATACAGGAAGACTCAGACTTAAACAGAAAATTATTCCCACGGTTGTGTTACATCCGGGGAAGAAGAGACAGTTAGGATATCTTCTGTGAATGTGAAGCTTTATTTAATATCAGCCATAGAACTTTCAGCAGACATATACTGAATTACATATCACCGGCACACTGTGGCTGAAATTTTGATTTCATTGACCAAAAGTATGTAAGGTGCATATGTAGGTATGTACAAAAACCGTACATCACATATGACAACTCTTACGAAAACTGAGAATAGTGGAAATTAGAAGTATAAATGCAAAAAATATTCAAAATTCAAAAATAACGATTGTTTGTTTGGACAGAGTTGTATCTTCTGAAATTAATACAAAGTAAAGCTGTATGGTACGAAAACTGAAAACTAACCACACTGCTCGTATGCCTGACTTTAGGTGAGTGTGTTAAAGCGCTGACCAAAAAGTGAAAGTACGAGTGTATGTGAAGGTTCATGGTTCAAAACCTCACGGCCGCCCTAAGTAGAAAAAAAAATTTTTCATATAGAAACAATCTATTCAATTAAAACATAACAATTATCACAATGTTCAATAAATCGCTGATGAAGGCTGAAATGCCAGAAACCGGTCCGATTAAGAATACAGTGCAGTTATGAATTTTTGAAATACATGCTTTCTTCTTCTTTACCACGCACCATTTAAACAAAATTAAAAAATTGCATATTAATTACAGTAGTAATTGCAATATGTCTGAAAAATGACGATAAATCTAACAAACAAAAAATTTCTTCGCTTCAAAGCGTCATCTCAAATATATGTAAGGTGCATATGTAGGTATGTACAAAAACCGTACATCACATATGACAACTCTTACGAAAACTGAGAATAGTGGAAATTAGAAGTATAAATGCAAAAAATATTCAAAATTCAAAAATAACGATTGTTTGTTTGGACAGAGTTGTATCTTCTGAAATTAATACAAAGTAAAGCTGTATGGCACGAAAACTGAAAACTAACCACACTGCACGTAGGCCTGACTTTAGGTGAGTGTGTTAAAGCGCTGACCAAAAAGTGAAAGTACGAGTGTATGTGAAGGTTCATGGTTCAAAACCTCACGGCCGCCCTAAGTAGAAAAAAAAATTTTTCATATAGAAACAATCTATTCAATTAAAACATAACAATTATCACAATGTTCAATAAATCGCTGATGAAGGCTGAAATGCCAGAAACCGGTCCGATTAAGAATACAGTGCAGTTATGAATTTTTGAAATACATGCTTTCTTCTTCTTTACCACGCACCATTTAAACAAAATTAAAAAATTGCATATTAATTACAGTAGTAGTTGCAATATGTCTGAAAAATGACGATAAATCTAACAAAGTCAAATTTTTTTGTCATCGATTTTTAAATTTTAACGCCATTTTGTAGCTAATATATGCAAATTGAGGTAGCCCAAAAATTTGGTTAAACTACTGCTAATTGTGGGCTTGGCGAGCTGTCAAACTCAACTGTTTTTTTTTTTTAATTTCAGAAAAAGGTGTTTTTTTTTTTTGTTTTTGATTAAAAACAAATGGTTACTAATCGGAAGTTATCATCGATAATGACGGACCTTTTTACAAGGTTGGTAAGATTGTAGTCTTTAGTTGTTGTAAGTGGTCACAACCCTACCGTTTAATATTAGGGGTGTTATGAAATATTTATTAAACTGCTATATTTTTTCTCAAATTTCAATTTTAGTGGAATAGAACTTTCAGGGAACAAAAGGAAAAATGAAACGTATACCACCCTGAGAAAGGTGAAAATGTCCTCTTTAACCCTATATGTACTTCTGCACCCGCCACGACCCGCCGGTAGAACACTTTTTTCATTTTAATGAAACTTCATATTACGTTAACTTAAACAGCCCTATAAGTATACAATGGTGTGTTAAATTTATGCTTCAGGCATTTTAAAGCTTATTATCATTATCATTATCATTATCATTATTTGTTCTATTACCAGTAATGATATCTACTTACAAAAGAGACCACCCTTTTATGTAAGAATGTCAATGGACACACAAAGTTAATTTTTTTTTGTAAATGGGGATGTGATGGTTCCTCCGGACAAAAACAATACAAACAAGTAGTATGTGAAAAATGTCAGATTCAGATATGTTCATGGTATTATTTGTACCATTGCGATTGAAAAAGATTTTGCAAGATTCAGAGCCTTCAACTAGTACAACGCAAAGACCATCTTCTACGAAATACTGCAGGCCAATCAAATTTCAATTCAAAAAAGAAACTCATGATGACATTAACAAAGAAGTTACTAATATCAAGGCCCAAATTGCAACACTACAGCCATTATAATTACAGTTAAGTAAGCTACCAATTTTAAGTAAGCTACCAATGAATGCTAACAATGATAGATGGAAAAGTAGGCCAGGCTTTGAGTAACACGAAGGCTCCATCCAGCTGCATCGTATGCCAAACAACATCCAACCAAATAAACCAAGTCGCGACAAAATCATTAGACAATACTGATGCATATAAATTTGGATTATCTTCTTTTCAGATCCAGAAACAGCATCTGAAATAATAATGAAGAAATTCAATCTAGAATTTTGAGATTGTGCTAAGAAAACTGCAAAACTATATACAACCAAGTACCCATGTAGAAAGATGTATGCAACAGTTCACAAGATCTATCAGAGGAAGCTCAGGAAAAAGGGAACAAGGATTACAGATTTTATAGTATTCGAAATCAATGTAAAGTGGAATATCGGGATTTAGATGAAGAAGTCAAAAAACTACTAAAGAAAAGAAATAACACAGAAAGACTATTGATATTTGCAATCAATATATGAATCAAATTAGTAATAATTATAATTGCATGAACAATAATTATAAGTACGAAAACCAATGTTTTAAAAGTAAAAAACAATAATAAACAGAATTATTGCAGTCTTTTTTTTAAAGTTTTTTACCCACATATGTATGAACTATTTTAATACATAAGAAAGATTCAAAAAATATCAGCAGATTTATTTTACTAAAATTAACAAATTTGACAGCAAGAAATGATAAATTTTTGTGCTGTTAATGCAAAGTTTATAGATAATATTACGAACGTTTTTTTTTTTCAAGTGTAAATATTCTTTGAGTGTAAACAAATTTGCAAATTTTTCAGTAATAATAGCAAAATTTCCAGTTGATTTTACTATTTTTTTTTTAGTGTAATCATTTTTTTAGTGCAAACATTTAAAAAAATCTCATTATTCCAAAAAATTTTTATAATAAATATTATTATAATCCAAATATGAAATTTTTTATTAAATAAAAAAACCCATATTCCACGCTAAAATAAAAAAAAAATCAAAAGTTAAACTTTGGCCTAGAATTGTTTAAAAAATACTCCATCAATTTTAATGAAATTAAAACTGAGTCAAGTCCAACTAAATATCTATCCATTAAAAAAAAAACTACTAACATATTTTGATAGGTTCCTTTTGAACCAGAATTTTGGCCAATGAAAAACGATTTTCAGCCACTATGCGGATATTAATAGATAGTAATAGATGATATTATCCGTTATCTAATTGTTTTATGCGGGGTCTAGTATTAATATACTTTTTTTTCCTGAGTGGTGTGGTTTTAAAAACGTAGTCCCCAATTGAGGCTTTCAGGATTTGAGCTCCAACCAACAAACACATATTTGGCCTCATTTCTTGTTGCGAATAAATTCAACATTTGAATAAAGTTAATTTTTCCAATTTCTTAATTTTTTTTAATCATTTAATTAGCCATGATTATTATATTATGAATTGGAATTTTTTTGTGAATGCACATCGTATTATTCGTACCCGACTTAATAATTTAATAAATTTAATCATATTAAGTTTTTTAATTAACATAATCCAACAATAACAACAAAATGGCTCACCATGAAAATGCTCTCCTGAAAAGTTGTAAATAACACATATGCTGTTATGCCTTGAGACTACCGAAGAATTAAGAAGGCTTATAGGCTGCGTCCTTATTAAAATAAATCTTGGTTTATTTTATACCTAACTGACCCGACAATCGTTGTTTTACCATATAACTTATGTCTAGTGAATATTTTTGTTGTTAATTAAAAAATAACGAATTTATTGTATGGGAATGCGATCTATGACAGAAAGAGGAATGGAGCACTGTAGACCATGATCGCCGATGAAAACAAGAAACATCAACCATTTATTTTCTCAATACAATATATTTCTTTAACTTAAAGAACATTGAAATAAAAAATATAGATAGTTTTTCTACATAAAATAATTTTATAACAAAATTGGTTAAAAGTTGTTTTAATTTATAAGCGCGAGCCATAAGCAGATAATTGCACCAAAGATATGTCTCAAGGGATTATTTTCATCCCAATAGCACTGAAGGGTTAAATAAATAAAAATTAACCGAATTATTTTTCTTAAATTCTAAATAGCGATTTCATCGAGTTTAATAGTAAAACTCGTTTTCGGTAATTTTTATTTAAAAATATTTTAAAATCCAAAGCTGGCCTTTTCAAATAATGGGTTATCGTTCTCGGATTTATCTCAAATTTTAGGAACGGAAGTTCTACACATTTGGTCATTCTATGTTAAGCGTCGCATCCAAAAATTTAATAGTACTTACAAAATATTTGAATTTTTTGAATAAATTGTTTTTTATTAGCTTGGGGTCATATGTGACTCCAATTCCAAAAGGGTTAATGGAGTCATAATATTTTTTCCGAAACCCAGGGTTATTAAGATAAAATATAACATTTGGAAGTAGAAAAGTGGTACAAACTATTTAGAAATAGTACATTTACAGCATATTTTACAAAAATCGCATTTTTCTCGAAATCCGCAATAATAAAATCCTTGTTAAAAAAATTGCGATACAGAGATTTACCTAAAAATTCACACAGTTAATCTCTGATATACATCTAACAAGACCTCAAAGCGCTAGATCAATTTCTTTAAATTTTGTTTAAGAAAATTTTTCAAAACTTGATAAAGGAGTTTTCAGAATTTTATCAAAAAAATTTTCCATTTTCTGTCTCAAGGCTTAATAGGTTTACAAGGTGGTAAAAAACAATACTTCATATCTGAGTACTTAAAGGTATGGAGACTAAAACAGAATGTTGGCTTTAATTAATTTCTTAAAGTTGAAAAAAATACCATCAAATTTCATGATCTAGTTTTTTTTGGCAAAAAAGTGGTCTGGGGCATTTGCTATTTCTTGGCGAGGATTTATTCGATTTTGTAGTTTTATAGCTTTTTGGAAAGATAATTTAATACTGATCGAATTATATAACAATTTGTCGGTAAAATTAAACTATAGAATGAAATTTTCGTAAAATCTCAAAATTCATATTTTCCCCATATAAACACACTTGAAATTTTCAATCCCGTTGAGCCACCTCTAAATGTTTTTTGACTGGCCCAAAATTTTGTGTTTCTCACTTTTTTTTTGTTATTCGCATATTCCTAGGGGGTGCGACCGAGAGTTTGAGCACTTTTTTTATGAAGGGCCAACCTAGTATACATGGTATCGTCGTATGTCTTCAGGGAGGTGCCACGCCGACTTGTTTGATCCCGCCCATTTTTAGCCCGACTTCTCACATTACTAACTTATTTACTTATTTATCATAGAGCGCCAGATATAAGATGTTAAAGATTTTTTATATATGGGAGGTGCCACGCCCACTTCGTATATTAAAAATATACCCAATTTTAATTTCTCGTTACAAACTTACACACTGTAAAAATTTCAAGATGATCGGTCTTATGATTTAGTCACCTATTAATATCAAATACACAAACAAACAAACGAACAAATTTTATTCTTATTTATAATTCTTATTTATGCAGCAAAGTATTTGGAAAATATTCTTGGGATAAAGAGTTTTCGTTATCAACTTAGTGTTTTGTTTAATGATCGCTTTAAAAAACCAATAAAATCTTTCTGAAGAATTATTTCTTTAAATTCCATTATCTAACAGCTCGTGTTATTGTTATTAATTCAACACATTGCTGTCAAAAAGTCTGCTTTGAAACTGTGCTAGAGTGGCACAAAGGGAGCTATTTTTCTTGTTTTATTTATTTAGGCCCTCTTTTGTTTTGTTTTGACTTTTCTAAAATTCTATTTGCCAATTTAACACCTTTTTTGGTGATCATTTCAAAACAAAAAGAAATGACAATTTTGGCAAGCTGTGTAAATTTGAAACAATTGATGGTAAAATATCATTTTGAGGAAATACGTAAAAAAACCAATAAAACAATGTTACATTTTAACACTAATGACTCTGGCCATTTTTAAAACAGCAATTGCACTTTGTAGTCTACAATAGGCGTCCTTATACATCCAATAAAACATCCTACCACCCTGCTTTAACACAATGATCATACGAAATTTTTCATTTGCTCATGGAGTTTATGAAAAAGGTGACAATATACCTAATGAAAGAACCAAAATATGTGGTATTATTTTGTGTCATAACAAAAACAAAAAAAAAAAGAACTGATCTTCAAAGGATCCTCTCATATAATATCTATGGTATAAACCACAACTAACATGTAGAACAAACAAACACATGCTGCGTGACAATACCAGTACTCGTGTTGTCTTCTGCCTAGTTTGGGTAAACACTCCTCGAAACCACCCCAGGGAGTGACAATTGGGATTCGTTTTTATTTGTATGTTGATGTTGTCAAAAAGTATGTAAAATGTGATCATAAATTATGGCTCTAGGCTGCCATGATCTTAATATGAGAGTATGTGTGTATTGTTGCAAGGGCAGAACCACAATTTTTAACAATATTTTTTTTTTTCTTTTAAATGAAATGAAAACGTTCTTCTTTAATTAAGAGGGGATATGCATCGTTGAACTGTTTTTGTCACATATCCTTAAAAAAATGTAGTTAAATTTTATAATTTATGTGTTTTTCCGAAATGGAAAAAATGAAGCAAAAATTAAAATTGAAATTTATGTTTCTAATAAAAAATAAATGAGGCCATTCTTTCTTATTTTATTATTTACTTGAAGACGTTAAAAATATCTAGCAAAATAAGAACCAATTGCTACAATTGTTGCCAACCGAATTTTGGTTGTTCCATGTACTATTATTCACTTGTGTTTACTGAATTATATAATACATATTACCTGAATTTGGTAAAGGAAGTTGATATTGTATTTCAATTCGACTTTACGAATTGTGATTTTTAGTTGATATGACATTATTAATATTAACTACTGATTGTTCCAACCATTAATAGAGAGTTTTACTAATACATATCAAATATACCACAAAATAATATTATTAGTGATGTGAAATTAGCTTAAGGAATAACATCGTGTCCGTGAATTAAATTTATTTACTTAAAATTATACAATTAAATCCGCGTTTTTTTTTTTTTTAATTCAGTGTTAAATGTTAAAGTATTTAGTTATATATATATTGTCAATAAAATAACAAATCCAAATATAAAAAATTCCTCTGAAGATGTTGCCAAATAAGCAACGAAACGTTGGGAAGAAAATGGAATAAATTTGTTTTATTGCCCAAAAAAAAGAAAAAAGACCATTAAAGCCCATGAAAAACAATTTTCAAAAATATTAATATTATTAATTATTTTTTTTTATAATTTATACATTCGACATTAAGCAAAAATAAAAAAAAAACTAAATAGTTATCCCCTGCATAATAAGATAATCCTATAAGACAAACCGGTTTCTATTCAAATATCCATATCCGCATATGTACACATGTTGTTTGCTACCATTTCTAAAAGAACAAATATTATCACAGCCTACGGTCAAGCTCGAGCACTCAAACTACTCGAGTAGTTAATGAGCTACTCGAGGTAAACGGCAAACTACTACTCGAAAGAGATCGACAATTTTCAATACATATGTATGAAAATATTCACTTCATAGATGTTTGACTTCATTTAAAAAAAAATTTTCCCAAAATACATCATAGGATTTTATAAATTATGAAGTCATTTATATTGATAGATTATTCTCCTGAAATATTGAAACATGCTAATATCACTATGGAGTGGGCTAACTACTACTCGAAAAAATCATCCACTTCCGACTCAAATGTATGAAAATATGTTTGATGTCTATTTTCAAAACTTTTTTCAAGAACGCTTGGCAAAACCTATTAGTATTTCAATTTTAATATATGTACGTTAGGATGGGTCAAATTGTAGGGGGGCCAAAAAAATCTCCATGGGTTCATCGCGATTCTGGTACTATGGGCCATAACAAGTATATTTGCCCAAGGAACCATACTCTAAAATCATTTTCGAGCCAGCCAAAATTTAGATGCAGATATTTTCATGATATTTTCTATAACACTCATTCAAATGTAAAATAAATTTCGGGAAATCCATTTTTCATGTTTATTTTTATTTTAAACAGCCGCCAGGGGGCGTTTTCGTGCATTTTTGTGAATTTTTTTTCAACTTTGGGGAAAATTTACGATAATATTGCACATATCGACGAATCTTTGACTTTTCCATATTTAAAATAGCCCAAAATATTCGACGCTGAAAATTATATGGGGTACCAATATTCGACCTATATCAATTTCATTCAATTTGAGTCAAAAAATTTGTTTTTTTTTTATTACTTGAAAAAGATCGGAAATTTGAAAAAATTGTAAACAGGATATATTACTCATAAAAAATTTTATATCATTCCGACCAAAATTGTGGCGACCGTATAGCACAACTCGACTGATATTGACCACTTTCTACACAAATGTGTGAAAATATGCTCTTATTTGAAGTTTGATAATATTTTCCAGAAAATTTTCCACAATACCTTAACAAAACATTATACTCGTTAGAGCTATGTAAAGGGTCCGCCAAATAACTTTTTTTTTTTTGAAAATGCTATAAAAAAAAACTGCTGAAAATTATCTCAAATTTCTTGTTTTATTTGAAAGTACAATCCTTCCGGTTAATAATGGAAAATAATTTCATTCAAATGGCTGCCTCGGCTGGCCATGCAGTAGCCTACACGATCGGTCCAATTTTTAAGCATTATCGATTGTATGCAGTTGTATTTCACCAATGGCTGCACGAATATTGTCCTTTAAAGCGTCAATTGTCTCTGGCTTGTTGGCGTAACACTTATCTTTTAGGGCACCCCACAAATAATAGTCCAACGGTGTCAAATCGCAGGTCCGAGATGGCCAAACGACATCAGCTCTGCGGCTGATAATGCGATCTTCAAAAACAGGGCGCAAAACATCGAGTGTAGCTTCGGCTGTGTGGCACGTAGCGCCGTCCTGTTGAAACCAAATGTTGCCAATATCCTACTCTTCAATTTTTGTGAACAAAAATTCGTTCAACAAGGCCCGATAACGATCGCCATTGACTGTAACGGCCACTCCTTGCTCATTTTCGAAGAAAAATGGCCCAATTATGCCTCTGGACCAAAATCCGCACCAAACAGTGACCGTTTTGGGTGTATCGGCTTTTCAATGTATGCGTGCGGGTTTTCTGTGCCCCAAATGTGACAATTTTGCTTGTTTACATACCCGTCAAGATCAAAATGAGCTTCATCTGAAAAGATGATTTTTTTTGGCAAAATCGGCATCTTCTGTATGTCGATCGCAGGTCCACTTAGCGAAGCGAAAACGCATTGGATGGTCAGTTGGCTTCAACTCCTGAACCAATGTTCAATTCTTGAGAACGAAGGTGAATTGATGTTGATGGCGCTTCACGCACACTTTCTGCCACAGCAGCAATATTCTCGGGTGTACGCACTGTTTTTGGCTTTTCACGCTTTGGTTTATCGATGAGGATGCCAGTTTCTTTCACTTTTTTCGGTGCTTCTCTTCTTCCAAAATCCGTACGCAATTTTCGCACACATTCCGCAACATTACCATGATTTTCAAAGTAATGTCGCAATATTTCCCAGCGTTGTTCAAGCGTATACACAACCATATTCGTTCAGCGGAAGGATAAAACTAATTATCTGTCAAATCAGACATGAGCTAAGTGTTACCATTCACGAAATAAGCACTAGTTGAAAAAAAACGTTCGATGGCGGATCCTTTATATAAAGAGAATACTTCCTTCCAGTCTCAAAGCATTCCGACAAAAATTAAAGCTTGGAATAACTGCTACTCGACAAAAAACAGAAACTAAAAAAAAAATTTCTAAAAAAAAATATTTTTTTTTTCACTGACCGTAATTGACCTTGTTCACAGATGACACATATACAAAATTAAGTCATTCCGATTAAAATTGTGCTCTGGGCGAACAACTACTCGAAAATGATCATCTACTTTCTATACAAATGGGTGAAAATTTCCTCATATTTCAAGTTTGACGTAACTTTAAAAAAAAAATCCATCACGACTTGTTAAAATTTCTTACTCTTTGTAGTTGCAAATATATCAAGATAATCTTCTTAAAATTTCAAAGCATTCCAACAATAATTGTGCTGTTGGCGACTACTTTTCATACAAATATATGAAAAAATTCACTTTATGTAAGTTTGACATCGATTTACAAAAAATATTTAAGGCACACATAGCACAAATTGATGCTTTTTAAAGTGGGAAGTATGACTATATTACGAACTCCAAATTTCAAAGTAATCTGGCCAAAATTGTGGCTCGGATGAACTACTCGAAAAAGATTAGACTCTTTCCATACAAAAGTGTGAAAATTTGCTCTTATGTTATTGTTATGTATTGTTGATCTGTATTGGAATAATTAGTCATTTATTGTTCGGTTTAAGATCATGTATATATTTTTCTAGTGAAAGAAAGATAATAATTTTGAAGACAGCGCTAGATGGAGTAGCTACTTTCGAACAAAGCGACGTGTTCATCGTCAGCATTTTTCTGCCTATTACTTCAACTCATGCTTAATCAACTATTTAACTCAACATTTGAAAGAAAAGAACATGAGAAATGTTTTTCTTTTTATATACGAGAGTTTGTATGAACAAGCTGAGCTTTTGCAATTTTTAGCTTTCTCTACATTAACATGGCCAGATCAATTACAAGTCTTGTAATGTGAACAGCTATTTGTTTTTGCCATTGTCCTCTAGATGGAACTGTAATGGCATGTGAAATCTTAACAGATTGGAACTGATAATGGTATGTGAAATCTTAACAGATTGAAATCTTAACAAGACTTGTAATTGATCTGGCTATGTTAATGTAGAGAAAGCTAAAAATTGCAAAAGCTCAGCTTGTTCATACAAACTCTTTTAAATTTTAACCGTTTCCGATAAATATTGTGGGGTGGACGATCTACTACTCGAAAAAGCTTGACCACCTTCAATACAAATGTATGAAAACATTCACTCCATGGAAGTTTGACAACATTTTAAAAGATATTTTCCAAAAATACATGATAAAAATACATAGTGTAGACTCTCACATCAACAGATTATTTTTCTAAAATATTGGAGCTCTCGGATGAAAGGTGTGTGGTGGGCGAACTACCTTTCGAAAAAGATCAGTAATGAAAAAACAAAAATTAAAAAAAAAAAATTGTATGTTTTTTTCAACAATTGCAACTAACTATATTCTAAGATAACTCATTTAAATTATTAAGCCATTCAGACTAATATTGGGCTATTGACAACCTACTATTCAAAATATATCATTCAGTTTCCAACAAATATGTGAAAAAATGATCTAATTTTAAGTTTGATGTAATTTTACTGAAAATTCTGAATTTTTAAAAATTTATGTTTTGAAGTTATAGGTTTCAGGACATTATAGATTTAAAATTTCAAACTATTCAAACTTGCATGAAGTTTGAGATCGATTTATTAAAAATATTTAAGGCCCACATTATACAAGTTTATATGCTAAAAAATTACAATTAAGAGGACATTACGTCCTTAAAATTTCAGAGACTTTCGGTAATAATTGTGGTGTTGAGGAATTACGACTCAAAAAAGATCAGATTGTTTCCATACAAATATACGAAAAATTGCTCTCCAACAAAGTTTGACATCCATTTACAAAAAATATTCAAGGAACACAGGTTATATATTTATACATTCTAAAATGTGAAATATGAGGACATTACGTTCTTAAAATTTCAAAGCATTCCGACAATAATTGAGCTGTTCGCGAACCACTGCTTGATAAAGATCTATACAAATATGTGAAAATTTGCTCTTATTTTAAGTTTGATGTAATTTAGCTGAAAATTTAACATCACAAATTTTTAAAAATTTATATGTTTTGAATTTATAGATTTCAGGACATAATATCCTTAAAATTTCGAACTATTCCAGGGAAAGTTGTGGTAGCGGCGAAACATACTCGAAAAACAACAGCCACTTTCAAATCAATTCACCGAAAAAGATCAGTCACTTTCTATACAAAAATATGCGAAAATATACGAAAATATGCACTCTATGAATTTTTATCAATTTACGAGTTTAAAAGCAGCATCTATGTAAGTTGAATGTTCTCTATATTATTTTCAGATATCCTTTTAGATATATTCTTAATTCCAAAAATATTAAAAACCCAAAACTTAAAATCGAAAATTTTTATAGTGCTGCCTCGTTTTGCCCCGATAAATCATTGCATAAAACAGGTAATAGTGCGTTTACATCTAAGCAAAATCTAGTATATACGAGATTTCGAACACAATCTAGCTCATTTTACTAGATTTCCCATACAAAACAAAATCTAGCTCGTTACTAGATTTTAGCAAAGTCTCACAAAATCTTGTCAAACTTGGGCACCACCAAATGATACTACTGTGTTTTTTTAATATAAAAAGTTACAACGCAGTAACTGAAAAAAATGACATTTGAAAACAAAAAAAAAGAAAACAAGTTGGATAAAATGCAAATAAAATATTAATTATTAATAAAAATGATGAGTCTATAATAAAAAAATATTTAGTAATTGAAAAGTTATAATTTTTTATACTTATTTATGCCCATTCCCATCTGCTATATAATAATTGTTAAAAAATACTGATGTTTTTTTCGCAAACTTTCTTTTTCAGCTTGTGCTTTTATCATTCTTGATGCGTAATATAATATTAAAATCCAGATTTCCATTTTCCTATTGTTTTGAATATTTTTGGTATTTCTAGTTCATATGATTTATTTTAATCAGCTGTTTATTGTTGTGGAAACAAAATTTCACAAAATGTCAAAAAAGTTAAATGTAAACGGTATAGATTTTGAAATAGATTTCAACTCAAATCTACTAGATTTTCCTTAGATGTAGCATTTCCATTGACCGTAATGGGAAAACCTTTCATCAATTGATAATTTATAACAAGTACAGTTGTTGTGTCAAAACTAAACTTTCTCAAAGTGACCTCAATATAGAGATTTCAAAAAACGACCTATATAGAAATAAGTAAATTATATAGAGGTTATTCAAGTTACACAGTTACTGCTTTTAAACTAGTTAATTGATTTTTTTAAAAATGTATAGAGTTCATATTTTCGTGGTTTAGTATATGGCGAACCATCGAAATCGAAGAGCTGTTAGAGCACAAAATATCAGATAATTCAAAATCAACCGCAATAATTTTAGTTCTGGAATTCTTAAGTGTGCTTAATTTTCCTTTAGTGCATTTGTCGCAAGTGTAGAGTGTTTAAAATGGCCAACAATTGTAGACACTTTTTCTAATAGGCAATTTTTCTAATGTTACAATTTCCCAAAACATTATTAATCACTAACTGAATTGTTTGGGCAGCACAAGTCACACTATCCTTACAAATACAAATGACATTCTCTAATAAGGTGATGGTATTTGTTATGTTAGCAGCGTTATCGCTAGCTACTGCTGAAATTTTGCATGATATCCAATCGTATAGAATCTCGGCCATCTTAAGCTTCATATTTTCGAGCTTGTGAGCCGAAAATATATTATTATAACTTATAATTTGGATCAGATTCCAAAATGGTTAGGTCGTATGTGGAAAAATATCTAGATCCGCATTGAATGTGAATACAATATAGGGGCTAAAATTGGTATTAAATGACGTCATTTATACACTATAAAGATATTAACTGAATTATATTATACATTATTACATTAAATTTTTTACAAGTTTATTGAAACTGTTGAAACAATGAATGTAAAAGTCGTACATTGGTTATTTTTCGATCGATTACAAATCATTTAGATCTCAAAATGAACGCATAGGAAATTTGTAAACGTGTTATTTATACCGAACTCACAGAGAACGTTTATATTTGGCCAAGGCTTCAGCAGGCACTTCTTTTTACAAATTTGAATAGTCGTTCGTAAATCTTAAATATTTATTTTTGCGACCTGTAATTTCATTAGAAATTGATTGAAAAGTGATAATGTATTGTCCGTTAACATTTCAGAGAGTTTGTCGATTTCAAGTATATTTCGCAGTACAAATCAGCACAAACTCTTTAATTACCAAATCAAATAATAATCTCCTCGGTCAACTGATCAACTATGCAACACCAATTGCATTTTTGACATTCTAACCTGAAAGAGAAGCAGCATTTTTTCTTGAAATCATTAGTTAAGCTTAAAACTAAATTATCCATTGTTCTAAGTAAAAGTATTGAGTCTTCAAACTTTCAGGGCTTCATGTAGTTTTCTTCGTGCAATATTAACACGATCTTCTTGCCGTCGTACACCATCTTCTGATATGAGTATACCTTGCATTAATGGCTGGTCAGGGTTAATAAATGCTGTGGCGTTCTTTTGAAATTCAGTGTTTGAAGCTGTTTGTCCTGTAACGGGTGTATTGAGTACATGCAAAGCTGTTGCTAAAGATTGCATAACTGTCTGTTCGTGAACATTGGGTCCCAAAGGTTTGAGGCTTTTGGGCAGGATGATATCATCAAATAGTTCGACCGAATACACGCACGCATTCGTTCCAAACGTTTTTCCCAAAATAATTACTTCGGCTTGTCTTGAGATCCTTGTTTAATGTCATGTTTTACCTTGTTGTTTTCATGATTTCGTATTACTGTAACGGGATGTTTAAATATAGATGCTGTCTGTCGAATGGGTGGTACCAACGAGACATCTGTACGTATAGCACGGCTGTAATAGTAAACATCAACTTTTCCTGCTGAGATTCCAGATTTGCGTAAAACTTCTTCGCGCTGCCATCCTTTTGGCAGGGAGTTACAATCAATTTTTTTACGTTCTATCGATATATTCGAGTTCATTTGCATATAGCTTTGTTTAAGAACTTAGACTTTTCTAGTTTATATTATATTTATGGTATCCAATAAGTTCTTTAATAAAATAATATGCCTCCCATTAAAAGTTTGTCTGATACAACTTAGATCTGGCCAAGTCTTTGAATACATCCTAGAACTGCTCATATGCCTCGTCTAACACAAATATATTCATTAATTTGTGCGTAGAACAATTAATCATACCTGCCCACAAGGTGATGACCAGATTCCAGGTTACATACGTCTTCACATACATTTGCACCGCTAATACCGGCGTGGGAAGAATTTTCAAATACTTGACGAGTCCCATAAAATACATTGAATTTGTGTTGCAATATGGCAATCGAGAACTAGCACTTTGCGATCCACTCAAATATGTTCTGAGTATCTGTACTTTCTACGTTTGATGCAAGGAATGATAGTGCACTGTTGAATGGCAAATTGGTTTTCTAAACTAAGACCGTAAATACAAAGAAAAAGAAACCTATGTGAGTTCGATCACAGGGGAAATGTGTAAACATCTATTTACACATCAATTAAAATCAAACAGAAAGCGTCATCTATGTATCACTTATAGCAAACAACTGCAGGGGCTAAGCTGATATAAAAATTATTTATTATTATTTATTATTTCAACTGGTTGTTGTAGTTGCGGTTATTGAATTAGCTGAAATAATTTTTAGATTAGTAATAGCATTATACTTGCGGGGTTGTTCAATTATATGTTGTACGTTTGTGAAATTGTTATAGCAGAGGTTGTTGAATTAGCTGAAATAATTTTATATCATAATCTTTGTTTTACTTCTTACGCTGTTTTTTTTGATTGTATTGTGAATTAATGCAAGGAGCATATAGAGGCTTACACATCAAAAACTCATGCCATGTGGACTGAATGATACCTTCTGGATCCATAATAACGGGTATTTCTTGTCCACATTTCCACTATTTTTTATACCCTCCACACCAATGTGCATCGAAAAATGTATTTGCAAACCCATATGTATTTATATTCTTAAGCCTTATAAATTTATGTCCGTCTGTCCTTCTGTCCACTCCACTCTTACTTATTTTAAAATAATTTTGTACCGATGTTTTGTTCTACCGTTTTATCCCGATTTTGACCAAGCGCATATTATTTGAAAGGTATTTCCTTTTTAGCCGTTTTGTAGATTTACAGAATTTTTAATTTTTTCCTTTATTTTGAGTAAATTGCATTTAAAGTTGCTACTAACACATACATATGCTGTGTGTGTTTTATTAAATTTTTAAATTTGTTAATGTGTTAATGAGTTTGTTGCTTCATTCACAATAATTATAAACCATAAAAGTATTGGTTTGTGAAATGGCTAAGTTGAAAAATAAAGCTGGGGTCTAATTGTCGCATTCGTGATCGAATAAGCTTTCGTATCGAATGAAATTTCGAAACGTATCGAATAGCCTAATCACGGCATACGATTAGAATCGAAACGAAATCTAATAAAAATTGTAAAAGATTTATTTTTAATGTAAATAAAGAAAAACACATGTTTGATGAAAATGAATTGAAATTTTAGAAATTGTGGTTTTAAAGACAGTGGTTTTAAAGGAATTTGAAATACGCAAATATACGCTTTTAAATTAAATATTAATAAAATAAAATGTTTTTAAAATAAAATATACTTCACATATTGAATATGAATTTATAACTTAAAATATCAATTTTGATAAAAAAAAAAAAAAATTGAGCTTGTATTACTTCGACAGATAACCATTTTCCTCTACCATTCCTAGTTCAACTGATTTTATTTCATAATCAATCTTTTTTATTGAAATATCAGCAACATGTTCTTCTTCCTTTAATTTTAACGATCTTTCTTTTATATTCAATAACCGATCAAGCTTACAGTTTATGCTTCGTTGGGAATCTTCATATTTTTCGATGTGACACCTTAGAAGGTCTAATTTAAATTCACGTTCAGTAACTTTTTTTTGCTTTTATAATGGGTTCCTTCTCTACTGCCTCAGGTTCATTTATATTTTCGTCGTCTTCCTCATCTAACATGTCATTAAATGCTTTTTCGATATCATCAGCACAAATTTGTTTCGTAGTTTTAGAAGAACCAAAAGATTTGTTCGATGAAAGACCATCACCAGAAACTCTTATACCGGCAGCCTGAAGAATTTGTTATTCTCTTTTTGGATGCCTTATTGAATGACAGCTTTTTTTTGACATTGTGTTTTTGGTCGGCATAAACCTAGAAAAATGTATCTATGTACGTATAATTGGAACACTTAAAAAACACCTCAAAATAATTGTACCTTTCTCCACATTTTTCATCTTTAACTGGAGGGCCAAACTTATTTAGTTGTATTGTAAACTGATCCCATAAGCGCTTTGAAACAGCTTTTCCCTGGCCACAATTAGGTAAAATATTTTTTGCCAAATTTGGGTGCTCAATCATAAATTCAGCCATGAGTTCCTTTTGTTTGCCATTTATTTTAAATATATTTGCCCTGAAAATTTTTAATTAGATTTTTGAAATTTTAATTTATCAAGTGATTAATATTACTTAAATTTTAAGACCTTTTGGTTATTATTTTATATATCCCGCTTTTATTTTTTTGCTTGTTGTTCTCAAGAAACACTTTTGTTTACGATTGGCTTTGTCGTATCGAATGACATTTAGAAAGAAGACACTAGATCGATCGCTCATTATCGTATGCCATCATCTCAAATTTCGATACTACTTACACGATAGCGAATGCTGTGATTTCAAAATGAAAAATTTCGATCAAATTCACTCGATCACGTATGCCACGATTAGACCCCTGCTTTGAAATTGCACTCGAATTTTGGACGCTGGAATCTACTAGTATACATTATTATAAGTACATGTATGAAGTTCCATTATCACATATTTAAAAGTTCTTTATTCTGCCTCAAGGGGTACTTTTATATTTTTTTCTTTTTTGAAGATATGAATAATGTTGGATTCTTTATTTCACATACACGTTATGGTATAACACTTTGAAAAAAATTGTATCTTTGAAAAAAATTGTAATCAAAAATTTTAATAAATAAGTCCGTGACAGTGAATCTCCGAAGGCGCCTCAAAAAATAGTTGTTTGAACATCATTCCTCGTTACCGGAGTATGTGAAATAAAAAAAAAGGAATGCGTTTAAAAGGTGATATATTTTGCGAGGTAATCAGAAAGTTTTTTTTACACTTTTTTCTTTTTGGCAGTATGTTGAAGTGAAAAACACTTTGCTATAAAATATAATTCACCGATATTTTGTTAAAGAAAGAGAAAAACAGTAAAAAAAAAACTCTTCCTGATTACAAATAGTGTATAAAATTTCGAAAGGATCGGTCAAGTAGATTTTGAGTTATGATGTTCAAGGACTTCAAAAATGTTGTTTGCAAGAAAATCGATTAAGTTTTTTTATAAACTGATTTATATACAATATACCGTAAAAGGGCCGTCGTTTGAAATCCGGTACTCTCGTTAGTTTTGCCCCGATTTACTTGCAACTTCAGAAAAAAATGAGTTTTAAAAAGTTTTTTACAAAAATCTAGAGGATTGAGTCTCAAAATCTTTTTAAACATAGAATATGACCGTTTCACGTCAACGGAAGTTATTGGTGCGTACTAAAATGCTAATAATTCATTTGTGGAATAATCACTTCATATATTCTCTGCTTTAGAACTTAAATTAAATAAACAAGCATTTTGTTTCAGTTCGTTAAATTCGTAATGTTTTTGAAATACTTTTTCAAGTTTATTTTTTATTGTCGCACTAATTTGACCTTCTGCAGTATTTATTTTGTTGTAACAACTTAAACCTATTCAACTTGCGTTGTCAAAGAATGAAACTCCTATAGTTGAGCGATTGTATTGACAAGAAAACCATAATTTGTACATACAAATACTAATTCACGTTTTGAATAGAAATAGCATCTTCTTCATCACATATTTAAACCTGTTAAAATGGTTAGCGTAATATCCGACAGCCTCCAACGATGTTCCCCATTTGGTTATTATGCGTTGAGGTGGAAGACTTATCTGGGGGTATTTTGTTTTAAATTATTCAACACGCAAAGGAACTTTTAAAATACTTTATCTCCTCGCCACAAGGTGCATCGCATGGGCTAAACAAGTTATATGAAGCATTTTCATGATAAAACTTTTAAAGAATTCGCTTATTTCACCATGTATGGAGCAGCATCAGTTAAATATCACAGTATTTTATCTTTGTTATAGTTAACTTTCGCCCAATAAGGAAATTGAATCGTCAAAAGCACGGGCAATTGTATCGTGATTTACTTTTTTCAATTCCACAATATTCAGTTAATATTTTTGTTTACTTTTTCCTCATCTGAGTCCAAAATACCAACAATCACATTATCCACAAATCGACCTTCCATATCAGTTGTTTCATCAATTGATACCCACAAAAAATTTGCCTTAAGATTTTTTTCTAATCGCTGACTCAACAGGAATTACTTCGTTGGTGTGCTTTCGTAAAAAATTTCTTAGTTGTAGGTTGTAAAATTTGTGAAGAGGTATATCGGCCGAATGAAACGTATCACATACTTTCATATTGAATTTTCCAGATTTATCTCCAATTGCACTATTAGTGAGAAAAGGTTGCGAAGTCTTTTCGGTAGCTTGTTCGCTTAAAACGTTATGTTTTTGACTTTTAATATGCTATTCCACTTGAAATTTGGTATCAAAATTCACATTTCTATTGAAAATTTTACAAAATAGAACTTTTCCCATCGGATTTAAAATATCTGCCCTTCCACAATTTTACTTTATATCAATATTGCACAAAGTATTAAAATGTTTAATAAATGCCATTATTTTTCCAGTATAAAAATAAATTATTTTCCATTTTTTTAAGCAAACGCGCGCATTAAAAATATCTATTTATAATAACAAATGCAATAATATGAATTTTTAACAAAATATGCACTAACAAATCGATGGCATTTTATTGAAAATTTGCTGATTTGAAAAGATATTCTATTTATGTTGATCTAACCATCACGACAAAAAAAAATTATTTAAATTTATTTAAAATTTAAATCCGGTCCCTAGTTATATAATAGAATTCGTGTTTGCCAATATTTAGGAATGATGCATGTTGCCCCAATTAAATTAGTTTTGTAATATTTATAAAGGGATTGATTGGTAAATGGAACTAATTTTGTTGTTGTACATATTTTAGTTATAAATGGATTGTGTTTATGCGATAATTTTAAGAGAACATGTAATGCAGTTTTAAATACTAAAAGAATAAGAACGGTATTTCACATAGTAAACTATAAAATTACTAGCAGATTCCAGCGCTCGAAATTCGAGTGCAATTTCTAGGCAGCTTTATTTTTCAACTTTTGTGGTTTATTATTATTGTGAATGAAGATAACAAACTCATTAACAAACACATTAACAAACTAAATAAAACACATGTGTAATTTTATGTATGTGTTAGTAGCAACTTTATATGCAATTTACCCAAAATAAAGCAGAAACTTTAAAAATCTCTAAATCTGCAAAACGGCTAAAAAGAAATACCTTTCAAATTATATACATTTGGTCAAAATCGAAATAAAACAATAGAACAAAACATCGGTCACAAGAAATCGCCTAGCCTATTAATATTATAGATATTATAGATATTTTGACTACGTTTATAGTTATGCTCCGGTCTATATTTTTCAAATGTAAGATAATTTTTAATTTTTTTTTGGTTTTTCCTCCTTTAAGAAAAGTATATAAATAAATAATAAATCAAGTAGTTGAAAAAATTATGCATTTTTTTATTTGCTAACGCTATTTATGTATTTTGAATAGGCTACTGTGCTGAATAGTTGCTATAATCAATAAAAAAAAAAAAAAAAAAACTGACGTGTGGAGGGTATAAAAATGCAAATTCCATTGTAGCAACTGAATATGCCAATTCATACAATAGAATTTATTTTAAAAATCAACTGCTTGTATTCGGAGGGTAATAAGGAAAATATATTTCAATAATCACAACAGATCTCAGTTGGAAAAAAATTCCGTTTACACAACGAATTCGTTCTATGTGTGAAGCTAAATCTTTAATTAATATTAAATTTAATATTATTTAGTATAATATAATATTTTTTTTTACACCGAATTTTTCCTTATCATTTGCAACAGCAGCAACTTCAAAAATATATTCACGCATTCATCAACTCAGCAGGATGTGTCTGCTTTAACATGTCAAACAGTTTAACTCACTAAGAATGTAATGCCTACACATCATCTCCAAAAGCCTAATAAGGCCACAGCTACTTAACATACGCTCATATTCAATTGATATGCTCAAAGAAACAGAAAAGTGATATACACATGTTTTGGAATTCAGTCTTAACTGAAATCTTTCACTTTAATCTCATATTAGTCAGTTCTATCAAGGAACACACATATACAGTCGCAAAAGCACGACCACCATTAAATTTTCGCTTAATCACTGTCCAACTGAAGAACGAAACAGCTGAAACAGGTATAAACCGTTTCAGTATATACTCGTATCCTTTTTTAATATGACAGCACCCAGTCAAAGACTCAAGCCACCACTCATTCATAACAACAATGCTCTGGTTGTTTTGGGGGATCGGATCAATGAGCATTTTAAATGCAACCACGCCTGTCAAATGAAAAATTTCATTAAAAATTCCAATGGTTTTACAATTTTATCTTATATATACATACAGTTTGTATTAATGCCAGTACAATAACAACAACAAATAAGAATTGTATTAACAGCAACATTTTTAAAGGTTTTTTTTTGGCCCAAAGTATTAACCAGAACACAAGAACACCTTGTGATGGTTATTGTTTAGACATTTGATTCGTGTTGGTTTTTTTTTTGTGCTCATTTTTGTTAAGTCAAGACAATTGACAAATTAGCGTCATTTGTCTTTTACGTCCAAACAATATTACCACAAAAGTGCGTTTAAACCAAAAATAATGATAAACATCGCGGGGTTAAATGGGTAAAAGGGAATTTTTCAAAATACTAAAAACTGCCACCGTATAATGAGTAAAATACTTGTAGGAGTATAGAAATATTTAAAAAGGAATTTAAAAAATCAATAGATTTAAATACAGTAATTGATGTATACCCTACATTACAGAATGGAGTTTAAACGTAAGTTTAAAAAGTTTATTGAAAACTAAATGTTGCAATGTTATTTTCGATACCATAAGGTTCTTTAATGGATATAGAAAATAAATATGAAGACCACCTGATATGGTAAAGTTCATGTCGGTTCATGGAAATTTTAAATCCATGGTTGATTAAAATCGCAAAGCTAAGTTACTAAATATGTTATAGGGTATACCGATGCAGTTGTAGCCGTGCATTAATGCTTAAACACTTTTAATCAATTTGCTGTCTTAAGTCTTTTGTTTTTTTTTTTTTTTTCTTGAAAGAAAAATAAATTTTTTTCTATTTTTTCCACGCTTCTCAAATTATCACTACCAAACAACACCTTTTTCAAAAAACAATTTGGCTTATATCAATGTTACACAATACCTTGATGGAAGAGTTTAAGTAACGAAATCAAAATTTAACCACCGAATGTTAATCTTACCAAATTAAAAACGTTTAAAGGCAAATTAATCGTTTAACATTTTTTACAATACCAATATTGTCTTTGGTGTACATATGTATGTATTTTTGTTTTGTGTTGGTATTCTGTGTTTAGATTTGATACGCCATACAAAATACTTAAGGTTGTTTGGAGTTTTGGTGTTTATTTGATTGGTGGTTGGTTGGAAAAATTAATTGCCAAAGAAACATGTTAGTTTTTTCTTCGTTTTTTTTTTTTTCAAATGATTTAGTCTGCATTCTAAGGCTGAATGTTTTGAAATAACACATGAATGCGTGTAACATGGTCATCAGTCAAAACTGCGTACCGAATCAATAAAAAGAGTTTGATGTTAAAATGGGCTTGAAGTTGTTGCTGTAAATATGTGGAGTGTACATACTCGTACTAATTATAAGTGGTGTTTGCTGTTTATTGCTAAAGTATGATGGCATTTTACGGCAAATATTGTTGGCAGTTTAGCACTCACCTGTGGCTGAATTATATTAATCAGGAGTCCGTGAATAAGAAGATAAAACAGACAATTGGTGTATATTCTAAATTAAAGAAAATTAAAATCTTCAACATGAAAAATAAATTACAAAAATGAAACAACTACCCGAAATAGTTTTTTTTTTTTTAAAACAAGGTATCCAAAATTTTTCATTTTATACTTTATTAAGAACAAGTAAGAAAATTATAGTCGATCTATATGATAGCCTATACGATACCCTGTACGCGTTTAGAGACCCTGTACGCGTTTAGAGACCCTATCTATTAGGTCCAAATAATTAGATATAGAAAATAGACATAAATTAAATTTGAGTGGCATTGTTATTATTTTTTGCCTTCGAATATGAAAAAGTTCATATCGGATGCTCTATTTATATGGCGACTAGGTCGAAAAATGGGCCGTTCCTGACCATAAACCAAATTTGAGAAAAATCTGTGCAATAGTTTTGGTTTTTGATATATTTAAGTGAAGATCGGGAATCAGCTTCATAAGGGGGCTATGAGTAAGAAATGTCGTACGGGGTTTATTTTTGTACAATTAATAAATGGATGTAATAAACATATGGGGATCCGCATGGAACTCTAATATTTAAATAATTCATAGATACCAATCCAACACATTGAGATCAAATACATTTCTCAAATCTCCAACGTTAATTCTCAAATGCACATCAGTAGTCCGGTCATAGCCTTCTCAACTTAAAAAGTATATTTTTTATATGGTGATTTCCTTAGTTATCAAATTGAGAAATTTGTGATTCTCAACTTAATGCCACCTACGTTTTAATGGTATACCTTTCAATGAAAATGAAAACCTAACCGAAATATTTATAACTATTTGTGAGACTATCAACATACCACCACCTCGACTACAATCTATTTTTTGCTTACAAAATAAAAACAACAAACACATCAATATTTCCCGCGACGCCGAAATAATTGCAAAGCTAAACTCACCATACGATAAGAACTTCTTTCTGAAATCCCTTGGTTCTTATCTAAAAACAAATAAAACAAATTTAAAGCTAAATATGATAGGATTTAATTCGGATAAAACATTTTTTATAAAAGAAAACTTAACGAACTCTAACTACAAAATTTTGAGAGCTGTATCTGATTTAAAAAGAGACAAACAACTTTATTCCGCTTATACGCATCGTGGGCTTATTTATGATGACCCGGTCTGTATTGAACACATAGCTGCACTTGCTTTTTTTCGTAATAATGGAGCCGTTCATAATAATTATTTTGCTGAAGCCACGAGTGTCAACATTAATAACTTTTAAATTTATTAGTATAATAGCTCAAATTTTTAATGCTTTCTTATTATATTTTATTATATTAATATTTAAATTCATAATTTTAAATTGCTTTTTTAAATTTAAACTTTTAAATCTTTTTTTTGATTACGTTGCTGTTAGGATCACCTTTTTTGAATTTTTTCTTTGTTTGTTTTTAGTCAATGAATAATTTTAACATTGGAAGCTCTAAAGACATTATGATGAATATGGTGAAAATTTTAGCAAAACAGAAAGAAGGCCTGAAAGTATGTCACATCAATGCTCAAAGTTTAAATAATAAATTAGATGAATTTAAACTCACTTTTGAAAATTCTAATATTGATATCGTTTGTGTATCAGAAACTTGGCTGGTCAAATCCACCTCGGATAATTTCATTTGTCTGCGTGGGAGTAGAGTTTTTAGATCTGATAGGGAGTGTGAAGATAGAGGGAATATTTCCAAGGGCGGTGGTGTTGCAATTTTTGTTAGAGATCATATTGCATGTACTTTCTGCTGTAAATCTGAGAAGCAAGATAAGGTAGAATATATTTTCGTAGAGATCAAATCAAGCGGAAGGAAAATGCTTGCAGGGTGTGTATACAGGCCAAATAAAAATATTAGGTTCTCCAAGTTTCTTGATAAACTGGAGATCTTAACAGATGGATATAATGATATTATTATAGTTGGAGATTTCAATTCAAACATTATTAATGAATCAGCGCTTACTAACAGCATGATAACTTATGGACTTGAACCTGTAAATCGTTACAATCCTACACACTACACCACCAATAGCAATAGTCTGCTTGATATCTTCTTTGTCAGTGATTTGTCTAACGTGTTATTGTATGATCAAGTTTCAGCACCATGCTTTTCAAAACACGATTTGATCTTCCTGACTTACAACTATCAAATTCAACAAGCTAATATGGTTTACTCATACCGTGACTTCAAAAATCTAAACTACGCATTACTTTACTCAAACTTTTACCAAATTGACTGGGATTGTATTTACTATATGACATCTGTTGACGATCAATTAACCTTTCTACAGAGCAATTTATTACAACTTTTAGACGAAGCGGTACCTCTGAAAACAAAATCCAAAACAGTCAGTATTAAGCCTTGGTTTACTACTACTATAAAAGACTTGATCTATCGAAGGGATATTGCGTACTCCAGATGGAAGAGGTTTAAAACACCTGAACTGCAAAACGAATATCATACGGCTAGGAGAGATGTTAATCGAAAAATCAAAACTGCTAAGTGCAATTTCTTTTCTATAAAATTTAATTCAGCCATTGACTCTAAACAAACGTGGAAGACAATTAGAGATATTGGCATTGGAAGATGCAATAATAATACCTGTTCGATAGACGCTGACGAATTGAACTTAAAATTTACGAATCTACCTTCGGCAGAAGTTGATCATGAATTTTACAATAATATACGAAGTATTCTAAATTTTGCCGAGTAAAATTCCTTTGAATTTAAATGCGTTAATCAACTTGATATTATAAAATGCTTTTCTCTGGTAAAGTCAAACTCTGTAGGATATGATAATGTAAATCCGAAATTTATTAAAATACTTCTTCCACTTTTACTGCCTTATATAACATTTTTCTTCAACTGCATTATAACTTCAAGCAGTTTCCCTGCCATATGGAAACATGCTAAAATAATACCAATCCCAAAATCAAATTCTGAGCAACGACCAATAGCCATTCTATGTTATTTATCAAAAGTTTTTGAAAAGATAGTTATTTTTCAAATGAATGAATATATAACTCAACACAACTTAATGTCCCACAAACAATCCGGCTTTCGAGCAAACCACAGTTGCGTGACAGCCTTAACTGACGTTTGTAAAAACATAAGACGTGAAATAGACGACAGCAAAATAACCTTCCTTGTACTTCTAGATCATTCCAAGGCGTTTGACACAGTTGATCATCAAACTCTCTGTATGAAATTAAGACGTTTCTTTAATTTTTCCTCAACATCAACGCTTTTAATTTCCTCTTATCTCACAAATCGCACACAATCCGTATACGTAAATAGCAACTCATCTGAAACTTTACAACTTATAAAAGGTGTACCACAAGGATCTGTATTAGGTCCACTTTTGTTCTCAATCTATATCAATGATTTACCAGATTATCTTTCTCATTGTAAGATACACATGTACGCTGACGATGTACAACTCTTTCTGAGCACCCCAATCGAGTCAGTAGATGAAAATGCAGACAAAATTAACTATGACCTTAGTCAATTGTACAGATGGGCGTCAGCAAATGGTTTATGCATTAATCCTAGCAAGTCAAAATGTCTGCTAATACGCAAAAGAAATGCAAATCCAGAGTTTGGGAATGAAATAGTTATCAACGGCGATAGAATTGACTTTGTTACAAAAACAAAAAATCTTGGAGTAACTTTTAATAACACTCTAACTTGGTCGAACCACATAAATACGACTGTTGTTCAAACTTACATGAAGCTCAGAACTCTATGGCACACTCAATATTTCACTCCCTTAAATATAAGAATACTTCTAGCCAAAACGTATTTAATTCCCGGTATTTTATACGGGAGTGAACTTTTTGCAAGCTGTGATTCATTTAGTAAAGGCAAACTTAATGTTTTATATAACAGCATAAATAGATATGTTTTTAGACTAAGAAGGTCTGCCGGAACTTCTTCCTTCACGAATAAGCTTTTCGGCGTATCATTTGAAAATCGGATGAAAATTAGAGTTCTTTTGTTTCTTCATAAAATAATTTTCACCGCAAAACCACTTTACCTGTATGAAAATCTCCGGTTCGCCAGATCAAACCGAGGAAAAAAATTAATTCTTCCTCGTCATCGTTATTTGGTATCTGAACGGCATTTCTACGTCAACGCTATACGTCTTTGGAATATGCTTCCACAATCTCAGCAACTTAACAGCAACGCTTCAAATTTAAAAAAGTTCCTTTTTGAATATTTTGGATAACAATTTTATTAATTAATTAAATTAACTTATTTTATTTTTAACTTTTTTGTAATCTTGTATTATTTTCTTGGTTATTATTTACCATTTTTTCTTAAATATTTTCTGTATTCAAAATGTATGTATTCTGTAAAGCCAAATTATAACTAACAATTCTCATGCTTTAGCATTATTATTCCTGTACTGTAACTATCAGATTTGTTCTTGTTGTACAGGAAAGCAAATAAATAAATAAATAAAGATGTTAAGTAGACATACAAAAAAAAAAAAAAAATTCTCCAATCGGTATCAAATGGAAGGTACGGAATTGTCATATTAAAAAAAATTATACTAACTTTAGAAATAAAAACAATGTACTTTTTTTAATGTTACAATTAAATTTCATTACATATTTAATATTGTTATGTACATGTTAATATTTTTTCAAATTTAGAATTAAAAATAAATGAATTAATTATTTGTACATTTTATGAATATTTATATTAAACTAGCAGATTCTAGCACCCGAAATTCGAGTGCAATTTCTAGGCAGTTTTAATTTTCAACTTAGCCAATTCACAAACCAAAATTTTTATGGTTTACTATTATTGTGAATGAAGATAATAAACTCATTAACAAACACATCAACAAATTTAATAAAGCACACATAGCATGTGTATAATTTTATATAGCAACTTTAAATGCAATTTACTTAAAATAAAGGAAAAAAATTTAAAATCTGTAGATCTGCAAAATGGCTAAAAGGAAATACCTTTCCAAAAATATACGTTTGGGCAAATTCGGGATAAAACGATAGAACAAAACATCGGTCACAAGAAATCTCCTAGCCTATTAATATTATAGATATGTGTAGTCAGTCCGAATTTGTTGACTTAGTTGAAATTAAAAAAAATATAAATATATATATATAACAGAGAATTTTTAGAAATGTGTAACGTGATAATTTATTTTATCTGAAAAATTGCCCGACCAGATCGTTTATGCATTCAAGATGTTTAGCACTGCTTTTCTACGGTTAGTACTTCATGCCATGTAATGGAAGGCAGTCGTTGTTGCATGCGTGGACCTTTAATATTCTAGTAAAGAAGAAAGTATTCACTCTGGAAGATAGCAAGCAGTTCTATGTGCATTTCTAACAAGAATCTATTTTCTGTATATCAAGATGCTAAGTCGAAATTGACAAGGGGATGATTATGCGAATGGGTAAGTAATGTGCTGATGTTTATACTGCGAATTGCACTTGACCTGGACACACTTTTTAAATCTATTTTTTTAGAAATGTTTTCTGACAATAAGTGCGGATATGATGAAAGTACAACATTGTATTATATGGGATCTTACAATGAAGCCAAGTATACCTCTTTTGTTTTTCATATAATATATTATTTTATTGAATTTAATGTAAAATTATTTAATTATTAATAATAAATTAAATATTAATAATAATTTTTGAATTTTCAATTTCATATGGATTAGTAAAAAAAAACCGAAAAATGGTTATGACAATCAATAATTAAAACTAGCAGATTCCAGCCCTCGAAATTCGAGCGCAAATTCTAGGAAATTTTATTTTTTCATTAAATAAAGACCCTAAAGTTATGCTAATCAATTATAGCCAATTCACAAATCAACACAAAAAATAAACTCATTTTTATTACAAACACATTAACAAATTTACTAAACGCACACATAGCATTGTATAATTTTATGTATGTGTTAGTAGCAATTTTAAATGCAATTTATTCAAAACAAAGGAAAAAATTAAAAAAATCTGTAAATCTGCAAAACGGCTAAAAAACAATACCTTTCAAATAGTATATGTTTGGTCAAAATCGGGAGAGAACGGTAGAAAAAAACATCAGTTACAAGAAATCGCCTAACCTGGTAATATCCTAGAAATGATAATTTAATTTCATAATTCAAATTCATAAAGTGTAAAAAAGTATCAGATTATTTAAAAAAAATTATTGTCGAATGGTATACAAGAAATATCCATTATTATGAAACCGAAATATGTTACTCAGTCTATAGCTTAGAAAACCAATCTGCCATTCAAATCACATTACCATTCTTTTCGTCAATGGTGGATAACTACAGATACTAAGAACACATTCGAGCAGATGTAAAAGTGCTTAGATCTCAATTTCCATACTCTAACTAAACAATACTTCCATTCATGATTGCAAGGCTTTGATTTCGGCAAGAACTCGTATATGAAAATTCTCCCACACCTGTGAGGATGTACGTGAACTGAAATCTGGTTATCTGGTTGTTAGAATGTATGTTTAACCCCAATATTCTACGAACGAATCAGCTCAATTTTTTTTTTGTGCTAGTCTACGCAAATGAGTAGACTTGATGACCAGCTCGAAGATAAGTCCCAGATACCACTGCTTTCATTTTCCAGCTAAAGTGGCACGAAGCCAGCAGTTGTTTCAAAGTCGATCAATTGCCCTAGGAGATTATTACACGCTTGGGTAGTAATGATTTTATGCTGATGTACTTGACCTGGATGGACCTATTAAAAAATAAATATGCTAGTTAAAGCACATACAGAGTACATTATATAGTACATACAATAAGCTATTTAAATTTATAACAAGTATCGAAAAAATAATTCTGAGTAGGTCCAATATCACTGACCATATGAGTTCGATTTAAATAACACTATTACAAACTTCCTATGTATTCGTATTGAGTTTGCAACTATTTGACATCCACAGAAAAATAACCAATGTATGACCTTTTTCAGTCATAATATGTACAATTTACCTAAATGTGTAAAAATTGGATGCAATATGTATTATATGATTCAGTAATTATCTTTAGAATATATAAATGACGTTATTTAATACCAGGGGGCAAATCGTCGCATTCGATATCGAGTAAAATCAATCGAAATTCCATATTTTGATTTATTATTTAGAGAAGACGGACAATGGTCAGACCTCGTTTCACTTTTAATATTAACTATAGGCCATAACTCGTTAGCTGTGACAGACTGAAATTTCTCTTAGTATTTTATTTTGGAAAATAAAAAAATAATTTCGATCGAAAAATTTCGATAACGGATGCGGCGATTCGAACCCAGTCTTAAAACGCATAGTATAATCACATCCTAAATGAAACTGTCAATTAATAACCTCGTCTTATGATCAAATAATTTTTAAACCTAAAATCACACTATAAATGAACAAAGCTTTAATAATAATAATTGTTTAACAATATTAAACATAATAGTAACATATTTAATAATATTTAGCAGAGCCCAGCGCTTGAAATTCGAATGAAAATCTATGAATTATTTTTTTTTTCATTAAATTTTTTCAATGTTTTTTAATGTAAATATATAAAAAAAAATTATGAATATGTAAATAAAATTCATTAAAATGTGAATTTTCAAATAAAATTCATTAAATTTCATTATACATAATTATTATTTATAAATGGGTTTTTTAATAAATAATTTTATAAGAGCCTGAAGGTATGCTAATCAATATTAGCCAATTCACAGTTCAGCACATTAACAAATTTAATAAACACATACACAGCATTGTATAGTTTAAATATGTGTTTTATGTATGTGTTAGTAGCAACTTTAAATGATTATTACTCAAAAAAAATGTAGCAGATGGTTCACATCTGTAAAGACGATGCATATCTCCAAATAAGTACCTATCAAATGGTATATTTTTGTCAAAAGATGTCACAAGAAATCGCCTTGCCTATTAACATTATAGATAACATTTATTTTTTAGAAATGTTAGCAGACAATTTAAAAATGCGAATATGGTACTCGTACAATATACTTCAATAACATATTTCAATTCAAAACCGTTTTATCTCTTGAGATTTTTAGTGAAACCAAGTATAATTATTTAATTTTTTTTTTTATCAAATGAACAATTTATGAATTATTAAAATAAATACGTAAATAGTAATAATAACTTTTGACTTTAATATTTCATATGCATTAGTAAAAATCTCGATTTGTGGTTGTAGCAATCAACAATTAAAATTAATAATTCCAGAGTATCAACTAGATAAAACAATTCATACAATAGAATTTATATCTATAATATTAATATAAAAGGCGATTTCTTGTGACCGATCCGACTTTTTAACAATTCATACAATCGAATTTATATCTATAATACTAATTGGCAAAGCGATTTCTTGTGATCGATGTAACCTTGTCATTTTTACCCCGACTTTGAGCAAATATACCTCATTTGAAAGGTATTTCTTTTGAGCTGTCCATCACATATAGAGATTTTTACACTTTTTTTAGAGTAAATTGCATTTAAAGTTACCACAAGGCAAGGCGATTTCTTGTAACCAATGTAATTTTGTCAGTTTTAACCCGACTTTGACCAAATATACCTCATTTGAGAGGAATTTCTTTTTAGCTATCCACCAAATAGAGATTTTTACACCTTTTTGGAGTAAAATGTATTTAACTTACTACTAACACATACATAAAATTATAGAATGCTGTGTGTGTGTTTATTAAATTTGAAAATGTGTTTGCAAAAATTGTATATGAAAAGCCCTGTGTTGAATTGAAAAATAATTTTGAACATAAACCAATAACGACAATAATGCAATCGCATTTCATTATAATAATTGCATATCACATGTCCTGTGTTGAATTGAATAGCATACCTTTAGGTGGCATAAAACATTGAAAGAAATAAATTGAATGAAAAAATAACATTTCCTAAAATTTCGAAGGCTCTGCTAATATAATATTAACTGCTTTTATCATGTGTGGTCATATGCATTTAGTTATCATAACAGAATAATGTGATAGATAGTACATGGGACTACCAACATTCGGTAAGAAACAAATTCGATTGCAACGTCAAAACCGTGTTATAAAGAAAATGAATTTTTAAAAACTACACATTATAATTAAGTACCACTACAAAATAAAAATTTAAGAAAAAAAGAAACTCAAGTGAATAGAGCACCCTTTATAAAAGGAACTTCAGCAACCTTAAAATTTAACATTTATACATGTACCATGTACTACATATATATAAGAAACAGCACCTCATATAAAATATACAATTTATAAAAACAAAATCAAAAAAAAGTTGTCCTTATATTAAAAAAAATATTTCAAAATGTGCTAACTGCTTTAACAAACATTTTTTAGGAGACCGAGGGAGACCATTTTATTCATTAGATCTAAAAGTATTCATCGATCAGTTTAGTAGTACAATATCTATTAAGAATCATCCTATTAATAAAATGCTGAAACCTAAAATAAAATTATATTGTAAATCGGAGATAGCACTTTTTGAATATAAACCCTCGATATTATAAAAGCAGCTTTATTTTTCAACTCAGCTAATTCACAAACCATCACTCTTATGGTTTATTAATATTGCGAATGAAGATAACAAACTCATTAATAAATTTAACAAAATACACATATCATATGTACAATTTTATGTATGTGTTAGTAGCAACTTTAAACGCAATTTACTCAAAATAAAGGAAAAAATTTTAAAATCTGTAAATCTGCAAAACGGCTAAAAAGAAATACCTTTCAAATAATATACGTTTGGTCAAAATCGGGATAAAACGATTGAACAAAACATCGGTCACAAGATATCTCCTAGCCTATTAATATTATAGATATGTGTAGCCAGTCCAAATTTGTTGATTTAGTCGAAATTAAAAAAAAAAAATAATAATACAGAAAATTTTTAATAATGTGTAACGTGATAATTTATTTTATCTGAAAAATTGCCCGACCAGATCTTTTATGCATTCAAGATGTTTAGCACTGCTTTTCTACGGTTAGTACTCCCCGCCATGTAATTGAAAGCAGTCGTTGTTGCATGCGTGGACCTTTAATATTCTAGTGAAGAAGAAAGTTTTCACTCCGGAAGATAACAAGCAGTTATACGTGCATTTCCAACAAGAAACTATTTTCTGTATATCAAGGTGATTATGCAATTGGGTAAGTAATGTGCTGATGTTTATACTGCGAATTATACTTGACCTGGACCCAATTTTTAAATCCATTCTTTTAGAAATGTTTTCTGACAATATGTGCGGATATGATGAAAGTACAACATTGTATTATATGGGATCATATAATGAAGCCAAGGATACCTCCTTTGTTTTTCATATAATATATTATTTTATTTATTTTAATGTAAAATTATTTAATTATTAATAATAAAATGAATATTAATAATAATTTTTCAATTTCAATTTCATATTAGTAAAAAAAACCGAAAAAACAGCCCTCGAAATTCGAGAGCAAATTCTAGGAAATTTTATTTTTTCATTAAATAAAGACCCTAAAATTATGCTTATCAATTATAGCCAATTCACAAATCAACACAAAAAACAAAGTCACTTTTATTACAAACACATTAACAAATTTAAAAAACACACACATAGCATTATATAATTTTATGTATGTATTAGTAGCAACTTTAAATACAATTTACTCAAAATAAAGGAAAAAATTTAAAAATCTGTAAATCAGCAAAACGGCTAAAAAGAAATACGTTTCAAATAATATACGTTTGGTCAAAATTGGGATAAAACAGTAGAACAAAACATCAGTCACAAGAAATCGCCTAGACTATTAATATTATAGATTAAGTACTCCATTATATCAACTAAATATCCACAATTCGTACAATCGAATTTATATATAAATAGAGTAATCACAACAGAATAATGTGATAGAACATGTGACTATCAAAATTCGGTTTGCAACAAATTCGGTTGCAACAAGAAATCCGTTTTCTGCGTGTATATACTAAATTTCATCAAAATATATTCATATTTGCGTCCTGTAGTTTGATTAAAAGGTTTACATGGCAGCAGACAGACGGACGCATAGTGGGTTGAAAAGCATGAAAAGTGAGGATTAATTGAGGGAAGACGTAATTTCAAAATATTGTTAATTTTTTTTTAATGGATATTCATTACTGCATAAAAAACCACCATTTAAAAAAAAAAAGTGGAAAAAAAAATTTGTTTTAGCCCGTTAGGAGCTTTTTTGTGTTTTGGAAAAAATGATCTTTTCTTACAATTTTCGCTGTAACTTTGGAATAAAAAGCGATAAATTAGTAAGAAATTGCAAGTTAGAACTTAGTTAATGTGCTTTTAAAAAAAGTTAAATTTTTTTAAAAATAAAAAAGGAATAAATATTTAATATGTATTTATATTATAAAAATTGAATTTTAAAATCCGATTTTATTTTCCATTATAAGCACAAAACAAACAACCATTTCAGAAAAATTAAAAAAAAATTTTAAAAAAATTAATTCAATTAATATTGAATATATTGCTACATTTATAATTGAAAATTTTGTATGCATTTATTGTTATTGTTTATGTTTTATTTTATATAGTTCTTATTTAAGAGAAACTTAAATATATATATATATATATACAATTAAAAACAAGGATCCTCCGTATTATCATCACCTTCATAAATACAATCAGCATCTTCATAATTATCATCATCAATACCTTCATTAATCTCTTCTTCATCAGAAATCTTGAGCAAAATTAATAAATCTAGTGCCATCTGTGGTATATTATATATTTTTTTGGCATAATTTTTGCTTTTAGTGGTAATTAAAGGATCCGAACTAAGAAGTAACCTATTGAATATATCTTCATTTGACTTCTCCCGACTGCATTTACGAGAATAGTGTTCTCTGTAATTTTTAAAATCTTTATTTCTAGCTTCTTGAGCTTCCTCAGATAGTTGACCTATTGGCAACAAGGCTTATCTTACTATTTCTGGCCCGTGAATGAGGAATTTATGTAAAGTTGAAGGCATATAATACCACGGAGAGCTTAACAAAATGTCTGGCTGTATTCTGAGTATATTTTCTAAATTTTTCTACGTGAATCTCGTGCCCGCAAGATACAGCAATAAGTATCACATACATTCTTTCTAACAATTCTGCATCAACTTTTGTGATTTGTATAATGTATATAACAGCAACAATAACAATCACAGCTACGAAAATAAACACAAAACAAAAACTAAAAAAAGATTTTTTCTGTTGTGTTTTCAAGCATTTTTTTTTTTAATTTTATACTGGGGACTTTTAATAAAAACTTGAATATTACATTCGTTGGCAAGTATTGGCAAAATGTTTTTCTGGAATACACAAGCAGAAATCCTATATTTTACTACAATGTAAATAATATTATCCGACCTCATCCAGAATTACGTTGAAACTCAATCTCTTTTTAAAAAATACCCTCTTTTTAGGACAATTTTCAAAAAATTATTAAAAATATTTCTAAAACATTTATCTGAAAAATTTTTTTTTTAGTAATATAGTCAAATACCTGAAGTTGATTCATCCATTTGAAAAAAGTTAGAATTTAAAAAAAAAAATTAAAAAAAAATTAAACTTGAAATATCTCGTTTTGCACTTTTCACCACTTCGAGCAAAATTAAAAAAAATTGTTGAACTTTGAGAGAGTATAGCAAGAAAAGCAAACAACTTAGACCAATAATTTTGACAGTTAGTGATGACCCATTTTATGCTCTGTTGCCCGGTGTAAAAATTTATTACAAAATACTCATTTCAATTTTTGAATTAATCCTCACTTTTGACCCTTTTCAACCCAATGTGGGACGGTCGGACAATCTTAAATAGACTCCGAAAGTAATTCTAAGTCGATCGGTATAATAAAATATGAGTTTGGTCAACTATTTTTTGCTGTCACCAACAACAGCACAAACTCATTATACCCTTTCAATACTAGGATGTTAGAAAAAACTTAAATTTTTGCAACTGATTCAAATATTTATATTTTTTTTTTATTATAATTTTATAAGAACAATGAAATGACCGAATCATAACAACTTTTAAAACCTGTCGTTTTTTTTATCATATACGTATAAACTTTATTTAAAAGTTAAATATTTTCTCTTAAATTTTAACTTTTAAAGAACCATAACGAATTAGCGCGAACAGACAGATCACTCATAAATGCAAATTAATCCAACCGTCATAAGCAATACAATGCCAGAACAACAAATAACTTAAACAACAAAATTGAAATAATACTGTTTTTAGCCACATTTAAAAACTAAAGCATACGAACAAAATCTGGGTGGTCTCAGTTTGAACGGCGTGAATTTGTTAACTTGTTATTTATACGATTTGCATTAAATGACAATCAAATTTCGGTTACAGACAATCAACAGACATACAAATGACAGTTTTCAAACAAGCAAATACAATAATTATAAAACGTAATATCTACGAGGCTTTTTAAACTACAACAACGACAAACTCATTTAATTTTTGACCAATTAATCCCCAGATTTGACATGTAAACACAGTCAACACACTTAAATTTTCGGTTTATTATAAAAGTGATAGAAAAAGTATTTAAACTCATTTAAGAAAAAAAAAACCCCTTAACATTAATATGAATGATGGATCTACTGTCATAAAAAAAGCTATTTTTTTCTTGTCATTATACATTTAATTATTAAACCCACTTCAAAAATTTGTCTAAAAAGAAAATCATAATATATAAATTAATTGAAAAAAAAAAACAATGATGTATTATAAAAAAAAAAATTAAGAAATTCTTTAGAATAAGAAAATATTCATCACAGAAAAAACAAACTCATAAAGAAAATTAGTACCTACAATAAAAATATTTTTTTGAAGAAAAAAAAAAATGAACTGAATTGAAAATGTTATAACAATAAAATGACATCAAGCTGGTATAAGAAAAACTTCTTATCTTTTATGATAGTTTAAAACTAAATATGATTTCTTTTTTATTTTATTTATTTATTGAGTTTGTCTATTTTAAGTATATTATATTTCTTTTAGGACATTGGCTAGCAAATATCCTTTTTGTTAAAAAAAAAAACACCTACTCATACATGCACATATTTTCTATAAACCAAAGTTGGGGTCATTTCGAGTTAAAAAAAAAACAAAAAAACAAATTTGTTCTAAATATGCTTACGCCAACAACCATAAAACATTATGACAAACATATTCCTCATACCATTAATAATTTTCTGGAAAACTATCATAGAGAGAAACGTTACCTATTATAAGAATATGTAAATCCTTAAGAGATAATGCGATAGAGCAGCACAGTGACAGCAACACAAATTGGTCAAAACGGTAAACTCAGAATACCCTACAATAATCTGTGGTCAGGGTATTATGCACTGGACTTGTTAACTTTAACCAAAAAATGTATGCTGGAACTACCTTTTATGATGTCCAGGTGTATGCATTTGAATTCTACAGTAAAAAAAGACAATTTAAAAAATTTAGCCCCTGTTTTAGGGCAGTTATTAGGTTGTCAATATGATCGTTCCATTTGTATCTTTTATTAAGATATTTTTATTTCGTAGAATGAAATGCCGAAAAATGAAATGAGAAATCGTCTTGAGTCATAGCTGAAAAACTAAGTATATATAAAAGATCATAAAAAAAAAGTTTAGCCTTAGAACGCTAAACATTTTGGAGGCTTTATTATACTGGCCTATTACATTCACCCTGGCTTGGAACTTCTCACCGCCCAGACAATGACCCCGAAAATGTTTAACAGTATTGTTTTTGCTTCATCGCGTTTTACGTCTAAATTGACTGACTGCAAATCACTTTTGAAATTGAGAGATGATCGTAAATTATAAATTTGCATCAATAAATAAAAATCGAATATCATGGCTCGAGTGCCTCTACAACCTTATTATGAATTTCTTGCAGTGACCTCTTTAAATCTTAAGACGATCCAAAACTATTGGTTTAAACCGTAATTATGGTTGATCTTGGTCGTATAGTATCCAGCTCATTTCCTTAGGTTTATTTCAAGGTATTTTTCATAATCCTACTATAAAGATTTACAAATCACAAATTTCCATTTGTGGCATTGTTATTTTATTTTCATAAGAATTATTATGCAAACTAAAGGACCTTAAAGAAACTCTTATTGGTTTAGAAAACTAATAACACAATGTGAACACAAATACAATATTTTCCGCATAAAATTGTATATAAACCTTAGGGTGCAGTTTATCCTTAACAACAGTTTATCCTTAGAAACATTTTTAAATCATAAAGTTTACTGCAGGTTTTTTTTTTTTTTATAATGAATTCTTTATTTACAATCTATCCGAGGATAATAAGCAAATTTGTTAAATTTAGGATATATCGCAGAGGCTATGTAACTCCAATGAGATACATAACATTAAAAAATAATAAATGAATTACATATATAAAAATATAATTTAAATTTGGTGTTATAATAATAATTATTTACAAAGTATATTTAAATATAATTTAAATTTTAAAAGGTTAACTATTTACAGATGCACATTGCGGATGGGAGATCTAAAACATGGTTCCGTTTTAGTCTTCTTATTTCGTTGGTGCTGTCGAGTAACGATATCGCTAAAGGATTAGTATGGTCGCTTAGCCTTTGCACGTACCTTTCACTTGCGGTTCTAATTTCGTTTCGATCTGTGGATATATTAAGATCATTTCTGATGGATTTGTTCGTAACATACCATGGCGCGTTAGTAATTTGCCTAAGCGTTTTTTATTGGTATCTTTTAAGTATATCGATGTTTGAATTACTAGCTGTACCCCATAACTGGATACCATAAGTCCACACTGGTTTGAGTATGACCTTATATATTCTCAGTTTGTTGTTTAGATTTAGCTGAGATTTTGTACCTAAAAGCCAGTAAAGTTTTTTAGTTTTGATTTTGAGTTGTTCTCGCTTAATTTTGATGTGGTTTTTCAAGTCGCCTGTCGAGAGCCATACCCAAGTATTTTACAGTATCAGTCTTCGGAATTTTATAACCATTTAAAGTAATTGGAGGGCAAAGTTTTCTTCTGAGTGTAAAAGTTGTATGTTGAGATTTTTCACAGTTAACTTTAGCATTCCATTTTTTTAGCCATTGGTCAAGTTCATTGATTTCATTTTGTACAAAAGAAGATGCTTCATTTTTGATTTTGTATAATAACCCCATATGCCAAACTCTGTCGAAAGCTTGCTGAATATCTAGAAATACAGCAGAACAGTATCTCTTCTTTTCTAGAGCATCAGTTATGTTGTTGACAATTCTATGAATCTGTTCGGGGGTACCATGTTTATGTCTAAAACCAAATTGATGTTCAGGGATGATATTTTTGCTTTCCAAAACTGGAGATAGTCTTTGTAGAAAAATTTTTTCAAACAACTTGGAGAAAATTGAAAGTAGACTTATTGGTCTAAATGATGCAGGTTTAAGGAAATTATATCACAAAATTGAGATGAAGCATTTTTAAAAACAGAGGGGACCCGGAGTTCTTGTAACGCCGAGCAAGCCGTTCTAGTATTAAACTATAACATTTCACAAGTCGAAGAAACTCATGAGTTGAATCAATGGTTTCACCGCATTTCGACTTTCATAAACAAATTTAAATTTATGCTTTTACTTAGTTGGTAGTTTTTATGGGACTAATTCATTTTTGACAGTTTTTTGTAAACTTTCTATAGCGAGGTTATTTGTAACGTTTCATGCGAAAAGGGTTTGAAAAATTTTGGCATATTGGCCTAAAATTTCGAAAAGTCGTAATTTTATCGACTTTTCTTTTAATAATAAACTAGTATAGCCCAGCACTCAAAATTCGAGTGCAAATTCTAAGAAATATTTTTTCATTCAACTTTTGTCTTCCAATGTTTTTTAATCTATGTATATAAAAAATTTATTCATATTTAAATGAGCCTAAAGGTATGTTAATCGATTTTAGCCATTCACAATTCAACACAGAGCGTCTGATATATAATTTAAATCATTCGCATTAACAGGGTGTAACGAATTATTTTAAATATTTTGTTTAATTTAATATATTTTTAAGACAGATTAAACAAAAATTTTATCATTCTCAGCTTCTCCTCCATATCTATAATATTAATAGGGTAGGCGATTTCTTGTGACCGATGTTTTGTTCTACCGTTTTATCCCGATTTTGACCAAACGTATATTATTTGAAAGGTATTTATTTTTTGCCATTTTGCAGATTTACAGATTTTTAAATTTTTTCCCTTATTTTGAGTAAATTGCATTTAAAGTTGCTACTAACACATACATATACACATACACATACATTGTACATATTCAATGTGTGCTTTATTAAATTTGTTAATGTATTTGTAAATGAGTTTGTTATATTCATTCACAATAATAACAAACCGTAAAAGTATTGGTTCGTGAAACGGCTAAGTTGAAAAATAAAGCTGCTTAGAAATTGCACTCGATTTTCGAGAGCTGGAATCTGCTAGTGAACTATAACTATGCCAATTTTCACACTCCTCTGTGCCCTCATATTGCTTAAAAAGGGAACTAAAAATTTACCTTCACGTATTAATATATAGATAACAAATCATGAAATAGATTATTTATGTGTCTGAAGGTCTATTACTGATGGCCTTAATAAGTTCTTAAAAATTAAAAAGATACATATAAATTTATTTCTTTGTTAGATTTATAGTCATTTTTCAGACATATTGCAATTACTACTGTAATTAATATGCAATTTTTAATTTTGTTTAAATGGTGCGTGGTAAAGAAGAAGAAAGCATATATTTCAAAAATTCATAACTGCACTGTATTCTTAATCGGACTGGTTTTATTTCAATCTTTATTATATCTGAATTATAGTCCAATAGGTCTCTAAACCTTAAATTTTGGGGTTAATTACGATCCGCAAAACTAAACAACTTCGGCGAAGAAGATTTCCAAAAAATAAAAACAGTAACTCCGCACAAGACTGAGAGTCAAAAAATGACGGTAAGTATGAAACCATCCTGAAAAAGGTTGAAACTATAGATTCCGCGTAGTCTTTTTTACATTGCACAGTGTTATTAAACATACACTAGCACATCCCGGCCCTCGAAATTGGAGTGAAAATTCTAGGAAATTTACATTTAATAAAGACCATACACAATTTTAGCCAAGTCATAACTCAACACTTTTTATATATTGGTTTATGTCCAAAATTATTTTTCAATGTTAATGGTTTATGTCCAAAATTATTTTTCAATTCAACACAATTATTATTGTGAATGCAGAAAACAAACTCATTTTTTTTTTTTTTTTGCAAATACATTAACAAATTTAATAAGCACACTTATAGCATTGTATTATGTTATGTGTTCGTAGCAACTTTAAATGCACTTTACTCCAAAAAAAAAATTTTTAAAATTTAAAAAGTTGCAGAACAAATATGTACCATGACATCAATAAAATTAATACCTGGTTAAAAATTAATAAACTAAAACTAAACGAAAATAAAACAAAAATAATTGAAATAAATATGAACACTGAAGCAATATTTAAAATTAACGATAAAATAATAGAAAAGGTTGAACACATAAAATATCTCGGATTTATAATAGATAAAGACTTAAAATTTAAAGAACACATAGACTATACTTGTAAAAAAAATCGGGAAAAAAAATCGGATTTTTTAAAAGAATACGAAATAAAATATCAAAAACAACTGCAATAAATATTTATAATACAATAATTAAACCACATTTTGAATACGGATCGACAATAATATATACTTGCTGTAATGATAGTCAGGTAGAAAGAATGCAAAAACTACAAAACAAACCAATGAGGGTTATATTAATATGCAATCGATATAAACACATCAACGAAATGCTTAGAGAACTAAAATGGTTAAATATAAATCAAAGACTGAAATTCAACACTTTAATTTTTATTAAAAAAATGAAACAAGGTGATGCCCCAGAATATCTATGCGATTAAATTAAATATGTTGGAGAAGTACAACCGTATGCACTAAGAAATACTGAAGATTTTCGAATCCAAAGGGTCATGACAACACATATGCAAAGATCCCTTTTTTATAAAGGCTTCAAACTATTCAATGATTTACCAAACAATATGAAACTTGAAAGAAATTACAATGTATTTAGAAAAAAATGTACAAATGTAGTAAGATACAATTTATTTATATAGAACTTATAACTAATGTAATATGAATTTATGTAATGTTTTCGAATATTTAAAGTATTTTTAATACTAATAAAAAAAAACTATTTAACAAATAATCGTTCACAAGAAATCGCCTTACCTATTCATATTATAGATATATAGCCTCCAATATATTATCTAAAAGTGAAAGTAAGTATGATTGTTTGTTTGTAGCTTATAGGAGGCTAAACTATTAGACTGATCTTCCTGAAATTTTAACAGAAGCGTACTGTGTATCTGGAAGGAACTGTAGGCTATAAAAATTTTGTTTGTTGATATTTTTAGTGAATTTTTAATAGCATATATATATTGGGTACTATGACAGGAAGAGCTTTGCAAATGTATGTGAGGTCACCTTTTATAAATGTTAGTAGCCATGCCGAAAATGGAAGGGATCGGATAAGTGGGCGTGACGCGCCCATACAAGGAAATTATTAAAAAATTATGTATCCCAAGTACTATGACAGAGACAGCTTTACAAATTTGTCTGAGGTCATCTAATATTTATGTGAGTAGTCGGAAAAAATGGGAGAGATCACACCAATGGGCGTGGCACCACCCATACAAAGCAAATATTAAACGTCATATATCTGGAGTACTGTAATGAGAGCCTTGGGTCGTTGCGCGAGTCCCTAAGTTATTCATGTGATTAGTCGAAAATAAAATGGACGTGATGGAAGCGATGGGAGTGGCACTGCCCATACAAAGTAAATATATAACACTGTAAGTAGGCGAAAATGACACACCAAAACGCGGAAACACATCAACCTAATTTGGGATCGTAGAATCCAGTGGTGTACCCCGTTTTGAAAAGTTAGCTCAAAATCACGAGATATCTCGATTTTAAATTTGTAATAGATTTAAGGCGATTTTTGATTTTATTTGAATGAAAAAACTTTAAAAACTTGTTTAAAATCAATTTGTTTATTATTTATTTGTCAAAATTTATATCGGTCCATATCATTGGAAGTCCAAATGGCATCTAATATCGCCGTAATTTCCACCATTTGTTTAATGCACTAAAACATGTGATGCACGTAAATTCAGGTGCATGATCAACATTTCGCATTTCTTCAGCGGGGGTAACTAAAAAATACTGATTGTAAGCTTTGAGGGCATCTTCAACCAAATGTCGTCAATGTTTTTTCGTTGTAAATTTTCCACACACAAAACAAAACATATTTAATTTTTCGCACTGTGATCTGCATCGCTAAAAACCATTTCAAATGAAAACTTAAAATGTTTTAAATTTCTAATAAATATATGTTTTTTGCTGAATTTCATCTCTATATTTGTGCCATTTTATGGTTCCTGAGTTATAAATGAAAAGTCAAGTATAAACTAGATTACATACAACTTTATTTAAAATTACTGTTTTTGATTTTTATACCCTCCACACCAGTGTGGAGAGGATATATATAAGTTTGTCATTCCGTTCGAAACAATTAGAAAAAAATCCACACCCCATCAAATATATATATTCTTGATCTTTAGCAAAGTTTGTACAGACAGACGTCTGTCCGTCTATCTATCTGTGGAAATCACGATCACGCCCTCAATATATTCACTTTTAGTGGAAATGATTCACTTACATCATTAGCAGGTCGCTGTTTACAATTATCGAAGTCGGTTCGTTAGATCCCGAGATGTCAATGAAAATGTATAAAAACTCTTGAAAAATATGTTTTTTCCATATTGTTGTTGTTGTTATTATACACATTGTAGTTTGTATTTGGTAGATGTAATTGTTGTTGTTGTTATGGTCACTGTGTTTGTAGCATTTGATTCATAAGTGTGTTTGTATGTACTTCACCGTCCAAAGAAAAATATTAAACAAGTACCAAAATTATAGTCGGTCTAGCCCGACTATACGATACCCTATACCATGGTTTTGATACCCTATCTCTTCGGTCCAATTAATTGGATATAGCAAATAAGCATAAACCAAATTTGAGTGGCATTTTTATTAATTTTTTTGGCTGCAGATATGAAAAAGTTCATATCGGATGATATTTCTATATGGGGACTAGGTCCAAAAAAGGACCGATCCTGACCATATTTGGTAAAGTCACTTACACTTTGAAAAAATATATACAAACCAAATTTGAGAAAAATCTGTGCAATATTTTTGTTTTTTGATAGATTTAAGTGAAGATCGGGAAGCAGCTCTATATGGGGCCTATGACTAAGAGTTGTCCAATGGCGATCATTTTTGGACTACTAATTAATGGATGTAATATATACATATAAACCTAATTTGACTACGATTTGTTTGATAATTTGGATCTTATGGCAATATATGTTGATTTCATAGGGGTCATTTGTATGGGGGCTAGGTCTGAACATGGACCGATTCTCACCAATTTCAATCCAAATTCATCCCATGGCCGATAAAAGCTCAAATACCAAATTTCATCAAAATATATTCATATTTGCGACCTGCAGTTTGATTACAAGCTTTACATGGCCACACACACGGACGGACGGACGGACGGACGGACGGACATCGTTAAATCGAATCAGATAGTGATTCTGATTCGATCGGTATAATTAAAGATGGGTGTAGGTCAAATATTTTTGGTTGTTACAAACAGCAGCACAAAGTCATTATACCCAAACCACATAGTGGTTTTACTTTTCATTTACTTTTCAATGAAAACTTTTCAAATTCAAAACGTATATTCTCTATAATTTATTTTTCTATTTACATAAACAATTTATTAAAACTACATTCTATTCTTAAATTTTAATTTCGTATAATTTTACGACATAGTTTTTACATCCTTTGAATAAATTTTTTCAAACTTTCTGTAGTATTCTGTTTCCATGTTTCCTGCAGTTTATTTCACAGGTCTTCGTGAGATGTATTACAGGTAGTTCGAACCAATTCATCCCATAGTAACTGTATAGAATTGAGGTCAGGTGACTGTGGTGGCCATTCCACAACTTTACAGGTTCCAGCTGTTGTGAAATTGTAACCGTACCTAACATTGCATATAATATTTTATTTCAGATACAGATTATTAATTTGTTTTATGTATAAGATGCAAAACGAATTGATAACCTCAATTGAATGACATAAAAATTAATTTTAAAAATTAAATTCAACTAATTTGACTTTATTATTTATAACCCGGTAACAAAGAAGAGCTAACAAATCTATAATATTAATTAGCTAGGTGATTCCCTGTGACCATTGTTTTCTTCTACTGTTTTATCCGGATTTTGACCAGACGTATACTATTTGAAAGGTATTTCTTTTTAGCCGTTTTGCAGATTTACAGATTTTTTAATTTTTCCTTTATTCTGAGTAAATTGCATTTAAAGTTGCTACTAACATATACATAAAATTATACAATGCTATGTGTGTGTTTATTAAATCTGTTATTGTGTTTGTAATAAAAATGAGTTTGTTTTTTGTGTTGATTTGTGAATTGGCTATAATTGATTAGCATTCTTTTAGGGTCTTTATTTAATGAAAAAATCAAATTTCCTAGAATTTGCACTCGAATTTCGAGGGCTGGAATCTGCTAGTTTAATTTAATGCAATAATAGAGAAGACAATTAGTAATAACAAAAATCCTTTTTTAAATTTTGATCATGTGAACAGTATATAGAATTTAGCCACTTGTTATTTTAAAGTTGTCCCAATTCATTCAAATAACACAGAATTACTTTTTAGGTTTTCATATTTAAAGATAAAGGAAGTTATGATAGAGCACACTTTTTGAGTGGCCTTATAAAAGTTTGGAACATAAAAGCCGAATTTAAAGACAGTGAGTTTTGAATATTCTATCGTCTTTGTTGATTTAAAAGTTCCCTTTGTTGTTTCTTGTAACTATATTGACATAAAGTTTACAGTTTAAACTTTTTCCCCATACATATAAGCCTCGCAATAGCTCCTCACAAATAAGTGTCACACACAAAAATCTACAACAAACCGACCTTATGTTATCAAAGTTATAAAATTAACGTAAAACCCTCGTAAACATTTCTAAACTGACCAAAAACCCCGCCCCACCACTGTTCTTTGACAAAAACAAAAAACGTAAATAAAATATAATCACAGGGTAAAAGATTTATAATAATAATATTAAAAAACACACAAAAGTTTCATGAAGTTTGTTTTTTTTTTATATTATTGTTTGCAAAGGAAAGGGCCAAAGTAGCATTATGAGTTGCAATAAGTTTTATTACAAAACGTATAACATATCTAACAAAAAAAAAAAAAAAAACTTAAAATGACCAATTGTAAGACCAACAAAAAACAAACAACAACTTTCTTAATATTATAAAAGGACAACAAAAAAAAAAAAAGAGCATGAGCAGCAATTTTAGAAATGATTTCGCATAATTTGCAAAAGTATCCTTAAACAATTCATATGTGTGCAAAAAAGGACACGTGTATATTTGTACTGGTTTATTTTACTTTTATTATTTTAATAAGGGTAAGAGAACTGGTTTACTAGTTATACTTATAAGGTCTTCATGCGTTTCTGAAATTACAATGGGCTGACACCAAAAATGGAGCAGACATATTTTTAAAATTTATCACAAAATGCTTTCATCTGATATATATCCCGATTTTAGTTTGCTTTTTTGTACTATATATTATTTAAAAATCCACTTTCTCAACATTTTATTTAGCGACCATGCATTAAGACAAAATTTAGCAAAATACTAGGCTCTTTTTTTAAATTTCTAAGATATCTATATATTAATACGTGAAGGTACATTTTTAGTTCCCTTTTTAAGCAATATGCGGGCACGGAGGAGTGTGAAAATTGGCATAGTTATAGTCCATATGGACGAGAAGCTGAGAATGATAAAATTTAAGTTTAATCTGTCTTAAAAATATATTAAATAAAATAAAATAAAATATTCATAATAATTCGGTACATGTTAGTGCGAATGATTTAAATTATGTATCAGACGCTCTATGTTGAATTGTAAATTGTTAAAATTGATTAACATACCTTTAGGCTCATTTAAATAGTCATAAATTTTTTATATATTTAGATTACAAAAACATTGGAATACAAAAATTTAATAAAAAAAAAATATTTCCAAGAATTTCGAATAAATCGGTGAAAATTTGTCCTTTATCAGGATCAGAAATATTTAATTTGCAAATAGTTAGTTGTCTTTATGATCTAACACTCAGACAAAAAATCTTGTTTTGTCAAATTATTCACAGCTACATATTACGTTCAATGTTATTAGAATATTTGGACTCAGAATGTAAAATTTGGACCGCAAAAAGAATCTGTGCTGATGTTTGAAACTACAAAAAACATCTGAAGAAGACCCACCTTTTGTTATGGAGGTCGACTCATTTTCGCGATATTTAGCGATATATCTTCATCCGTTTGTCTGTCTTACTGTCCGTCTGAGTGTCTATGTAAACCTTGTAATTAAGCTACAGTTCACAAATATGAATACACTCAAACCTCATTTTATGCGATTAATTCGTTCCGAAAAAATCCGCATAAATCGATTTCGCATAAAATGATACACTAGTTCCATATAAAAACGAATGATTAAAAAATTCGCATAAATTCAAATCAAAACATTAAAACTCAAACAAAATCGCATAAAAAAAGTTAACAAAAAAAATTATTCCATTTATTTTTGTCCATTTTATTATCTGAAAAAGCAAATATTTTTAGCACAACAACTTTTAAATGGTAAATATTCTATTATATGTTTTTTTTTTTTTTATTTATTTAAAAAACTATCATAATTACAATTAAAATAATTTATACATACATATATTTAATATCTACAGTTTTTGAGATTTTACTAAAAGTATTGCAACAAATAATTTACGTTTTTAATAAGTGAAAAAACATTTGGAAATATTTACATGTAGGTAAAAAAGATAAGGAAAAACCTTTAAGTCTATTATATGTACTTTGTTCACTTTTACGATAAAAAAAAAAACTAAATGCACTTTTAAATATTGTGGGTGCACGTTGTTAAATGTATCCGTACCGTAAATATAACGTTGGCATTTAGTGCAGTTATGGAACGTAGAAAACGAATCAGCATGTTGTTGTGTAAAATTAACCAAACTTTATCAGCTGTTTACAAATGTCACGTACATACGTAGCAAAAATCTATTTTCAACAAATTGGGACGTTCCAGTTACGTGACATTTGAATTCACAAAAAAACAGCTGACACGTCTAGTTACGGTTACGTATGGCTAACTAGACCTTTACACGTGTAAACATTTGTGGGAATTGTTTTTTTCTGGCCAAGATGTGCATCAGTGTTGCCAACTGCTTTAAATTAAAATGTGTACTAATGACGCATAAAAAATTATAAAAATTAAAAACGCATAAATTTGAATTTGCATAAAAAAATTCGCATAAAACGAGGTTTGAGTGTATATTTTATTGAAATTTTGTATACTTATAAGCTTTCGTCAGCCTTAGAATGAACGTTATTGAAATTAATGAAAATCGGTGCATGGTCAGTTCTTATCCCCATATAAATGACCCCTATGAGTTCGACTTAAATTGCCCTAATATCCAAATTATCATAAAAATCTTGGTCAAATTTTGCTTGTATGTGGAGGATTTCGACATAGTGTAGTTTCTGTGGTTACAAGCATTAACCGCCTAAGTAGGAAATGAAGCTTTCGAGAAAATAACTTTTTATATAAATGTAATGGGGCTTCATGACGATTTACCTCAGTATATTGTTATTAATAACTTTTTGAAAAACAGAGTTAGAGAAATGGGGACTTCACGCAAATATAAAGCGTTGTTAGCATACATAACTCAAATCATTCTTAAGTCGACTTAGGCGGTTATCGCTTGTGACCACAGATTTAACACTTCTGTTTTTTTTTTTTTTTTTTTTTTTGATATTGCAGATTTTTTGTATTTACTTCGGGAAAAAAAATTTAGAAATAGTGTGGCAATACAAGACTACAGAACTATACACCAATCGAAAGGTCTCAATGTCGAGTCCTCGTAAATCGCAAAAAAATTGCAGCTATTGACTTCTTTCAGGACATAGTGTAAGAATATTTCCCTATTGTTCCCTTTTTTTTTGAATATTTTCACCCTATTACTTCAAAGAGAATAATAATCAAAATTTTTTTGCATTTTATGAATATAGCACTTTGAGACCTTTCGATTGATGTTCTTAATTCAGAACATATATATTAAAAAATACACTTTTCGAAAATAGTGCACATGAAATGCGACATTTTTTGTCAGAAAAGAAAACGGCATAAGCTTTTATCACATATGTAGCCATACATTAACACTCATAAAGAAAATGCTAAAAACTCTTTGTGAAATAACAACGATAAAAAGAAGATCAGAGAATAATCATATTCTTCAAGACTTTTTTACCCTTTCATTCATATCTAAGGACCTATTGAACCGATAGCAACCTGTTTAGGGCGTCATTAAATCATATGCACTAAAAATGTGCAACCTAGTTGACTTTTTGAGGGCGTGATCGTGATTTATATAGATGGACAGACGGACATCGCCATATTAAATCCACTTGTTATTGGTATCAGGAATATATATATATATATATATAATTTAATACTGAAATCGACTCATATAACAGCTTGTCGAAAAAATTAAAGTGTAGAACGCAATTTTCGTAAAATGTGAAAAAAGTCATACTTTTCCCCATATAAACACACTGTAATCGAAATCGATTGAAAATATCCAGTGTGTTTATATGGGGAAAAGTATGATTTTTTATTTATTATCTTTTCAAAAAGCTATACAACTACAAAATCGAATAGAAAGTTACCAAGAAATAGCAAATGCCCCAGACCACTTTTGTGCAAAAAAAAACACTAGGTCATGAAATTTGACGGCCCTTTTTAACTTTTAGAAATTGATTAGAACCATTTTTTTCTTTTTTAGTATCTCTATTTATAAGTACTCATATACGAAGTATTGTTTTATTACCTATTGCGAAATGAGACGGAAAATAGATATTTTTTTCGATAAAACTTTGAAAACTCCTTTTTCAAGTTTAAAAAAATTTTCTTTAAAAAAATTTAAAAAAATGATCTATCACTTGAAGGTTTTGTTTAGAACATGTTAGAGATTAACTGTGTGAGTTTTTAGAGAAATCCCTTTGGCAGAATTCTTTGGTCAAGGATTTTATTTTTGCGGATTTCGAGAAAAATGGGATTTTTGTGAAATATTTTCTATATGTAATCTTTCTAAATTCTTTATATTAAAAATTAATCAGTTCTCTACTTTTAAATGCTATAGGGTTTCGGAAAAAAAAAATAATATGACCCCATTAAGTCTTTTGGAATTGGGGTCACATATGACCCCAAGCTAATTAAAGACAATTTATTCAAAAACTCAAATATTTTGCAAATACTGTTGAATTTTTAAAAGCGTGACTTAAAATATTATAACTAAATATGTGTAACTTCCGGTCCTTAAATGTGGGATAAAGACGTGAACGTTAACCCATTATTTGCCAAGGACAGCTTTGGCCTCACAATTCTGAATTTGTAAGATTAAACTGTTCACGGAATAAATAAATTTTAAACGAGTAAATCGCTTTAGGTATCCACATGGCACGGCTGGTTGGGCCAGGTGCTCGAATTAGTTTTCCTTTGCGACCAAGAAACTGTAATACGAGTTCTAAAAACTCTTTATAGTCCTCACGAAGTTTTGTTATTTCCTCCATCGACATGGGAATCTAATGAAGATTTTAAAAAGCGTTACAATTTATGCAAGGAATTATTTATAGTAAACGATGAAGAAGAAAAGCAGTTTTTACTCCAGATAGTAGAATTAATTAAAAAACAACATCCTTCCTGTACATAGTCACGCTTAATTTAACAATGTTGAGTTATAGTTCACAATGTTCTTATTTTATTTAGAAAAATATAGATAGTTTTTAAAAATACAATAATTTCATAATAAAATTGGTTAAAAGTTGTTCTAATTCATATTCGCGAGCAATAAGCAGCTAATTGCACCAAAGATATATCACAATGGATTATTTGATCCCAGGAGCATTGAAGGGTTAAATAAAAAATTAATTGAATTATATATCTTAAATTCTATATAGGATTTTATCGAGCTAAATAGAAAAATTCGTTTTCGATAATCTTTATTTAAAAATACCTTAAAATTCAAAGCTGGCCTTGGCAAATATTGGGTTAATGTTCTCAGATTTATCCCAGAAGATCTACACATTTGGCTATATTTTAAGTAATACTTCTAAAAATTCAACAGTATTTGCAAAATATTTGAATTTTTTGACCTAATCGTCCTTAACTAGCTTGGTATTATTTGTGGCACCAAGTCCAAAGGGGATAATGAACTTCAAATTATTACTTTTCCCTAAGCCATAGCTATAATCATGTAACAAAATACTGTGAAAATGAAAACTGATTAATATTTGATACAAAGTATTTAGAAAGATTACATTTACTGAATATTTCACTAAAATCTAATTTTTCTCGCAATCCACAAAAAATAAATAATTGTAAAAAAAATTCTTGCAGAGGGATTTTCTTAAAAATTCACAAAGTTAATCTCTAACTTGTTTTTAACAAAAACTTATATTGCTAGATGCATCTTTTTTAATCTTGTTTAAGAAAATTTTTTAAAACTTAAAAAAGGAGTTTTAAAAACTTTATGAAAAAACCATTTACGGTCTTATTGAGCAATAGGTTAACAACGTGATAATAAAACAATACTTCATATCTGAGTACTTATAAGTATAGGGACTAAAAAAAAATGATGGCTTTAATGAATTTCTTAAAGTTGAAAATAGTACCGTCAAATTTCATGACCTAGTGTTTTTTTTTTTTTTGGCACAAATGTGGGCTGGAGCATTTGCTATTTCTTGGCGATTTTTATACCCTATACCACTATATGGTCAGGGTATTATGACTTGGTGCTTCTGTTTGTAACTACCAAAAATATTTGACCTAGACCCATCTTTTATTATACCGATCGACTCAGAATCACTTTAGCGATGTCCGTCCGTCTGTATGTTCATGTAAACGTTGTAATCAAACTAAAGGTCGCAAATGTGACTATATTTTGATGAAATTCATAACATTAGCTTCCACCGGCCATAGGGTGAACGTTATTTAAATTGGTGAAAATCGGTCCATGTTCAGACCTAGTCCCCAAACAAATGACCCCTATGAGAATGACTTAAATTGCCATAATGTCCAAATTATCATATAGATCTCGGCCAAATTGGGTTTGTGTATGTTTAATACATCCATTTATCAGTAGTCCAAAAATAAACCCAATAGGGCAATTCTTGGTGATTACCCCCATATGAAGCTTATTCCCGATTTCCAATTAAGTCTAACAAAATACAAAAATATTGCACAGATTTCTCCCAAATTTGGTTTGTATATGTTTTGTTCATAAAATGAACGAATATATATATATGAATATAGCAGCCGATATGAACTTTTTCTAATCCAAAGGCTGAAAAATTAATAACAATGCCACTCAAACTTGGTTTAAGCTTAATTTCTAAGAGATAGGGTCTCTAAACGCATGGCTTGGACCGATTATAAATTTTTTACATGTTTATTCGATTTTGAAGTTATAGAGATTTTTGTAAAGATAATTTAATACTAAAATCGATTCATATAACAAATTGTTGAAAAATTTAAACTATAGAACGAAATTTTCGTAAAATCTGAAAAACACATATTTTCCCCATATAAACACACTTGGTATTTTCAGTCTATTTCCGGCGAAACTTTTATTTATCCAATTGTCCCCAAACTTAACATTCATTAATTTTATATAGAAAAGAAGCAAACTGGACCCCGACAATCCCCAAAATCGCAATTTTATTTTTATGGAACACTCTAGTGTGTACAGTATAAAAATAGATGATGGCAAACAAACAGCAAAATATAACCCCGGTTTCGAATACAGATAAGAGGAAAAGTTGGACTTTCACCAGTGCATTTAAAATTGGATTGCCATTGGACTGAAGTTTTATTTCGAGAATCCTGTAAAATACTTATACAAATTTAATTTTAAACCATTGCTATAAGTCCTCGATGACACTTTTATCATACATTTTATATTACTAGCAGATGCCAGCACCCGAAATTCGAGTGCAATTTCTAGGCAGCTTTATTTTTCAACTTAGCCAATTTACAAACCAACACTATTATGGATTATTATTATTGCGAATGAAGATAACAAACTCAATGACAAACACATTAACAAATTAAATAAAACACATGTATAATCTTATGTATGTGTTAGTAGCAACTTTATATGCAATTTATCCAAATAAAGCAGAAACTTTAAAAATCTCTAAATCTGCAAAACGGCTAAAAAGAAATACCTTTCAAATAATATACGCTCCGTCAAAATTGGGACAAAACAGTAGAACAAAACATGGGTCACAAGAAATTGCCTAGCCTATTAATATTATAGATTTTAAGTTGTTATTTTTATTTTTTCTGAATATATTTAAATCTTTAGCTTATATATAAAATTCTTCTGTCTCGGTGTTTGTAGTAAAATTCCGCCGAAACGGCTCGACCGATTCTCATGAAATTTTGTGCGAATATTGGGCAGGTCTGAGAATCGGAAAACGTGTATTTTTTTTGATAGGGCCACTGGGAGGGGTACCCCCATACAAAGTGAACTTTTAAAATCAGATATCTGGAGTACTATGGTAGCCATAAGTGTCACGCCCACTTGAGATATCAAAAAAAAGAAATACCTGTTGTCCGTTTCTGAGACCTACCCAATATCCACACAAAATTTCATGAGAATCGGTCAAGCGGTTTCGGAGGAGTTCAATTACAGAGACACGAGAATTTTATATATAAGAAGTTAAACTCCTTTTTTTGTTTTTTTTTTATTTTTTTTATTTTTGTTTTTTTTAATTTTTTTTTTAATTTAATTTTTTTTTAAATTTTTTTTTTTTAAATTATTTATTTTATTTTTTCAATTTTTTTTAATTTTTTTTTTCTTATTTTTTTTAATTTTTTCTTTTTAAATTTTTCTATATTTGGAGTACTATGATAGCCAGAGTCTTGAAATTTTGGTTCAGATGTAAGAGTATGAATTTAAATAGTCTTGCCAAAAATGGGCGGGATCGGGCCACCGCAAAGTGAGTTTTTGAAGTTAAACTCCTCCGAAACGGCTCGACCAATTCTCATGAAATTTTATGTGCATATTGGGTAGGTCCGAGAATCAGACAACATCTATATTTTTTTTATATCTCAAGTGGGCGTGGCAGTTATGGCACTTATGGCACCTCCTGTACAAAATGAATTTTTAACATCTAATTTTAACATATAATATCTGGAGTACTACGACAGCAACAGTTTTGAAACTAAGTATGTGTACATATTAAAATAATTCGAAGAGTTGTGGAAAAATGGGCGCGCTCGGACCAATGGGCGTGGTACCCACCATACAAAGTAAATATTTAATGTCATATATCTAGAGTTCTGTAACAGGTAAAGCCTTGAGAATTTGTCTGAGTTCATAAGTTATCAACGTTAGTAAAAAAAGTGGGCGGAATCCGATCAGTGGGCGTGGTACCTCCCTTACAAAGTAAATATATAATGTCATATTTGAAGTACTGTAATAGTGAAAGCCTTGGAACTTTGTCTGAGTTCATGAGTTATTAATGTGAGTAGTCCCATAACAAAATGGGCGGGATTGGACCAGTGGGCATGGTACCCCCCATACAAAGTAAGTATTTAATATAATATAACTGGAGTACTATAATAGTGAAAGTCTTGCGACTTTGTTTGAGTTTATAAGTTATTAATGTGAGTAGTTGCCAATAAAACGGGCGATATCAGACTAATGGGCGTGGCACCTCCTATACAAAAAACAGTTTTCTACAAAACATATTCCCTGCTCTTTATATCGTTACGAGGGGTGTAGCGAAGCGCATCGGGTTACTGCTAGTTTTTTTTATATAATTCTTTATTAGATTTTTTTTACTTGCTTTTTAGCGAATACAATTTTTTATATTTTATTTGATTTCTCGATATCAATTTTAAATTCCTAACATTAATTTAGATAACCTGAATTTCTAATTGATATTCTGTACATTGATGTGATATATTTTCTTAACAACTTTGTACTGACATCTTTACAATTTATTTAGAATGACATCCAAAAACAATTGTTCCATTATTCAACAATGGAAAATTGATTCTTTTAGAATTTTATCATAACAATATGTGAATTTGACCCATTATGTTATTTTTTTCATATACTTCAAAGTTAGGAGATTTTATTTCTTCTAAAATATTTATTTTCTGTACTTTTTTTTCTTCATATGAATTTAGGAAAAGTTTATTTATTAAAAAAAAAAACAACAACAACAACAGCCATGCAGTAGCATATGTTCTGTAAAAAAAAAATACAAACCTAGCAAAAACAACAACAAATACCACAAAACTGTTGTATTTTATGACAATTTTACCTGATTTGATTAAAATTTTGTTGTTATTTTTTCTTTTTTTAGTTTACTAAAGTATATCTAGAGATTATAAATGAGATGTTGTTAAGACTTATAGGAAAACTCAAAGAAGAAAAAAAAAGAATTATAGAAATTGCTTACCTTAGTAGTAAAACTGCCATCAAGGTAATTGGAAATTTTTTTTGTTAACGAAATTTCATATACCAACTGCTTTATAATAAGACACTTGGTGCCATCTGTAAATAAAGTGAAACAAAACAATAACAATTATTTTCTGTTCAATTGGTGTTTTTATCGTTATGTTAAAACAAATATAATTTTCATTTTTCAACTCCAATAATTATCAGTTAAAAGTACGTTTCAATGTAGAAGTGTAGAGGAATATACAATTTATAATTATAACCTGTCGATCCCATCACAATGCATTAAATAATAATTGCAAACAATGAAATAAAAATGGAGTTTTTTTGTTATTACACTTTCCTGCCGGAAAGCCGGCCGCCTCGACATAAAAACTAAAACAACAAAAAGCAGCACAAATAATTGCCAATGCATGTCTAGCATTGTTTGCATAGTTTGCGTGAATTTGCCAAAGTTTAGTGCTTCATTTCAACGAATTATCAACATTTCATTTGAAAAATCTACATGTATGAGAGTATACGCGTTTGATAAAATACAACAAAATAATTACAGACTAGTGTCTGTACGTGTATGAAATGTTTTGTATATATGTATGTAGATGTAAATATAATGACAACCATATTGGTATGTGCGAGTAAAATTTAGTGTAGTTTAGTGTTTTTGCATGTACATTATGTGTATTTAACACACATACATATATACTCGTACCTCGTCATACATTTTAGCACCGCCATGTTATTGTACGTTATTAGTCAAAGTGTCACCATGCTTAGAATTTAATGCTAATGTAAACTTAGAAACATAACATATACAAATATAGCATACGCCCCATAACGTGTTTGCTTTAGTAAAAATAACTGGAAATACCTATTCCCGCAATTTTTCGCATTTAATAACCCAGCTAAATGTTCTGCTCCAAAAAAGTGGTTGAATATTCATTTGTTTAATATGCGCCATGTACTTAACTCTTTACCGTTCTGTGGTAAGAGTTTCAAATTTCGATTTTGATATGATCATCTTTGTATGTGTACGCAAATCATTGATCACATATACATTAGGGTGACAGCGGTTTGTATGAAAAAAAATTTTTGGTCGAATTTTGAGGTGTGCGGGTTTGATTATTGTGACACTGGATCTAAAACTTTAGTGAGCAAAATTTGATCCAAATCGGACAATGCTTTCTGGAAGCGCATTGAGTTCAAAGTTCAAATATGCATTTATATGTAAAAATTGTCAAAAAAAATAATTTTTCTCAAAAATTTTGATATTAATAATTGGGTTTCAATTAAATTAATTAATAACTCATAATCTAGAGTAAATTATCTTTCTAATAAAACAACAAAATCTATTATCGGTTGAAAAACAGCCAAATTATATCAACTTCCCCAGGCAATAAATGCGCCGCAGACCACTTGATTAAGAAAATCGAGCTCACATTTTTAAAGACATTGAAATAATTGACACCAACAACATTTTTCTACTCCCCTGAGCCCAAGATATGTTATGTTATGTCATGTCGTTATAAATTAATGTCAAAAAGGTACGTATTTTTGGCACTATTTCAAAATCTCAAATTTTACATTTTAAAAAATTTTGTTCAAGAAATTTTCCGAAATCAACGACTGGACTTTAAGGTCTTATTAACAAAATATATGTTATTAAAAATGCCAAATATTGTAGCTATCCTGTTCTTAATCTGGAGAGGGCAGCGTTTTTATTTCAGCGGATTTGAAGAAAAATGTGATTTTTCGTACATTTGCAACTTTAGGCTACATCTTTTTGGTGTTTTCATATTTCAAATATCTTTTGTTAAAATATTACACTAATTGATATAGGTTCTTAATCTTGTAAATTAAGGTTAAATTGAAGCGCTATAAACTGTCCCTCTTTAAGGTCAAAATTCAAATTTAAGGATATTTACATTTTTTTTAAAGAAAATATTGAAATAATATTTATTTGTGGAAGGATTTCGATAAAACTTGTTGATAATATATTAACAATTCTAAAAAATAATATTCTGGACTTATTTTCTAAAATTAACACGTGGGATACTCTTGATGTCAAATTGACCCTCTATGAAAATCTATAAATATTTTCTTTATCAGGATTTTTTCAAAAACTCTTTTAAAAAACCTATTCGTTCAAAATTGTTCATATTTCATATCCAAATGCCAAACATGTGGAAGAGCTTCTTACGTTATGTTAGGCATGTTCACCGTATAAGTTTTGTAGTGAGATGTTCAGATCTTTTCGATTAAATTAACATATAAATATTTTAATCTTTAGACGATTTTAGCGATGTCATTATGCGATATTTATATTTCTTCCGGTTTTATCTGAATTTTTCCTAAGTGAAAACATGGCCATTATGGGCATCAAACTTTACATTTTATCAAGCACATTAATAATATAATAGAAGTTTCCAGCCCTCAAAATTCGAGTGCAAATTCTAGGAAATTTTATTTTTTCATTAAATAAAGACCCTAAAGGTATGCTAATCAATTATAGCCAATTCAAAAATCAACACAAAAAACAAACTCATTTTTATTACAAACACATTAACAAATTTAATAAACACACACATAGTATATGCATAATTTTATGTATGTATTAGTAGCAACTTTAAATGCAATTTACTGAAACTAAAGGAAAAAATTTTAAAATCAGTAAATCTGCAAATCGGCTGAAAGGAAATACCTTTCAAATAATATATGTTTGATCAAAATCGGGCTAAAACGGTAGAACAAAGCATCTGTCACAAGAAATCGCCTAGCCTATTAATATTATGTATAACCATTTTATTAATTCTGTTAGTATGTCTCCAACTATCTGTCATATAATATATGTCAAAAGATGCTGCTGTTTCCTTATGCAGTTATTTTTCTGATAATTAGCTATGATAATCTTTTCAGATCATAAGATGTAGCATCTTTTAATCAGCTTATGGCTTATGCTGCTTACAGGTGTAAAAGGAACAAATATATCGATAATATTAATAGGCAAGGCGATTTCTTGTGACCGATATAAAAGTTATAGTTAATAACCGATTTTGACCATACATACCTCATTTGAAAGGTATTTATTTTTGCGTCCACCAGATTTTCAGATTTACGCCATCTGGAACATTTTTTTTTTGGAGTAATCCTCATTTAAAGTTGCTACTAACACATACATAAAAAAACATACTGTTGAATTGCGAATTGGCTAAAATTGTTTCGCATACTTTTAGGATCCTTTAAAATTATTTAGTGACAAACCCATTTATATATCTTCGGTGTGTTCAACAAATATCTAAAATGAAATTTAATAAATTTTATTTAAATTGTTAATTGGCTACAATTGATTCGCATACCTTTTGGCTCTTGTACTGTATTGTATTGTATAAAGAGGTATTTGAAGTTCTGCGACCAGTGATCTATTGTACTGGCCTCTGCTAATAGGTTGTCCCTATATAATTTCATCTAATCCTGAAACTCTCAGAAGTTCGAGGATGTTGGTTGGTTCTATTAAAATAATTTCGCTACTTAGTATTTGGAAAGAGCCCAGATGTTTTTTTCTTTTATGCATTAATGCTCCACATTCTTCAAGTATGTGCTCTGGTGATTCGGCTTCCCCATCACAGATTTTGCATGGGGTTTTCTGCGACTCCTATCCTGCTCAGATGTTCCATGAGCCTACAGTGACCAGTTAAAATCCCGGTTAGTATTCTAATTCCGTTCTTCGACTACCCAATGCATGACCCAAATCTTTTATTGTTGTAGCCACCCAACAAGAGTTTGGATTGCCTTAAGCCCAAGTGGCTCAAGAAAAGTTCCCGTCTAACATAATTCTTATGTTCCCTTCTCATACTCCTTTTCCTATTCCACAAGTTCATCAGCTTGCTAATTATCTTGAATAGCAATATGTCCCGGGACCCAACAATAGCTAACCTTGATATGTTTACCTAGCTCTCCAGTATTTTATTCTCAGAGGCTTTATTAATTGACCCCTCATTCGACATCGAATTTATCGCAGTTTTAATTAAACTTAATGGAAAACAATTATTTATTACCTGCTCATATATTCCTCCATCGTCCTCACAGTCTATTTATGACAAACATGGCGAAGCTATTAAATATATTCTTCGTACAGCTAATCAAGATGACTTTGTTATTATTCTTGGTGATTTTAATTTGCCTTCAATATCCTGGAAGTTCTTACCTGATGAAAAATATTTTGTTCCATCCAAATCAAATAATAAGTGTGAAGAGCTTTTCAATATTTTATTTGATCTGAATCTCTTTCAAATAAATGGTATATACAACAATCTTTATAAATTATTGGATTTAATATTTGTCAACGATACTTCGGAATGTTACATCAAGCGTTCAATCCCAATTTCTTCTCCTGAAGATACACATCACCCTACCATTGAAGTAAATTTATATATTCCCTCTGGACTTTTAAAAACACCTTCTAAAAATGATGTTAAAGATTTTTGTTTCGCACAATCAAATTACTGTTTGTTGAACGAACTTCTACACAGTACGAACTGGCACAGTCTATTATCTTTTTCTATTGGATCCACAGCTGCTATTGATCATATGACTGAAACATTTTACAGTACTATTTCCTCTGCAATGGATTTATGTATTCCGAAACAAATTCGTAATAAACTTTCTGGTCCTCCTTGGAATACCAAGCAACTCATAAGACTTAAAAATAAAAAAAATAAATATTACAAGAAATACAAGCTATCCGGTTCTCTTGTGGATTATGGGAAATACTCCATCAGCCGAGCGGAATATACTGCACTGAATAAATCATGTTACTCTAATTACTTAATCAAAATGAAAAATAGTTTCAAAAGTAATCCAAAATCTTTTTATAAATTTGTCAACACTAAGAGAAAAACAACTGGTTATCCTGCTATTATGAAATTTCAACATACTGAATCTTATGATAATACTATTATAAGCAATTTGTTTGCTGATTTTTTTTCAACAACTTATTCCAATTCAACTTTTAATGATTCTACCACTTATCCATATATACTGACTGCTAATAGAACCATATGTATTCCATTTCTTGATGTCTCTATGGTTTCTAAAGGGTTGAAAAAACTAAAATTTTCGTATAATAGTGGACCTGATAAAATTCCTAGCAGTATTTTAATCAAATGTGCGGATGCTTTAGCTATTCCATTGACAATAATGTTTAACTCATCAATTAAATACGGATACTTTCCAAATACATGGAAGGACTCTTTCATTATTCCGCTATTTAAATCCGGAAACAAGTCGGATGTTACAAATTATCGTGGTATTGCAAAATTAAGTACTATACCTAAATTCTTTGAAAAAATTATAACTGATCAACTATGTCACCAAGTCAACACATTAATTTCTCCATTCCAACATGGCTTTCAAAAACGGTGCTCAACCTCAACGAACCTTTTACATCTTACAACAATAGTCAATCGTGGCTTTCTTCAAAGAAAGCAAACTGACGCAATTTACACTGATTTCAGCAAGGCGTTTGATAAAGTCAACCATAAACTTCTTATAAAGAAATTACATCTAATGGGATTTTCTGATCTTAGTACAAAGTGGATATATTCATATTTGACAAACAGAAAGCAAAATGTACTTTTTAATAACATATCTTCGAAAAATATTAATGTTTTATCTGGAGTACCGCAAGGCAGCCATCTTGGACCGCTTTTATTTTCTTTATTTATAAATGATTTGCCACAGGTTATTCAGTTTTCAAATATCCTGATGTATGCTGACGATGTAAAAGTCTTTATGAGTTATAACCAATATTCCGACCACACTTATCTTCAAAATGATTTGGATTCGTTTCACTCATGGTGTATTTTAAATTTAATGGAGCTCAATCTTAAAAAGTGCAAATATATGCGTTTTGTTCGAAAAAGACCAATATCTGTAAATTACGTGTTGGGAGGCTTTCAATTGGAAAAAGTTGATAACTTCTTAGATCTTGGTGTCTTATTAGATTCAAAACTTAGTTTCGTTCTTCATATTACAATTACGGTAAACAAAGCCAGAGGAGTTCTTGGTTTTATAAAACGTTGGTCTAAAGAGTTCAACGATCCGTATGTAACAAAAACACTATACACGTCACTTGTGAGACCGATTTTGGAATATGCATCTATTATATGGGACCCTATCTATCAAACTCATATTGATAGCATTGAATCGGTGCAAAAACAATTCCTACTATTCTGTCTTCGCAGCTTAAATTTTAACCAATTAAATCTTCCGTCATATAACAGCAGACTCGCCCTTGTTAAGCTGCCAACCTTAAAAAGCCGCAGATCTATGCTAAACGTTTCGTTTCTTTTGAACATAATTAATGGCGATGTTTGTTCTGGTTTTCTGATCAACAATATTTCATTTAACATCCCCCAACGGCCAACACGTTTCTTCTCACCTTTAACTGTCCAGTTTTATAGATCAAATTATGCAAACGGTGATCCGCTTAGACGAATGTGTTCTGAATTTAATAAGCTTTATAGATTTATAGATTTTTTTTCAAATATAAATGTCATAAAAAGTAATATAATAATTTATTTGAACACATTAAATTAAATTTTTTAATTTTTCATTCATTGTTAAATGTTTTTTTTAAATAGTCTGTAAGGATTAATTCCATAGATTAATAATAATAAATAAAAAAATTTAGTGTCTGTAGACAGTCCCATACTAACTTGGAGTCTACTTCATAGGAACTTAGTGCTCGAAGAGCAGCTTGACTATCTGATAGTATGGTTATGCCCCGTCTTTTGTACTTCCTATTCAAGTTGATTTGTGCACATCTATCGATGGCATAAATTTCTGCTTGGAAAACACTTGTGTATATTCCCATTGACCCAAATTATTTGGTTCTAGGCCCGAAGACTCCCGCCCCTGAGCCCTTTTCGGTTTTTGAACGATCTGTGTACCATTTGATTGTATCTTGTCTTAGAGAATATGCTGTGCTCAAATCACTCCATTCTCTCTTCTTGCTAAGTTTTGTAACAAAGTACTTCCTGAAGTAATATTTCTTCTCGACCCTGTCCATGGGGCAATCTAGGAGGGAATAATCATTAACTTGACCTATTCGGTTCCATTGCCCTTCATAAAGCCTGTTATAGGTTTGTCCCCCCTGATCCTGATTGCCGTTGCCAGGGCTTTCTTTTGCGCTTAGGTTCAATAGTGCTTCCAGCGATGCTGTTGGACACGTCCTCATTGCACCCGTTACCCTGTCCATGGGGCAATCTAGGAGGGAATAATCATTAACTTGACCTATTCGGTTCCATTGCCCTTCATAAAGCCTGGTTATAGGTTTGTCCCCCTGATCCTGATTGCCGTTGCCAGGGCTTTCTTTTGCGCTTAGGTTCAATAGTGCTTCCAGCGATGCTGTTGGACACGTCCTCATTGCACCCGTTATCCCAATGCACGCTTATCTTTGTATTTTACTTAACTCCAATTGAGTTGACTTCAGATCTGTTCTTTTGGCCCACGCTATATCCCCACAGGTCACAATTGGGCGGACCATCATAGAGTACATCCAGTGCACCCGCTAACCTTCTGCATATCATTTTAGCTCGCTTGGCTTTCTCAGTGATTTGGTCGACATGTGCCTTCCATGTTAACTTACTGTCCAGTACTATTTCATCTCCACTTTTGGTTCGATGACTTCCCCCAGAATTTGAATTGCCCTCCATCTTGGAAGTTTCCTATCCCTTGTAAATGGTACAATAGTGGTCTTTGTCGGACTGATGTTCAATACTGTTGCCCTATACCATTGACATATAACCCTCAAACCTCTTTCCACAATGTCGCATAGGGTTTTCTCGAATTGGCCTCTTGCTATTAAGACTATATCGTCTGCGTAGCCTTGACATTCCATTCCTGCTTCCGACAGTTTCATTAGTAATTCGTCCACAACCAGACTCCACATTAGGGGCGAAAGAACTCCTCCCTGTGGACATCCTCTGGTTGTGTTGACGGCTATGGTCTCCTCTTCTGCTGTTGATCTTTGCTTGCTTTGCATACGAAAGACAAACGGAAAGACAATCATTGGATCGACTGTCTAACCGCTTGCTGGAAAGCTAGCAATACCATCAACGTTTCCTTTTCATTGCATTTTACAATGGAATATATATGACGATATCCCTTAGGTGCTAGCTCTCTTCCAGTTTTAGGACACATGCAAAAACCTGTTTCATCTTCATTCAAAATACGTGCTGGATCGTCCCCCTTTTTCCCCCTTAAGAAGTTTTTCAATTCAGCAAACCCATTTCTTTCGCTATTATTGCTCGCCCTTTTCCTTCAGCTTATCTAAGAGATAATTTGGGATGCCGCTTCAAACAACTGGAACACCATTTTCTCCCTGGACGACCGTCCGCAAATGGTGAAGTTCGGTTGTCTTTCTTGACAATTGCTTGAACTGTGTTCAGCAAATCATCAATTTTAAGCAGAAAAGCACATTTTGCCAAGTCGTAGCACCACTTTTCCAAACGTTCCTCTTCAGCTTATTCTTCTAGGACCTTCAAGAAAGCGATCTTGTATTCTGTCCAGTATGGCGCAACGTGGAAAAGCATATTTTACACTGGCACCCAATATGGATATCCCATTTTCCCTTATATCACTTAGTGCGTCTTGTAATGACTGCTCTGAATATTTATGAAATGATCTTTTTCCTTTAGTGATCATATTTTAACTGGAAAAATATCAGAAAATTCCAAAAAGTTGTTGTTTCTAGAAATCTTATAATATTTTGGAAACTCTAGTCAAATAAAACTAGTAATAAAAACCACTCCCGACTTTCAGACAACAATTTCCCTGTCTTCGGCAGCTCTTTATGAACTCATTATAAACTATGCCGACTACTGGGTAAACTTGTTTTGAACTAATTTTTTATATATCTAGTTGCATGTAAAGTGATTAGTGAACAATTTTCTCAAATTTTAGTTAAACTGGAAAAAACTTTTTTGTATTCCAGATATCGGCACCCCAATGCCGACTGCACATGTTCTGTTACGGATAAACATTTTTCACTATTTTAAGTTTTTTATAAGAAATTTTATAGCATATTTTAGAGGGGTCTCCGCATTTAAAGCCATATCTTTGCACAGTGGTGCCCGATTTTCCCCATTTTTAATAGTAACCTTCTCGAAATAATGGCAAACAACACTGTGCTAACCTTACCCACGTAGATAGTTTATTTTGTGAATTAGCTTGATTTCAATAGACAGACGGACAGACAGACTTCAATATATCGACTCGAGATGTTATAAGGATCAAGAATATAAATTCTTTATGGGGCCGCAAATTAATTCTTTTATGAGCTACAAATGGATTGACAAACTGATACTTATACCCTCTGCACAGTGGTGTGGTGGGTATAAAAATTATGAACAAAAAAAGTTATTTTAATACATGTGTATTTCCATTTTCAAAATGGTTTTACGTTCTATGTTTCAGGGCATAAAACCTGGTACAAAAATAACAACTCTACAGTTAGAAAAAATTTAAAAACTTAGCGGCTGAAAAGTGAAATGAAACACTAATATAATGAAAACTGTAAAAGCGCTATAAAAAGCGCATTCTTAACAACATTTTTTTCTTCTTCAAACAAAGTCTTTAATTATTTAGACAGACAAATTTAATGGAGAATAATATAAAATCAAAAAAGAAAAACTGGTTCGGGCGGGAAGTGTGGTTACCAGATAGGCATGATAGGAATGATATCGGCTAAAATTTTCAAATGCCGCAAAAACACTTTTAAAAACAATTTACAATTCAAGGGGTATTAAAAAGGAAAAAACTACGAGACACTGAGATAGAGGAAAAGCGAAGAAATCCAAATTGAGTCAAGTTTCCTAAAATTACTTCTGCGCTTCCTCATCGTAATGGATAACAAGTCTTACTTTACTGTCTCAGTCTTCAACTCGGGAAATTCCCGAAAAATTCAAATATATTTATAAAACAAAGTTCCAAGAAACCTATCCTATCCATGTGAACGTGATGGCAGTGATCCAGTGTGATACAGTGCTCTCAATGCGTACATTTGTATAGAAGAAGTAAGAAAATTATATTCGTTCGAAGAAAGGTTTTTAGGACCAACTAATTGGATATAGAAAATTAGCACAAACCAAATTTGAATGGCATTGTTACAAATATTTTTTCCCCGCAGATACGATAAAGTTCAATTCTGATGCTATATATATATATATGGAGACTAAATCGACGAAGGGACCGATGTTGACGATATTTGGTAATCATTTATTTTTTGCCAAAACAGATACAAACCGAATTTGACAAAAGTGAGTGCAATATTTTTATTTTTGATAGTATTAAGTGAAGATCGGAAGTAGCTTTATATGGGGGCCATGACTAAGAATTGTCCTACAGGACCAAACCAAATTTTACAGAGATTTGTATGATATTTGACTATATCTGAACATGCACCGATTTTCATCAATTTCAATAGCGTTCATCCATATGGCTTATAATCCATTCCGATAAATCCATAAACCCTTCTGAAAATTGGCTACACCAATAGAATTCATGGTCCTTCGAGAAGAAAGCATCCAGAATCATTGGAAACAGCTCTATACATTACAGTATAAAATCAATACTATGAGGTAAATTTGCATTAAATAAAACTCCATAAACCAAATAAATAATACAGTGAGTGCCAACAAAGAAATTAAAATTTTTTTAAAACATACCTATAAGATGATAAGGAGTAAAGGTTAAAAAAAAACATAGAGAAACAACTAAACCAAAAAAAAAGCTGTAAGTCAATAGAGTGCTTGTTCAGCATAAACAAGAAATGGGAAAAAATCAATAGTTATACAAATACAAAATACAAATTATTAAATTAACTTAACTGAAAAAGAGTGTAATTAAATAATTTGAAAACAACCTAACCTCTAACAAAATTAAATTTAATATTTAAAAATTAAAAAAAATCATATTAGCATACCGTTAAATATTTTCCCCCCAAAATATATATATAAATATACATATAACACTTTATATAACATCCGGCTCGAAGGACCATGAAGTTTATTGGTGTAGCCAATTCTCAGAAGGGTTTATCGATTTGGGATGCTGGAATGAGCTGCTCTAATAAAGTATTATTCCTCTGCAATTATACAGAGCTAAGGGAAAAGGGGTTGAATGATGAGAAATTATAAATCAGTGGTTAAAGTATGGGATTGTGATGTTGGGAAGTGTAGGGTTTAGGGTTTAAAAGTGTAATTTTAATTCAGTTTACTTTAGTTTAACGTTTATTGTCGCTCACCAAGTGCCGGTGGCCATTATTTTTACATATGACTATGCCTTATGACTTTGTAAATTAAGCTTACGATATTTTTAAGGTCAAATACGATAATTCACAATAATTGAATTAATCGTTACAATTTAGATAATCGTGAAGTAGAAATAAGTTACAATTGTTATATTTTTTTTTTTCAAATATAGTTAAATTCTTTCATGTTGAATACTAATATTAAAGTTTTTATTATCTAAATTAATGAATTTAGACACTCATATACCAAATTTCATTACATGTTTTACGTAGACACACATACGGACGGACGGACGGACATCCCTAAATCGCCTCATAAAGTTATTCTGAGTCGATCGTTATAATTAAAGATTGGTCTAAGTGAAATTGTTTTGGTAGTTACAAACATCAGCACAAACTCATTATACCCTGCCCACATAGTGGTTGAGGGTATAAAAATGTATCCAGCTTTTCAGAAATTTATAGAAAATAGCCTCGACGAGACAACATAACTTTTTTGCCCGATATAACGTATTCACATAACGCCAAGACTACAATTTACAACTTAAAAGGCTAAAAGAAATCAACATCTTGCAGTAGCGTTTGAATTTCGGATTTATCAGTATAGTCTGAGACCGTTTCATGAGACTTTGAGATTTTGGGTGTCGTATAGTCAGCCTGGAATGACATAAAATTTTTTACTTGATATTGTTTGAGGAAGTCTCAATAATAAGTAATACGTCTTCTTTAAACAAGAAGTGGAATCAGTTCCGTAAGTAGTTCTATGTTAAATACTTGGTTGAATATAAGGTCTATTTGTATCTGTGGCACCAGTTCTGGTACTTCTTCTAAGTTCTTAAGTTCCTAAGAATATATTATTAACCCTGGTATTAGGAATTGATGTAGCAAGAAAGGATACTTAGAAAAATGTTGAACACTAATTGATAAAAATATTGCTGGGAGGGCCTAGAGATTGCTCTCTATATAATGGAGATAATTATTTATATCTTGTCATTTCCTTTGTGGTAAACTATAAAGCGGTCCTTTCAAATTCTAAGTCAATCTTGCTGGGATTTAAGAACCTTACTTAATTTCCCCCTAGTCATCCCCTTAATCATTACTACAAAGTGTGTGTTTATTTCGCCTGCATTTTGCACTTTACAGCACATTGCCACACATTAAAGGAGGTAACTATTATAAGTTTGATGATTGCATCTTTTTTCGCATTTTTTTTTCTTTGTGCATAATTTAAGCGATTGCCACTATATAAACACTCACCATCTAAACACCAAAATAAAAAATGAACAAGTGTACAAAAACAAAATTAAACTTAACACGCAACCATTTTTTTTTTGTTATTTTTTATATAAATTTTTTTCACAATTTCATAATGTTCCCGCCTAGACGATGTTAAAATATCAACAAAAATATCAAATAGAATCAGAAAGATCAAATCGGTGGCAATGGGTTCGCGTGTTACATGTCAGCATAAACCTCATCATATGTGTGAGTACAGAAAAAACAAAAAAAAAAAAAAATGCATATATAAAAACGGCTTAATAATTGTCCGACAGAACTAAGTATATATGTTGGCTAATATTACAACCCCAAAGTGTCAGCCATTATTGGAATAAGTTTTTGAACAAAAAAAAAAGGATATTTACACTTGACCAAACATGGCCTCCGCTTAAGTGCAGTTTTTATAAGCACTTCTAATTTACATTTCTCTTTTTTTTTTGGCTTAAAAAACAGTCAGAAACCATTAATTTTGTATTGGTAAATGCTTCCTTATGGCATAAATTTCTTAACCATCATCATCAGTTTCATCGTCATCATTGTTGTCAGTTTTGTTGTTCATGCATTCGCGCAATGACTTATTACAGCAAACGGCGTGGCTTTCGTTGCAATGCGTGTTTAGTGTCGTCAACGTAGTTTAAAATGATTGGCTTTCTTTGCACTGTTTGAGTCGTTCTTGCAGTTTATTATGGATTTTTATGATGGTCAATATATTCCTCTATTCATCTTCTGCAATTTTATTTTTTTCTGATAATTTTTTATTTTGTAAGCAGAAAAAGGCGTTACTCATAGGATGATGTATGACCATCATAATGTTTGGCGTTTTTATTTTGCTACAAAAGTTGTTACTTGTTTACAAGGCGGTCGACTACCTACCTGACTGGTTGGATTTGTTCCAACTTATTAATTTCATAACTCCATGCGAAGCCTTTGACATTAACTATAGTTACAGAGGCAGTTGTCAAATCCACACTTGCAGTTGAATAAGCTTTTAATGCCGCTTTGTTAATCAAAATATGGCTAGTCGTGTTCTTTAATGGAGCAGGAGTTGATAGAGTATATCAGAAAAATTAATTTGGATAACAAGTTTTATAAACAATTTTTTCAAATAGATAAGATTAGAAGACCATTATTTAGGAGCACGAAGCAGCGAGTTTATAGTGTCCAGTAGACAGAAAAAAGCTGATTAAGAATACATATATATTTTTTTAATTTTATTAATTAATACCCAACAACAAGATACCCAACAAGTAAATTAAGCTTCGTCGAATCTTTAACACCCTCCAATCTTCATTGTTTCTTCTTATCGCTAAATATGAAACAATTTTTTTTTTTTTGTGAAACGTATTTTTAATTTTACACAGTTAAATTTAGGATGCAAATATATTTGAGGTGAACATTTTTAAACCCCATACCTCTATGTGGTCAGGGTATAATGTAAAATAATTGACCTAGACCCTTCCTTTATTATATCGACCGATTCAGAGTTACTTTCTGAGTAATAAAATCTTTCAGAGTCGTTTTAATGATGTCCGTTCGTCCTTCCTTCCATCCGTCCTTCCGTCTGACCGACTGTGTGTCCATGTAAACCTTGTAATCAAAATAGGGGTCGCAAAAATAAATGTATATCTATTGAAATTTGGTGTAAAATCTTTTTTCATCCAAAGTACGAACAGTGGAAATCGGTGAATGGCATACAATTTGGATCGGCTTAAATTGCCATAGGATCCAAATTAATATATAGATCTCGGTCAAATTTGGCTTGTATGTGTTTATTACTCCCATTAATCAAAAGTCCAAAAATAATCTTTGTAGGACAATTCTAAATCATAGCCCCCATATAAAGCTTCCCGATTTTCACTTAAATCTATTAAAATACAAATTTGGTTTGTTTATGTTTTAGCAAAAAAAAAATAAGGGACTTTATCAAATGTGGTCAGCATTGGTTCTCCCAAATTTGGTTTATGCTTATTTTATCCAATATTAAATTATTTGGACTTTCTCCTTTCGATTGATGTATAATAAAAGGTTGCTCTTAATTCAGAATATATAAAAAAATACACTTCTCCAAAAACGGGCAAAAAAGGGCGACATTTTTTGTCAGAAAAGAAAACGGCATAAGTTAAATTTGAGATGAAAACAAAAATTCATGTAAATATAATTTTGAGGTAAAAAAATTTTTTTTTAAATATGTTTATGCGCGAAAAAAATGTAGAAGGTGAAAATAAATATTTTGTAAATGACAACAAAATCTGCCATTTAGATTCTATAGCAGAAGGGATAGGGAAGCCAAAAATTTACTTTAAAAGGCTATTTATAGCTTAAAAGTTATCTATTTTTACCAAAATTAAAAATACACTCTAAAAATACACTTAAAAGTGTTCAATATTTTAATTACCAAAGATGGTTCTAAACTCGAATATAAAGTTTAAATACAGTTAAATAAAATTATTTATATTACTTGTATGAAATAAGATCTTAAAGTAAACTACATTACACTTTTGCAATTATATATCTGAAATTATCAATACCCTTGCAGAAATTAGCAACTGAATTTCAGAAACTATTAAGTTTATTTAAAATTAATTATAATGTTTTAATTTAATTTCAGAAAATTTACATACATTTTATTTTAAAACTCTGAATTTTCTAAACAACATTTGGTAATTGCTGAAACACATTTCATAATACTAGCAGATCCCAGCCCTTGAAATTCGAGCGCAAATTCTAGGATTTTTTTTCATTTAATAAATAATTTTAAAAGGAGCCTAAAGGTATGCTTATCATTTTTAGCCAATTCACAACTCAACACAGGGCTTCTGATATTTATAATAAATACACAAACAGTATGTGCATCTTTAAATGAGCATTACTCAAAAAAAAAACAAGTAAGAAAATTATAGTCGGTCTAGACCGACTATACGATACCCTATACCATGCGTTTAGAAACCGCATCTCCTAGGCCCAACTAACTGGACATAGAAAATAAGCAAAAACCAAATTTGAGTGGGATTTTTATTAATTTTTTTGGCTGCAGATATGAAAAAGTTCATATCGGATGATATATCTATATGGGGACTAGGTCCAAAAATGGACCGATCCTGACCATGGTTGGTAAAGTCTCTTGTATTTTGCGAAAATATATACAAACAAAATTTGAGAAGAATCAGTGCAATATTTTTATTTTTTAATAGATTTAAGTGAAGATCGGGAAGCAGCTCTATATGGGGCCAAAGGGATCATTTTTGGACTACTCATTAATGGATGTAATGAACGCATACAAACCCAATTTGAGTAAGATCTATATGACAATTTGGATCTTATGGCAATTTATGTCGATGTCATAGGGGTAATTTGTATGGGGGCTAGGTCTGAACATGGACCGATTCTCACCAATTTCAATAGCGTTCATCCCATGGCCGATAAAAACTTATATACCGAATTTCATCAAAATATATTTATATTTGCGACCTGCAGTTTGATTACAAGCTTTACATGGACACACAGACGGACGGACGGACGGACGGACGGACGGACGGACATTGTTAAATCAACTCAGAAAGTGATTCTGATTCGATCGGTATAATTAAAGATGGGTCTAGGTCAAATATTTTTGGTTGTTACAAACAGCAGCACAAAGTCATTATACCCAAACCACATAGTGGTATAGGGTATAAAAATGTTCCAGATGGTGCAAATCTGTAAATCTGGTGGACAGCTAAAATGATATACCTTTCAAATGAGGTCAGTTTGGCAAAAATCGGTTATTAACTACAATGTTTATATCGGTCACAAGAAATCGACTTGCCTATTAATATTATAGATAAGTAAACGTGACAATATACTCGTATATGAATAATAAAAAATTTAATTCTTTCTGTCCTTTGAAATTTGCTATGAAAACATAAGCTTAATTTTTTTTTTAATTGTGGTTGTTATTGCAGTAAATTACAAAATATCTATATATTAATACGTGAAGGTAAATTTTTAGTCCCCTTTTTAAGCAATATGCAGGCACGGAAGAGTGTGAAAATTGGCATAGTTATAGTTCATATGGAGGAGAAGCTGAGAATGATTAATCTGTCTTAAAAATATATTAAATTAAATAAAATCAAACTTTTATAACAATTCCTTAAACCCTGTTAATGCGAATGTTGAATTGTGAATTGCTAAAATTGACTAGGCTCATTTAAATATTCATAAATTTTTATATACATATATAGATTAAAAAAAAAATATTGAAAGAAATTTAATGAAAAAATATTTTCTAGAATTTGCACTCGAATTTCGAGTGCTGGGCTATACTAGTTGACATAAGTTGTCAAATAAAAATCTTCTTCAGCTCATTCTGTGAATATTTTTGTACATTGAAAACATCCGTTGACCTCAACAGATGTGATGTGAGTATATTTAAATGCGTATACTTTAAGGATGCAATTAGCAGAACAATTTTATTCTTTTTTAAATACAGTTAAAAATATATTCTTTCGTGCTTATATATATAGCAATATCTCAAAATCGACTTTTTGCGAAAAAGAACTTTTTGATTGTTACAATTAATCTCTAGGGTATCAAAAACAAAGTTTGTTTTACGAATTTTTCATTTCTGAATTTTTTGAAAAGATACCGTTATTTTTCTGTCACTCGCGAAAAACGCCTTTTTGACCGTTACAACCAAAAAATTTGGTTTGACAATGTTCCGCAACTTTTTCCAGGAGTGTTAGGTCTATATTTTTTTTTAATGTACCAACATCGAAAATAATCTAAATAAAAGTTTTTTTTTAATTTATAAGAAATATGTCATTACCACCACCTTGTGGCTGTTTTTTGAAACAGCAAAATAGACAACTTCAAAGCCTTTCAAAAGAGGTGAAATACCGACGTGATAAAATACCGACGAAAAATAAGGAATCTATACGCAAAAGTAATTAATAGTACACCGAATCTGTTTTTCTTTATAATTAAGGTTATTAATATTAAACTACTTTATTCAACGTTATTCAATTTTATATATATGTACAGTGTATTTCGAAAAAATAGTAACTGTTAAAAAAATTAGATTAAATATAAAATTTTTTTAATTAAAAAAATCATTTTTTAAATTCCGTATAAGAGTACAAGTTTTTTAACTTTTCTTTAAGTTCGGTTTCCAAATGCATAGTTCTTGTTTGCCAGATTTTATTACCGCAGTATTTGTATTGTTTGTTTCTCAATATGTTAATTTGTTTTTTAAGAATTTTTATTCTGGAACTTTGTAACGTGTTTAAGTAGTTCAATGCAGGTTGCATGGATAAGTACACACACTTTAAGCTGTTGAAGAAAATCATTGTTCGTAATATAATCACGAATTATTTTCGCTTCACTGTAGGTCTCAGGATATTTGTTCGTGAATTCAAGCAATATATCTTTTAATTTAAACTAGCAGATTCCAGCCCTTGAAATTCGAGTGCAAATTCTAGGAAATTTTAATTTTTTATTAAATAAAGACCCTAAAGGTATGCTAATCAATTATGGCCAATTCACAAATCAACACATAACAAAAAAACTCATTTTTATTACATTTAATAAACACACACACAGCATTGTATAATTTTATATATGTGTGAGTAGCAACTTTAAATGAAATTTACTCAAAATAAAGGAAAAAACTTAAAAATCTGTAGTTCTGCAAAACGGCTAAAAAGAAATACCTTTCAAATAATATATGTTTGGTCAAAATCGGGATAAAACGGTAGAACAAAACATCGGTCACAAAAAATCACCAAAGCTATTAATGTTATAGATATTTGCCACATCACTGTGGCTCATTCAGATGAAAAAACGAAAAATTCTACAAATAGGTTCGATTGTTTTTTAAATGGAACAAAATGGCTAAGAGTTTTGCCTGAAACTTTGCACACTGGTCAAGAACTAAAATTTATCCGTTTACCTTAATATAGCAATGCTTAGTTTCTGACATATGCATAGCCAAATATCAAAAAAAATAAGAACTTTGCATTTTTTCGGTTTTTTTTAGAGTTTTTTCAATTTGTGTCCGAACAAAACATTCTATTGTAAAGCGGAACGGAGGAATTTTAGATATTGAAGTCCCAAACTAGAGCGAGTATTTTTTCATAAAAACCTTTAGTCATTTTTGTGCCATTTGAAATATAAAGTTATTTATGATTCTTCCATTTGCAAATAATTCTTTCAGTCATTTTTTTTTTTTGCAGTGTACTGATAAATTTTTTATCTTAAACGAAAGATTACTGTTCCAGCTAAGTATCCCAAAATTAAAAACAGTTGTTTTTTAATTGTTAAAAAAAAATATGTCGACGAATTCGAATTCAATTGAAAAATGGAAGTCTCCAATATCATCCTTTATTTCACACAGCGGATAAATGAGGGACACTCTAATATCCATTTGAGGTAGCCGAATGTATCCCCCAATAAATAGAAGTAATTTGGTATAAATATCTTTAAGTTGAAAAAAAAACGTTTTTTTTTAGATATTGCTATAATGTATATTCAAAAATATGCTCTTAAAAAATATGCAAAAATATGCTGAACCGAATTAATATCTTAACTATTTATCAAAACAACGCACAGGATATATACTTTTAGTTTCCTTGCATATGATTTTTTCGTATTTCACAAATAGAGAACCAAACTGACTTCTCTGTTCGCCTCGTACCTGATACAAAATGTATATGTTTGGAAACTGCATTTTGAACTGATTTAATATTTAAACATAAAATATTTTAGCACTCAAAATTATAAAAAATATAATAATATAACATTGCAGAATTATTAGTCCAAATTATAAAAAAGATTTCTCAGAGAGATTTCTCACCTTTCTCTTTTCTCCTATTGTGAATTATTTCTTCTCCTTTTTTTTCAACTTCGGGAAGGGGAAAAATTTGGCGGAAAAAATTAAATATTATCAATGCAATAAAAAGAGGAAAAACCTTGTTACTTCCTTAAATTTTGATCACATACAATTTAGAAGGGAATTTGCACAGAAATGTAAGTTTTGTTTTTATAATCTGTGCCACTATGTGGTTAGGGTGTAATGACTTTATGCTGATGTTTGTAACTACCAAAAATATTTGACCTAGACCCATCTTTTATTATACCGATCGACTCAGAATCACTTTATTAGTTGATTTAACGATGTGTCCATGTAAACCTTGTAATCGAACTTCAGTTCGCAAATATGAATATATGTTGACGAAATTCTGTATATAAGCTTTTATCAGCCATAGAATGAACGCTAGAGAAATTGGTGAATATGGGTTTATGTTCAGACCTGGTCACCATACAAAGGGATCGACTTAAATTGCAAAATATCCAAATTATCATACAGATCTCGATCAAAATGGGTTTGTGTATGTTTATTACATCCATTTATCAGTAGTCTAAAAATAAAACATATAGCACCATCCCTGATCATAGCCCCCATATGAAGCTGATTCCCGATCTTCACTTAAATCTATAAAAAAAAATATTGCACAGATTTTTCTCAAATTTGGTTTGTATATGTTTTTGCAAAAAATAGGTGACCTTACCAAATATGGTCAGATACGGAGCATTTTTCGTCCTAGTCCCCATATAAATATGGCATCCGATATGATCTTTTCCATATTCGAAGTGACAATGCCAATAAAGTTCGGGTTATTTATTTTCTATATCTGATTAGTTGGATCCAAGAGATAGGGTCTCTAAGCGCATGGTATAGGGTATCGTATAGTCGGTCTTGTTTAAATTAAGTTTTAGCAAAAAGGCTTTCAATAATTTTCTTTTATGCCAAAAAGCACTAATAAACAGCAATTGCAACACTTATTGACCTTAATCAGAGCCAAACCAGACATTGCTCGCACATTTTTTAAACAAAGCGTAAAGGCACTTTCTCGATTTGAGCGGAACGCTGAGAAGCAGCGTAATTATTTAGGGCTTTCTACAAAACCTATTGCTGAATGGAAAAAAGGTTTGTTATTTCTGTGGTTTTCTGGAATAACCGCGTATGTCCATTTTTGTCAGTTTTGAGTTAACGATGCCAAATATATTAATTTTTAACGCTTTTTACATGTGTTAAATTTAAAAAAAAAAATATTGACCATTTCTGAGTTTTTTCTTTAAATAACGACTTAACTTAAATGTTTATTAAATTAATTTGCAGCACTATCGACGTATGTCAACCTACGTTTGATCGCTGACGAATTATTTTCTCAGAAAACGACACATAGCGACATACGTTGTTATTAATGAAAAAAAATTCAAATAATTTTGGATTATTTTTCAGTTTATAACCACTTGTAAAAACTTGTGTGTTTACTTCTGTTATTTTTTGTCACTATTATTCTTGATACGTTGTTATATTCTCATCCTAAGTCCCGTTAACTTTTTGTTGACGAACAAAAAAATCCATTTTTCAAGCAACAACAACTTATGTCTACATGGGTGGTTGCATTGGTAGTTTTCTTTTTCAAAGAAAACGACGTTTGCGACATAAGTTGTTTTATCTGCCCACACTTTAAGTGTTATTTACATATTGTTTTTTCGTCCTTCTCTAGGATCTATTCCTCTGAAGATTTTTGACTCAAAATTTTATATAAAGTATTTATTACCCATATCTACAGGACTGTTAAATAAAAAGCTCTAAAAACTTTATATCGAGCCCATAATTTCAAATATAACGTTTTTTTTTGGCTCCCCTGAACATTTTGATTTTATGACATACGCGGTTATTCTAGAAAACCACAGATTTATCAATACCCAGGGAAAAAAAATAACTTTTACGTTTTTACATTTTTAAGTGTGGGCAGATACAAAAAAAAAAAAATTAATTCGGCACAAGACAATAAAGAATAAATAACAAAAATGCGCTGGAGGGATTGTGGCAACTTAATTTATAATTTGAGGAACTTTTTCTCGAGAAAAGTTTGAGAACTAAATTCCTTGAACATAGTCAAGATTTTCTTTTAGTCTCAATTTCTTAAGAGATCTGAGAAACTTAATTACTGGGAAAAATTATATTATCTTAATCAGCTCTGATATTATTTTATCTATTCTTTATTTGGTGCAACAATTTCTTCCAAGGAAAACATTATGTTAGTATGAATTCTACGTCTAATTATCGTAAAATATCCTCACCCCATTGACATTATCCAACAACTGGCTTATATAAACATAGCGACACACATATATCTTGACGCATCTGACAACAACAAAAAAAAAAAAAATCAGCTTGCGGGTATCATGAAAGTAAAGTTTATATTGACATGTGCCGTTGTAAATACTCTCGCATACATTTTGAAGTCAGCCGCCGTTTTCTGTGTTACGTTCTACCTACACCCTACGCCTGTTTGCGGTAGTGGTGCAGATGATCGCTCTAAATCTCTGTGATGTGGTTAGATGATAAAAAAAAAAATTATGAAATAAGTGTTTGAAAATTTTCCAATTTTATTACTTAACGTTGTAAAACAGCGAGAAGAGAAATAAACATTAACGCACTTTTATGCCTCATTAAATATATGAATTACATATACAAAAGAAAAAAAAATCCATTTATTGGATGTGTATTTTATGAAACTCGTTTTTTTAGAAATCCATTTAAAAAATATGCTACAATTTACAAATTGTCAATCGTAATTTGTGAACGCAATTTACGTATGTCTATCTTAAAAACTGTTTAATATTGACATTGAACGCATAAACTAGATAAGCAATACTTCAGGCATTTCAAGAACAAGCAAAAAATTAACAGTTTTTTGTCACATATATGCCCTACATTATTTTGGGTATTTTAATTCAATAAAATTTAAGTAACAATGGCGAAATCTGAATATTTATTAAGCTTTCCAGAGAAAATCAAAATCAATTTATAATAATACTTCAAAATTTGTAAAAAAAAAAAAAAAATGTGATGATTTCCAGAAAATTTGATTTCTGAACACCATCTTAAGTAAGGAATATCGTGTTCACTTTCATCTCTGATATTTTTTTCTTTTTTAGAAAATATGTAGCCTACATTTAGGAACAAAATTAAAATCTATAATATTAATAGGCAAGGCGATTTCTTGTGACCGATGTAAGTTTCACAGTTTTACCCCGATTTAGACAAAAAATTTATCATTTGAAAGGAATCTATTTTTAGCTGTTATCCAGATTTACAGATTTTAATCGTCTAGAATATGTTTTTGGAGTTATGATCGTTTAAAGTTGCTACTAACACATACATAAAATTATACAATGCTATGTGTGTGTTTATTAAATTTTTTAATATATCTATAATATTAATAGGTTAGGCGATTTCTTGTGACCGATGTTTTGTTCTACCGCTTTATCCCGATTTCGACCAAACGTATATTATTTGAAAGGTATTTTTTTAGCCGATTTGCAGATTTACAGATTTTTAAATTTTTTCCTTTATTGTGAGTAAATTGCACCAAAAGTTGCTACTAACACATACATAAAATTATACAATGCTATGTGTGTGTTTATTAAATTTGTTAATGTGTTTGTAATAAAAATGAGTTTGGTTTTTGTGTTGATTTGTAAATTGGCTATAACTGATTAGCATACTTTTAGAGTCTTTATTTAATGAAAAATACAATGTCCTAGAATTTGCAATCGAATTTCGACGGCTGGAATCCACTAGTTAGTGTAAATGTGTTAAACTTGTTTTCTTCATTTAAAACGAATTAGTTGTGAAGCATTTCTTTAAGGTCTTTATTAAATGAAAAAATAAAATTTTCTAGACTATGCACTCGAATTTCGAGCGCTGGTATCTGCTTGTATATATTAATATCTAATAGAGGTCTTGCCAAGGAACAGGGGCCTAATCACCTCATATTGAGCGAGTGAAATTTACGAATTTGGTTTTCAATAGGGTAAAGTCGAACGGAAGTCTCTCGACAGAATTTACTATTTTATGCGATAGAACATAAGAAATCTATAATATTAATAGATAAGGTAGTTCCTTGTGACCAATGATTTGTTCCACAGTTTTCCTCCCATTTTGACCAAACGTATCTTATTTGAAAGTTATTTCTCTTTGGCTGTCCACCAAATTTACAGATTTTTAAATTTTTAAATTTTTTTTGGATTAAAATGCATTTTGGATTAAATGGTTGCTACTACACATACATAAAATTATACAATGCTATTTGTGTGTTTATTAAATTTGTTAATGTGTTTGTCAGTTTGTTTTCTTCATTCACAATAATAACTGTGTTGAATTGAAAAATAATCATGGATATAAACCAATAATTGGACATAAACCAATAACGACAATAAACGATATTTAAAAACTGTTGAATTGTGAATTGGTTAAAATTGATTAGCATAACTTTAGGGTGTACATTAAATGAAAAAATAAAATTTCCTACAATTTGCATTCGAATTTCGAGAGCTGGGATCTGCTAGTTTTACTCAAATCGCTATAAAAGCGAAGCTACTTTTGAGGCTACAAAATTCTTGTATTTTGTTTAAGGAGAAAAATTTTCTTAATTTTTTAAGTTGGCCTAAAAGTATAGTCATTTTTTATCATTTGGAAAAATTCGAATTAACTTTTATATGAAAGCTAACATGTTCGCAAATACCGTAATTAGGCCCCAGATGTTTCCGGGCTTTTCTGAAGTACATTTAAGAGTGGGTATGATTTCTTTGATATTTTAAATAAAGTCTATTTTTAGGAATAAAATCTAAATATTAATAGGCTAGGCGATTTCTTGTGACCGATGTTTTGTTCTACCGTTTTATCCCGATTTTGGCCAAACGTGTATTATTTGAAAGGTATTTCTTTTTAGCCGTTTTGCAGATTTACAGATTTTAAAATTTTTCCTTTATTTTGAATAAATTGCATTTAAAGTTCCTACTAACACATACATAAAATTATACAATACTATGTGTGTGTTTATTAAAATTGTTAATGTGTTTGTAATAAAAATGAGTTTGTTTTTTTGGGTTGATTTGTGAATTAGCTATAATTGATTAGCATACCTTTAGGGTCTTTATTTAATGAAAAAATAAAATTTCCTAGAATTTGCACTCGAATTTCGAATCTGCTAGTGTAATAACAATACGCATCTATGTATTTTTATGAGCCCTCTGAATTGCACATATACATATGTATGATAAGTTTTAGTCTTTTTAATTAACTTTTTTTTAATTTGCCGTCTTCTAGAGGTGAAGTTTTAGATAAGAAATTTTTCATATCATGATTCCTCTAAAGAAAATTGATATTCATCAATTTTAATTTTAGTATTATAGTATTTTAAAAAATATGGAAGAAAAATACCTTCCATGCCTGAATAGAGATTTATTACATAGTAGAAAAGCCAAGAAAATTGGCTGAAGCTATTTGCTGAAGGAAATGAGATATCACCACTGGCGCTTGAGTTATAGCTGAAAAACTAAGCAAATAAACATCAAGAGAAGGAAAAAATATAAAAGGTCGTAAAAAGTTTGGTCTGAGAAAGCCAAACCATTTAGAGGTTTTACTATGCTGACATAGTACTTTCACTCCGACGTAGAATTTCTCAACCCCCAGACAATAACCGCGAACATTTACCACAGTGTTATGGCTCCTGTGAAGTGTATCATAAGCGACTCATCAAAAAAGAACATCGCAAAAAATTAAAGAAATATTATTCCTGGGATCCAGGTGTGATGGAAATTTGGATCACCAATAAATTTCGGCTTGATTATTATAGGACGGATTATTCTGATTATACGGATTATTATTGATTATTCTGGACCCTGTGCAGAACATTTCAAATATTGCTTAAGATGATATAATAAATAATTTCTTCTGAATATATGTTTTTGTGGTACTTTACTTTAATATTAACATATAGTGGCTCCAAATCAAATCTTCATGTTATAATTATACTTTCTCAATATCTATTTTTTATTTAGTTTTATTAATTTTGATTCATTTATTTTTTTTTTTTCTTAATATAAAATTGTAACTTCGATATTTATTTGGCTGTTATTAAATTGTATTTTATACTGTGTAGATTTGAAAGTTTTTTTTATAGTAACTATATACTGATATCTAGTAGCAGACCCCAGCCCTCGAAATTTGAGTGCAAATTATAGGAAATTTTATTTTTTCATTTAATAATTTATTTTATAAGACCCTAGAGTACGCTAATCAATCTTAGAAAATTCACAATTCAACACTTTTTAAATATCGATTGCGTTATTCACAATTATTATTGTGAATGAAGAAAACAAACTCTTTTTTTGCAAACACATTCACAAATTTAACAAAAACACACACAGTATTGCAAAATTTTATGTGTGTGTTAGTAGCAACTTTAGATGCATTTTACTGAAAAAAAAAATATGTAAAAATGTAAAAATATATAAATCTGATGGACAACTAAAAAAAAACCTTTCAAATGAGGTACATTTTACCAAAGTCGGGAGATAAGTGTGGAACAAAAAATCTGTCACGCGTAATTGCCTTACATATTAATATTGACAAGCAGATTCCAGCGCTCGAAATTCGAGTGCAACTTCTAGGCAACTTTATTTCTCAACTTAGCCAATTCACAAACCAACAATTTTTTGGTTTATTATTATTGTGAACGAAGATAACAAACTCATTAACAAACACATTAACAAATTTAATAAACACACACATAGCACATGTATAGTTTTATGTATGTGTTAGTAGCAACTTTAAACGCAATTTACTCAAAACAAAGCAAAAACTTAAAAAATCTGTAAATCTGGCGAACAGCTAAGAAGAAATACCTTTCTAATAATATATGTTTGGTCCAAATCGGGATACAACGGTACAACAAAACATCGGTAACAAGATATCACCTAGCCTATTAATATTATAGATAACTATGAAGCAATAAAAGGGATTTTTTTTAGAATCACTTTACTTTTTTATACCGGGAATACATTTTTCTCTCCCGTTTCTTCGAATTTTAGTTTTTTATTAATACGTCAACAAATTCTAGGAACAAAATTAAGAAAATACTACCAAGCTATTATATTAATTTTAGGACGAACGACTTTTTACGACTATTCTTAAGTGCATCTGAAGAAACGAAATGTTTCAATTTTTCATTCCTTTGAGTTGTAATTTAAAAAAAAAATCGTAGCCTACTTTAAGGCGACATACATAATTATTTTTATCCCACTACAGAGAGTCATTAGAATTTATTTATGATGTAAGGAATCGCATAGTGGGTCTACCATTTGGCCTTAAAATATATAAACTTAATAAAACATGATTTTAAGTTTACGAAAAGCTTTGTTTGAACGGAATGTCCACGAAATTTATGGTAGATTAAAGTCACCGAAGACAAGAACATGCTCTTCTGGTTTCGCTTTTGATATCACGTTTTCAATGAACTCTATAGGCTTACTATATATAGATTGTTCAGGTCATGTTATATAAAATTTAGTTTGATTTATTTTTATCAGGCCACCAATAAATGCAATTGTACAAATAAAATTTCTTCAGAAGAGAGTTAGCAAGAGACAGCAATAACGACACTACCACCAGTAGTTTTACCTTTTCTATCGAGTCTCTAAATGTTATATCTATTTTATGCCGTTTTCTTTTCTAACAAAAAATGTTGCATTTTACTTGCACTTTTTTCGAAAAGTGTATTTTTTAATATATTCTAAATTAAGCTACCTTATCCTGTACATCAATCCAGAGGTCTCAAAGAGCTGTGTTCATAAAATGCAAAAAAAAAATCTATTATTACCCTCTTTGAAGTCATAGGGTGAAAATATTCAAAAAGGGGAACAATGGGGAAACATTCTCTCAATTGATGTATAAGATAATGTTGCTCTTAATTCAGAATATAAAGAAAAATACACTTTTCGAAAAAAGTGCAAATAAAGTGCGACATTTTTGTCGGAAAAGAAAACGGCATTAGTGATAAAGATTTTTTTGCTCAGCTGGGAACAATTTGAATAACTTAGAATATATCCCTCTGACTTTTTTGTATACAATAGTCAGTCCATTATCAGAAGTGTTGAGTTTTTTTGTTGTATATTTTTTGTTCTATGGTTTTTCTTATATATAAGTACTTCGGATGGCCATTCATTATTCGTTCGAATTTAAATTCTCACCCCCTAGAATAGCAAAAAAATTCAGAAATACAAAGTTGTGGGTCAATCAAAAAAATTTAGAGGTGCCCCAACGTGATTCAAAATTTCAAGTGTGTTTATATGTGGAAAATATGACATTTTTCAGATTTGACGAAAATTTCTTCCTACAGTTAATTTTTTTCGACAAGTTGTTATATGAATCGATTTCAGTACTGAATGGTCTCTTTAAAAAGCTGTATATCTTCAAAATCGAAAAAAAATCGCCAAGAAATAGCAAATGACCCAGACCACTTTTGTGCAAAAAAAAACTATGTCGTGAAATTTGATGGTAATGTTTTCTTTAAGACATTAATTAAGGCCATAATTTACCGATTTTTATGATTTGATGATCACGATGATTTTATAATTTGACGCTATTAACTCATTTGGACTATTCGCCACATATGGCCCCAAGCTAGTGTAGGACGATTAAGTCAAAAAATTAAAATATTTAGCAAATACTGCTGAATTTTTGATCATTTTAACCTTAGAAGCACATAAGGGTAAGTTTTCGCAAAATATAGCACAATTTTATTCCCCAACCCATAGAAAGGGTGCCATCCAGTTTACTAGAACAATTCATTTTTTTAAATATGCCAAAATTCAAAGTTTGGTCTCGGCAGGGAATGGGTTAACGTTGTTCGATTTATTTTAAATTTTTAGCATGGAAGACTTGCACAATTGGTTATTATATTTTAAGCGTCACATCTAAAAATTCAACAGCACTTACAAACTATTTGAATTTTTTGAACAAATTGTATTTTATTAGCTTGGTGACATATGTGACACCAAGTCCAAAAGGGTTATTTTTCCCGAAACCCTAGCGCCTAGGCTACTAGGATAAAATATAACATCTAAAAGTAGAAAACTGATAAATTTTTGATACAAAGTATTTAAAAAGAGTACATTTACTGAATATTTCACAAAAAACGAATTTTTCTCGAAATCTGCAAAAAAAAAAATTCTTTGTAAAAAAAATTCCTGCAGAGGAATTTACTTAACAGTTCACACATTTAATTTCTAACATAAACTTAACAAAACCTTAAAGTGCCAGATCCATTTTTTGAAATTTTGTTTAAGAAAATTTTTTAAGACTTAAAAAAGGAGTTTTCAAAATTTTATAAAAACAATTTTCCATCTTTCGTCTTATTACGCAAAGGGTTAAAAACGTGGTAATAAAACAACACTACATGTGTGAGTGCTGCTGGGTATAGTGACGAAAAAAATGATGGCTTTAATTAATTTCCGAAATTTTAAAAATTTCCGTTAAATTTGAGACCGAGAGTTTGAACAGTTTTCTTTTATTAAGGCCAACTAATGTAGTGATGGGCCAAAAGGGAGGATCAACTAATTGTTATTTAAAATGACGTTACACTTCTTGGTTTTCATTAAAATATTAGCATCAGGGTTAAGCTTGTTTTTAATAAAATAATCGCTATCTTCAGCAATTGTCTCAAATGCAAAAAAAGAGATATAAATACGGATTTTTATACCCTCCACACCACTGGGCAGAGGATATATATCAGTTTGTCATTCCGTTCGTTACGGCTCAAAAAAAATGCATTTGCGACCCCATAAAGTATATATATTCTTGATCCTTATAACAACTCGAGTCGATATAGCGATGTCCGTCTGTCCGTCTGTCTCATTCGGTGTTTAGCAGTTGAAGTGATCGGACGTGTATACGCATTGTGGTAAACATTAAATTGTGAAAAGTAAAGTAATAAAGACAGTGACTTAATATTTTGATTTGTTATTGTAAAGATAGTGACTTTGAATACAGTGAAGTGTTGTTGTTTGGGGTGCTCCGCTGAACAAAGTAAATTTGGTGTCTCACTTTCTCCGGCCAGAAGTGAGGTTAGACACGAACTACGAATATACGCTCTTGTGATTAATAGACGAACTATTAGTGTGTTTTGCCAGTCGGTTCGGTCAGTGTCTCGGCTACTACCGCTGTAGTTGGCTAGTAGGTGGCGCTTACTATCGTCGGTTTGATTTGTGTCGCGGCTACAACCGCTGTAGTACATTGGCCAATAGGTGGCGTTGTAGATACTGTTAAGTATACGCAAAAGTGCGAGTGTCCGTCCTTCTGTTTTCGGTTCGCAAAAGTCCGTCCTTCCGTCGGTTTGTCCGTTCTTCCGTCGGTTTGTCCGTCCTTCCGTTCGACGTTTTAATTCCACTGCACTGCTGGTACTAAGGTAAGGTAGCAAATTTTAAATTAAGTTGTCCGATGCCGCCTGCGCCCAGGAAGAGGGCCGTAAAGCCTAAAGGCGACGCCTCAGATATGGCGACGACCGATGGGTGCGGCACTGGTTTGCCCCCGGTGGGTGGTAGTTTGCTTCGCCACACTGAGAGCGAACTGTCCAGTACGGAGATGGATGAGGAGATTAAGAGGTTCAAGGCTGGGTCTCCGAAGAAGCCGGTGTCGCCGAGGTTCAAGCGTCCTGCTGGGGTTACTGCTGGTATCGCTGCTGGTGTTGCTGCTACTGTTGCTGCTGTTTCGGCCGAGGAGTCGGTGGACCTTGCTGCGGAAGTTGTAGGCAGCGATAAGGTGTCCGGAGCTGTCGCGAGGAAGGCGCGTGATCGGACCAGGGCCCGGCCAGTAGTACGTGGTGTGGTAGATAAGATGAAGGATGTTAGCTCGGCCATGATGGAGCTGGTTATGGTTGACGGTGTTGACGCGCAGTTGGCCAAGGCGGTGATGGAGCAGGTTGCAGGCTTCGAGGTGCTTCTTTTCGGCTTAATAGCTGAAAATGAGCGGCTGAAGGGGCGGTTGGAGGTCTACGAGGGCGGTAAGATGGTTGGAGTGCAGCCAGCGGCTCCGAGGGCTCCCATTAGGCCTCAGACGTTGGCTAGGCGAGGTGCAGCTGCTTTAGGTGCTGCTGACGGTGCTATGTCCGGTGTTGTGTCTGGTGGTGCTGCAGTGGTGCCCAAACCTATGGAGACGTGGTCTGTGGTAGTGAAGGGGAAAAAGGGCGTCACTTCAAAGGAGGTTGTGGAAAAGGTTCAGAAGGAGGTCGGCCCCACCCTTGGGGTTCGTGTTCACGCATTACGGCCTATGCGCGATGGCGGAGCGGTCATTCGGACCCCGTCGGTAGCAGAAAGGGAGAGAGTGATGAAGAACGCTAAGTTCGGTGAGGTTGGGTTGGAGGTGTCGGTGAGAGACAAGCTCGGACCGAAGGTCGTCGTGCAGCGGGTTCATCCGGAAATCACTCCGGATGAATTTATGAACGAGCTGTACGAGAAGAACCTGAAGGAGAAGATGTCCGAGGAAGTCTTTAAAAGGAGCGTTCGCTTGGTGTCTAGCCCGTGGAAGGCAAATGGCGGCCCGGTTAACGTTGTCCTGGAGGGCAACGCTCGCGCTATGGAGCTGCTGACCGATGTCGGAAGATGCTACATCAACTGGTTTTCGTTTGCGGTGCGACATCACGATGCTGTTCCGTGCTGCTACAGGTGCCTAGGGTTCGACCATATGATTAGGGACTGTCGAATGCCTTACGAAGTTTGTCGCCTATGCGGTACCGCCGGCCATAAAGCCTCACGGTGCGAAAACGAGATTAGATGTCGGAATTGCGCGTTCAAGGGACTTCCGGCAGGGCATCTCATGATGTCCGCAGCCTGTCCCGTTTACAGCGCCATAGTCGCCAGAGCGAACGCACGCCATTAAAATGGAGGGAACAGATTTAAAAATCTTGCAGCTTAACTGTCAGCGGTCATACTCCGTGATCTGCGAGCTAGGTCAGGCGATGTGTAACCTGGGCGCGAGTTTTGCCCTAGTGCAGGAGCCGTATATTACGGATGGTTGCATTAGGGGTTTACCTGGGGGTATGCGCGCGTTTACAGACGACGGTGGTAGCGCCGCTATTGTTGTTAGGGATAGGGACGTGGACTGTACCGTCATTAGTAGGAGTGTTTGGGGAATCTGCATTAGTGTAGAAGGGGGTTTTGGTAGAATGTTACTGACGAGCATCTACTGTAGGTTCGGAACGCCTCTTGAACCCTATTTGGGGTACATGGATTCGGTACTACTACTGGATAGTAGCTCACCTATAATCCTAGCTTTAGACGCAAACGCATGCTCTCCCATGTGGTTCTCCAAGATGGGCAGAAATGCTTCTGCTCATCCGAACTACATGCGAGGTGTTATGCTTAGTGAATGGCTGGTCACGAAGCGGCTCATTGTTCTCAATGAGCCTAGTGAGATGTACACCTTTGATGGTCCAGGAGGTTGTAGTGACATTGACGTGACGTTAGGTAATGGGAGGGTAGCTTCAGAGTTTGACATTAGTTGGAAGATTAGGGATGACTTTGGGGTGAGTGACCATAGCCTCATTGAGGTTGTGGTCTCTCATCATCGGGCTACGAACGGGACGGACATGCCACGCAGGTGGCGACTACATGACGTCAATTGGGACATCTACGCTGATGCCTTTAGGGGCACAGCGCTGGATGTGCCAATTGCAGAATTTAGGGCTTGGACAATAGACAGTCAAGTCGACCAGATAGATCAATGGATGTCCACAGTGAACGACACTCTTCTGGGTCGTTGTCGCCAGACTCGACACAGAGGACTTAAATGGTGGTCTCGGGAGCTGGATATGATGCGGAGGAATGTTCGACGCCTAAGGAAGTGATTCCAAAGGGGAAGGAGTTCCAATGCTGAAGATCTTGCTCAGCGTAAAATTGATTATCTGGCCGCCTTGAGGACGTACAAAGACGAGATTGTTCGTGTCAAGGAGGAGGATTGGAGGACTTTTGTGCAGGACAGCAGAAACGACCCTTGGGGTCAGGCCTATCGTATAGTCCGGGGTAGACGGAAACAGACGGACTTGACCGGTCTTTGTATAAGTGGAGTGACTTTACTGACGTGGAGACAGTGCACTAGCGCTTTACTTGAGGCACTTTTTCCAGGGGCTGAACCGGCTGTCCATCCTCTCTATGAGGCGGTGGATGGCCCTCCGCCACTGGAAAGACTAGAAGTGGATGCAAGCATGTGCCGAGTCAAGTGTAGAAAGTCTCCGGGTTTGGATGGTATGACTGGAGAGATGTGTAAAAGCATCTGGAAGGCCATACCGGAATACCTGGAGGCAATCTACAGGAGGTGCATTAGTGAGGGGTACTTCCCTGGGGCTTGGAAGCAAGCCAAAGTTGTGGTGCTCCTGAAGTCTCCTGATAGAGTGAGGAGCGATCCTCGCTCCTATCGGGGCATAAGCCTTCTCCCAGTACTTGGAAAAGTGCTGGAGAGGATTATGGTCAACAGACTGAAGGAATCCTACAATGAGGTTGCTTCTGAGTTTCAGTTCGGTTTTAAAGAAGGGAAATCCGTGGAGGATGCTTGGCATCATGTCCGTAATTGTGTGACTGACTGTCCGAACAAATATGTGCTTGGCATATTTGTTGACTTTAAAGGTGCGTTTGATTACCTCTCGTGGGATAGGGTACTGGACAGACTGCGGACAGTAGGTTGTAGAGAGCTCTCCTTATGGAGAAGCTACTTTAGTGGTAGGAAAGTTTTTGCGGTAGGAGCCAACGACACTGTTTGCAGGGAGGTTGTTAGGGGCTGCCCGCAAGGGTCCATCTGCGGTCCATTTATATGGAACCTAATGATGGATCCCTTGTTAAGGTCTCTAAGGACAACCCACCAACTTTGTGCTTACGCGGATGACTTGCTCATCTTAATCGAAGGTCAGTCTCGAGCTGAACTGGAGAGAAAGGGTGAGGGGGCCATGCGTGTAATCAATGAGTGGGGGAACAGTGTTGGTGTCGAAGTATCTAGAGAAAAGACCGTTACCATGCTGCTTAAAGGCAGTTTATCGCAGGCTCGCCCACCTGTAGTTCGATCTGGCAATGCCAGCATTCGATACGTGACTCAGGTTAGGTATTTGGGCATAACCATGGGTGAAAGAATGAACTTTCTAGTTCATCTTTCCACACTAAAGGACAAATTGACGACAGTTGTAGGAGGAGTCAGACGCATCCTTAGGAATGACTGGGGTCTTAGCAGGAGAGCTGTCCGTACCATATATAGTGATCTGTTTGTTGCTTGTGCAACATTCGGCTCGTCTGTATGGTACGGCACCGCTCTGTCTGCTATGGGCAAGAAACGAATCTTGTCTTGTCAGAGAGTGGCAATGCTGGCTTGCATGCCAGTTTGTCACACAGTTTCGACAGATGCTCTTCAAGTTTTGTTAGGTGCACCTCCCCTTGACTTGGAGGTGGTACGTCGTGGTATTACTTTCAAGGTCAAGAAGGGACTGCCACTATCAGGGCATGATTGGATAACTTCGACTGAAATCGCTGATTTAGACTTGAGGCAGGTGAAACTCCTGCTGGACGAGCATCTTCTTGCAAGATGGCGTTCACGTTGGACTGAGACGGATAAAGGCCGAACAACGTACGAGTTTATTAAGGACGTGACCTTCGTTAGAGACCGCCCGGACTTTGGCTTCGGCCTTAGCCTGGGCTTTTTACTGACTGGGCATGGCTCCTTGAATGCTTTTCTGCATAAGAGGGGCCTGTCCGATACGCCGGACTGTAGGTGTGGGGAAGGGCCGGAGGACGTCGTACATGTTTTGACCGGGTGTTCACTTTATAGTGATATTAGGAATTTGGATAGGATGGGGATTTTACGGACGTCGACAGGATGGGATTTGAGTAGGGCATTAGAGGACGGGCGGACTGTTAGAAATTTAGGTGAATACGCAAGGGGCGTATTCAATCGTAGGAGAACTGGACGTTTAGTATAGGTGGCCTCTGATGCGGGCATCCGTGGTGGTGCTTAACTGCCAATGGGTGGTCGCTCCAGTAGTGCACATCGTCGTGCCTGGATCTCAGATATGTGTATGACTGTTGACGGGGGCTGATACATCGGTATCTGTCCCTCCACAACGGTGCACCGTCTTCAGCTCTCTCCCTGGTGTTTGCTGTTGTTGCTGCTACATGTTTCCTGCGCGTCGTTCTTGTTGTTTTATGTGTTACGTTCATTGTAGTCCTTTTGTGTGCTGCTGCTGAGGGGGCATATGCCGACTCAGAATGTGGCTGTTCATTGTTGTGTCCTTTGTGTTTTATGTTTTTTGTTTGTCGTCTAGGGCCACCAGTCCCGAACTGTTTGGAGTTCAACTGGTAGTAGTCTCGGCTACAAAGCCTGACCGGAGGCTTTATTCTGGTACCACGGGTGTCAGGAGCCCCTGGAATTTATTCCAGCCTGGCAGTGGTGCGGCCCCGTTTGGGAGCATCGTGGTGGCTGTGGTTTAGACCCAAATCGCGGGTAGAGCGCAAGCTCGATGTGGAGTTGCATTGCGACCGGGTGCCGTGACCCATAGATCGGTAGGAGTTTTAGATAGTACTCCGCTCCTCATCCAAGGGGGAGGTCATGCCCAAATGCATGCCTCAAATTGGTACTCGTACTGCGAGGGCGCCGGTGGACGCATAGTTTCCACCCGGTGTTAAGTGCACCGTGAGGTCAGGCCACCGCGGCAGGTACTCACGGAAATCTTGAGCACATCTGTCCGTCTGTCTGTCTGTCTGTCGGTTAAAATCACGCTCATTCACAAAATAAACTATTTACCGGGGAAAAGTTACGACAATGTTGTTTGCCATTATTTCAAGAAGGCTGCAATTGAAAATGGGATAAATCGGTCATTATTTGGGCAAGATATGCCCATAAATATGAAGACACCTCTAAAAAAAATTTAAAAAGTCAGTGTGTTTGTTGTAATTTTTTCAAATAGTTTGTTAACATTTCGTACTTCCGGTGCAATATCGACGTAATTGTAATATTACTAAATGTAGTGGAATCACGCTCAAAGTTTTCTTGCTTAATTTAAATACAATTGCGCTCTAAAATAAGCCTACACGATTGGTTTCGGAATATTTAATTCAAGTTCGGTAGGCTTATTTTAGGGCGCAATTGAACGATGGGGTAATTTGTAAAATTAGCTGAGGAGCCTTTTATATTTCTTGTAAAATTTGTTTTTTCTAATGTTAGCATTGCTTGAAAATTTATTATTCCATGGTGGGCGTTTATTATCGCGACTAATTACTTTTGGAACACTTTCCGAAATGAATTTTGTGTATTACTGAGTAAAAGTTAGAAATAATGCCATCAAAATTATTACCATCAATTATAACGTTACAATTGACCTTAGATAAGAAGCAGATAAGTTTTGAAGTAAAAAGTAAAAGATGGTAAAGTATTGCATTTCGCAAGGCTTTAAGTTAAATTAAATTTTGCATCATCAAAGGGCTTCGATTACAAAAGGAGTTTATAAGATCTTACATAAAATAATAGTTTTTATATTTTTAATGGAGCTTTAAAATTAAACCGATCATATCAGTTGAAATTCTTTCATATTTTTGTTCCAGTTTACGAGATTTTACAAATAAAAGAAAACTGTTCCCTTCACAAAGATTTTACTTCAAGTTGGTAAATATTGGGAAAAAGAATCATTCTAGCACCAGTTTTTGAAATATGGTGTAGTATGTTATTATCGATATTTATAAATTTGGTATTTTCTAAGTCCATCCTTATCTTTTAAAGCCAAAACTTACAATTTGGGGCTTCCAACAAAATTATAAATAATTCCTCTTTCACATCCTTTTAATAGGTAGAGTTACATTTAAGCCACCTTCACCACGAAAAATACACTCATCTATTTGACTTCTCAAGTTTAATTGATGTAGTCTACTTTGAATTGTAATTGAAGGCAACAAATGGAGCATTCAATATACATTCAGAGTGCATATGAATTTTGCAGATGTGTATGTAAATATTGTCCTGACTAAAGAATATACGCATAATTTCGTGCTGTTTTTTTCCCAAGTTTTGCTTTTTGCTGCTCTTAGCAATTCAATATCATTTCTTATTCCAAAATCATACAGTTCAAAAAGTGTGTGAGGGAAAAAGCAATTGGAGGAGGAGAAGGAAGTAATAGAAAACTTTCAAATATGGAATTTTCACAGTCCTGTGCGTAAGTATGTGCTGTCGTTTGTATATTGACTATAAACTTTAGTGCAAATGTTGCCACGGTATAAAAGGATTCATTTAAAATAACAAACAGACAAACGAACAATCACTAAACAAACGGTTGAAGCGAATACAGCGATTATAATTTCAAATAAAACAAAGTTAATATGGGTTTATGCAACAATCTACTTAGAAGAATCTACTGATGTCAATATATGTACAAACATATGTACGTACGAGCATCAGGCAACATATGCAGAAAATTGTTTTTACGTGTAGTTTACACAATTGTATAAATTTGTTGTTGTGTTTTTTTTTCATTTTATTTTGCAAACAATTGCTATTCACAGAAATAAAGAACAAAAATACTACAGCAAATTGAAAATATTTTTAAAATTGCTTTTCTAATGAAAACTTTATAAGGAAAACAAAACAAACACACCAACCAACCAACCAACCGACCGACCCAGTAACTCTGACAAACATTATCAACCTTTTCCAAAGAGTTCGTTCATAACAAATAGTATAATGTAAGATATAAGGAGATTTTATGTGCGTGTAAATGTCATAAAACTGACATAAAATCATGACTGTAACGTAAATATACAACAACAACAACAAAAAAATGAAACAAAAAAAATATTCTAAAATGACCATATGTTTTGTAGTTAAGTTATAACTATTTTTATTTCTATTTGCCTGCAACATCAATCACTGTGATTGCCATTAAATGCCACTGGCTCAAAAGGAAGCCGCCCGTAAAATATCTTTTGGTATTTTCAACGACACTACGATTAGTTGTCAATTTAAATGGGAATTTGTTTGACTGGCAATAGTCATGCCTGGTTTAGAGTCATCGCAGTCATTTGCAGTGCGTTTCTTTGCTGTCTGTAGACCGACCGCATTGTGTTCAATATTCAAAGTAGAAAAGTAAGGTTTCGCGTCAAGTTTTACACAAATTTGGCGGTTTTTTTGTCAGTAGCAGCAGTTGCACAAGCTTAATTGACAGTTCACTTTTATGTGACAGCGAAATAAGTCTACAATTGAATGTCTTCATTATGGCGAATCGAACAGTGGTTGGTAGTGAAGAATTTTTTCTTAACAAGTAGAGTGCTAACTTTTTTTTTACCCATATTGATGTGTTCGACAAATATTTAAACAAATTTTTTGAATAAAAATCTTCCTAAGAATTAATATGTTAAAAAAACAATAACCAATTTCGTCAAAGCACAATCAATCGAAGTTATTTCTGCACAGTAATGTTTCATAAAAAAATACCAGAAAATATTTTTTCAAATATCAAAATTCAAGAAGTTTCTTTACATTTTCACCGATAAATTCAATACTTTTTGATCGACTTTGCCAATATTTAATAGCAAACTGCTCATGATAACATGTGTTAATAAAAGTCTTTTGAAGGAAACTTTACCATAAAATTTTGATGAGTTTTAACCGAAATTAAGAGAAAATACACACCGGTATGAATAACATAAAAATATAGAATTTGTATTTTGAAATTTTGTTAAATTTATAGCCAAGACATTGATTTATATTTAATCTCCGTCATGTATTATTATAGTTTTAATTTAAAACTAGCAGATTCCAGCCCTCGAAATTCGAGCGCAAATTCTAGGAAATTTTAGTTTTTCATTAAATAAAGACCCAATTCCCAAATCAATACAAAAAACAAACTCATTTTTATTACAAACACATTAACAAATTTAACAAACATCCCAATAAACCAAAACAGTATAAAAATAGCTTGTAACAAACTTGCTACCATAAGCCTTAAGTTTAGAAAACTATTGTGAATATTATTGTGAAAGGCTTTAATAACAATGGTTTAATAACGAAAACTGAACCCTTGTGAACAAGCTTAGAAGTCTAATTACAGAATAAGCTTACAGGAAAATATTATTCTAATCATGCTTGCAGTAAGCTTATTATCGTAATATTTTTGTAAGCTTATAATCGTAATATTTTTGTAAGCTTTTAAATACAATTAAATAATAAGTATTTTTCAAATATTCTGGTTTAAAAATAATTTTATTGATTTTTTTTATAATTTTTTTATTTTATTTATTTATCTTTGCCTTTGTCTTATAATTCTTCCTAGACTCTTGTCTATTTTTAGCGAATTGGAAGAATGCTTTGTACTTTTGATATATTCATCATCTGGCAATCCAATGCAAATTGCAGCATCTATTGAATAAAAAATAACTTACTTCTTATGGCTTTTGCTGTACTCAGGCTGCGCACACTCTTTTTATCTTCTGTGCCTTTCCAACAAAATTTTTCCGCCAGTTCATCCAGCAATTTGCGCCAACAGTTTTTGATGAAGTTTGGAGACTTTGCACTTTGCTACCGTTAGTAGCTCGTTTCCCTTAAAAAAATATAAAAACAAATGATGAAATATGAACTTAGTGTATAGTGTTTTTTAACTTACAACTTACAAGCGGATTCAAAAAGTTCTTGTCCTCTTGAAATTTTTTTTCTAAATTTAAAAAATCCTCCATTACTTTAAGCGGATTTTCAGACATCACTAACTTTAATGTACATTTCTCCTTCTTCAGATCCTTAATTTCATTGCGCAGGGTATTTATCTCTTGTCATAATGAAGACCCCTCATGTGTAAGCCTCATAAATGTCTTTCTTATATTTTTTAAAATTTAAGAGCAATTCTACAATTTCTTTACGAACACTTTGTTTTGATTATATGGCATATCAAATATTTAAAAAATATAAATCTATGTATATACTAATATATTTACTTTTTTTAATACAAACTGTACCTATATATATTTTATTTATTTAAAAAAACACTTCACTTTTCAAACAAAAGAAGAAGACTGAGGATTTCACAATAATTTTAACGCGAAATACGGGACATCACATGCAACAACGCGCAGTGGGTTCGATGGTAACCAAAGTGGCGATTAATTCACGGAAAGTGTTGTTATTTTTAATTGATGGATACTCAAAAATGCATAGAAACCAGCATTTTAAAAAAAAAAGTTGCAAAAAATTTTTTAAGCTATTTGGCGCTTTTTTGTATTTTGGGAAAATATGTTTTTATTTCACAAGTTTAGTTGTAACTTTGGAACGAAAAGCGATAAATAAGTAAATTAAGTTGAAAATTAAAGCATATTTAATATGTTTTTAGAAAAAAATACGTTTTTTATTAAAAAATAAAAAAAGAATAAATATTTAATATACATATTTTTATTATTATTATTAGTAAAATTTTAAATTGAAATTTTATCCAAATTCCATAATTCCATAAATTAAACTCAAAAGAGTCACATTAGGAAATATTATATATATTTATTGTTGATGAATAAGCATAAATACATAAAAATAACCATTTCAAAAAAAAACAACAAGTACGAAAATTATAGTCGGTCTAGACCGACTATACGGTATTCTATACCATGCGTTTAGAGACCCTATCTCTCAGGCCCAACACACTGGATATATAAAATAAGCATAAACCAAATTTGAGTGGGATTTTTATTCATTTTTTTGTCTGCAGATATGAAAAAGATCATATCGGATGATATATCTATATGGGGACTAGGCCCAAAAATGGACCGATCCTGACCATGTTTGGTAAAGTCTCTTGTATTTTGCAAAAATATATACAAACAAAATTTGAGAAGAATCAGTGAAATATTTTTGTTTTTGATAGACTTAGGTGAAGATCGGGAAGTAGCTCTATATGAGGCCTATGACTAAGGGTTGTCCCGTAGGGATCACTTTTGGACTACTGATTAATGGATGTAATAAACACATACAAACCCAATTTGACTAGGATTTATATGATAATTTGGATCTTATGACAATTTATGTTGATTTCATAAGGGTCATTTGTATGGGGGCTAGGTCTGAAGATGGACCGATTCTCACCAATTTCAACAGCGTTCATCCTATAGCTGATAAAAGCTTACATACCAAATTTCATCAAAATATATTGATATTTGCGACCTGCAGTTTGATAACAAGCTTTACATGGACACAGACGGACGAACATCGTTAAATCGAATCAGATAGTGATTCTGATTCGATCGGTATAATAAAAGATGGGTTTAGGTCAAATATTTTTGGTAGTTACAAACAGCAGCAAAAAGTCATTATACCCAAACCACATAGTGGTATAGGGTATAAATATTGAAAAACAAATTTCATTGGTTGAACATGTATAACTCAATGTGCAACGTTTACAAAACGTTAAAATAACGGGACTTTACATATATGCAACAACGTTTACAAAACTATAGCGAGCATAAGTCGTTTACAATCATATTTGCCAAACTGTTATACAGACTAAGTGTATATAAAGTGTTATTGTATATGCTATTGCTATGTAAAACGTTTTTAAAACATCATTTAAAAAGAGTTCATATTTTGCAATTAAATAAACCTATCTTAACAATGCTTATGAATAGTTATAGAAATATTGTTATAGTAAGCTTATTCTCCAATTCAGTTACATTTCACTTATGGAATGGTTTATTGGGATACACATAGCATATGTATAATTTTATGTATGTGTTAGTAGAAAATTTAAATGTAATTTACTCAAAATAAAGGGCAAAATTTAAAAATCTGTAAATCTAGAAAACAACTTAAGAGGAATACCTTTCAAATAAAATTGGGATAAATCGGTAGAACAAAACATCGGTCACAAGAAATCGCCTAGCCTATTAATATTATAGATTATCGCCGCTTTGATTATGTCAATAGTATAAAATATCTTGAACCGAGTTTTTGGGATGCCAGTTAGTTTGTGTAAACCTTTTAACGTTTTCTTTAAACTATTTGAAGTTATATGACCAATTAAATTAGATAAAAAATTTGAAAGTTTTTATTGTTTAAACTAAAATTAACTGAAAAACTCGGACATATAGAGTACATTCAATTTTATTTTAATTTATAGTAATCTTCAAATTTCTTATACGCAGATCATTTTATAACCTAATCGAGGATTTGTTATAGTTTTAATCATTTATTTTCTTATAGTTAAAATAAATATTTTTTATAGATTAAATTGGAACTTAGTTCTAATTCTATTACGATTTTAATTTTGCTTTAATCGATGATTTTTCCAACTTATTCGATAATTTTTTTTATACAATATTAAACCTTAAACTTAAAAATTAAATCCATAATATTAATATTCTGGGTGATTTCTTGTGATCGATGTTTTGTTCTACCGTTTTATCCCGATTTTGACCAAACGTGTATCTTTATTAAATTTCTTAATCTGTTTGTAATAAAAATGAGTTTGTTTTTTGTGTTGATTTGTGAATTGACTATAATTGATTAGCAACCTTTGTCTTTATTTAATGAAAAAATAAAATTTCCTAGAATTTGCACTCGAATTTCGGGGGCAGGAATCTGCTAATGTTTTTTTTTAACACTTTTAATGTTTCTTTAATCGCGGACTTGTATTTCATTTTATTATAATTAAAATTTTACTAAAATCGTAAATCATTTTTATTCAAATTTCTTACAATTTAAATAAATGTTAACACTTTTAATTAAATTTAAATCATAGATTTTCTGTTTATATAAAAAATTAAGATATAAGTTTCAAATATTTTAAAATTTCGAGTTTACCTTAACCGTGGACTTTATTAATATATATTTTATTATTAAAGTTTAAATATAATCCCTACACTGGATTCCAGCAAAGAAAACCCATAATGCTGGTAGGGCTAGTGGTGGATGCTTTATGGGTTTAAAATGATCATTCAAAAATCGTATACATTTAAATTTTTAAATATTTTTAATAATTCGGTATTGACTGCTAAATTGGAAGGAAATGTATTTTGTATCGAAATGTATGGAAACATGATTTTGAACAGTTTGATGCATTTCTACAAGAACTGAATCGTAATTTTTGTATAGTAGGCGATTTAAATGCTAGGATTTCTAATGAACATGTTCAACTTGGATTGTAAATTATAACATTTTACACGAATATCAAGCCGGCTTTAGAAAAAATTATTCAACTGTAGACAATATTTGCAACCTTACGACTATTGTAAAGCAAAACAAATTAAATGGCAAAAATACGTATGCATTCTTCGTGGATTTACCGTGTGCCTTTGATACGATACCTAGAAGTTGTTTTCATTACGGCGAATCGATCAGTGGTAGGTAGTGAAGAAACTTCTTATTTTACCCATAATGATGTTTTCGACAAATATTTAAACAAATTTTTTGAATAAAAATCTTCCTAAGAATTAATATGGAGAAAAAAACAATAAACGATTTCGTAAAAGCACAATCAATTGAAGTTATTTCTGAACAGGAAAATTTCACAAAAAAATACAAGAAACTTTTTTTGATATATCAAAATTCAAGAAATTTCTTTACTGATAAATTCAATACTTTTTGCTCGATTTTGGCAATATTTAATAACAAACTGCTCATGATAACAGTAAAAAAATTAGAAGAAGGTTGGACCCATGTTATATATGTAAATAGTAGGCATTTGAAGGAAACTTTAAATTACCATAAAATTTTGATGAGTTTCAAACGAAATGAATATAAAATGTTCAGCGGTATGAATAAAATAGAAATATAGAATTTGTATTTTGGGATTTTGTTAAAGTTAAATTTATAGCCAAATCATTGATTTATATTTAATCTCAGTCATGGTTTTAATTTAAAATTATTCGCCGCTTTAAAATATCTTAAACCGAGTTTTTGAGATGTCAGTAAATTTGTTTAAACTTAAGTTTTTCACTTTTTGGTTAAACAATTGAAGACCAATTAAATGAAGTTTATTTAACATCACGATTTTTAAAGATTTAGTTTAATAGTTCGAAAGATTTTCTTGTTTAAAAATGCGTGTTTCATTAAACTAAGTTTAACTGACATTCCAAATTCTCGGCCTTATGGATTTAATTTCATCTTAATCGTGTTTTTCTCAAAGTATGTAGGTATTTTATACTAATATTCTTGCAGCTCATTTTATATCTAAATCGTGGATTTTTTATATTTTTACTGTACTCATCGAATTTATTATAGTTAAAATATATATTGAAAAAATTATAGCCAAGTCGTTGATTTATATTTAATCTCAGTTACGGATTTGTAGTTTTAAGTAAAAATTTTCGCCGCTTTTCTTACTTAAAAAGTTTATCTTCATCTTAAATTTTTTTGTAGTTATTTGTAGTTAAAAGCTTACTTTAAATGCCATTTTTTATACCTAAAACTTTTCTGTAATTAATATTTTGGAATTTTGGACACTTTTTTAAACCGTGTTTTTGGGATGTAAGTTTATTTTTTTAAACTTAAATTATTTAAATAATTTAAAAGTTTTTTATTGTTTAATAATGAGAGATTAAATAAACTAAAATAAACTGATATCCTAAAAACTCGGCCTTATAGAATTAATTTTATCTTAATAGTATTTTTCTTATAGTCCGTATTTTACAATAATCTCAGAATTTCTTATATATGTAGTTCGATTTTATATCCTAATCGTGACTTATAGTTTTAGTTTAATCATAAATTGTCTTATAATTAAAATACATGTAAAGAGAGTGAATCCCCTTATTGTAATAGCTTACATTTCCCTAACATATGGCAACACCATTTATAATAGAAGTAATACAAAGAAACACATAATTAATAAAAGTTATAAATTGTAAATTAAAAGAAACACGTGAATTAATATATTAAGAAAATATTGTTAAAAAGGAATTAATATTAAAATAATAAACTTTAAATGTCGTTTTTTTGATTACAGGTGAATAAATTAATAAGAATAAAATAAGAATTAATGTAATAAATAAAAACTCTACTTTGATTACAGAGAAACTCAATTGCGTTTATTTAATTGGTGTTAATTCCCTGATGTAAAGATCTAAATAATCCTCCACATTATATACCGGGTGATTTTTTAAGAGCTTGATAACTTTTTTTTAAAAAAAAACGCATAAAATTTGCAAAATCTCATCGGTTCTTTATTTGAAACGTTAGATTGGTCCATGACATTTACTTTTTGAAGATAATTTCATTTAAATGTTGACCGCGGCTGCGTCTTAGGTGGTCCATTCGGAAAGTCCAATTTTGGGCAACTTTTTCGAGCATTTCGGCCGGAATAGCCCGAATTTCTTCGGAAATGTTGTCTTCCAAAGCTGGAATAGTTGCTGGCTTATTTCTGTAGACTTTAGACTTGACGTAGCCCCACAAAAAATAGTCTAAAGGCGTCAAATCGCATGATCTTGGTGGCCAACTTACCGGTCCATTTCTTGAGATGAATTGTTCTCCGAAGTTTTCCCTCAAAATGGCCATAGAATCGCGAGCTGTGTGGCATGTAGCGCCATCTTGTTGAAACCACATGTCAACCAAGTTCAGTTCTTCCATTTTTGGCAACAAAAAGTTTGTTAGCATCGAACGATAGCGATCGCCATTCACCGTAACGTTGCGTCCAACAGCATCTTTGAAAAAATACGGTCCAATGATTCCACCAGCGTACAAACCACACCAAACAGTGCATTTTTCGGGATGCATGGGCAGTTCTTGAACGGCTTCTGGTTGCTCTTCACTCCAAATACGGCAATTTTGCTTATTTACGAAGCCATTCAACCAGAAATGAGCCTCATCGCTGAACAAAATTTGTCGATAAAAAAGCGGATTTTCTGCCAACTTTTCTAGGGCCCATTCACTGAAAATTAGACGTTGTGGCAGATCGTTCGGCTTCAGTTCTTGCACGAGCTGTATTTTATACGGTTTTACACCAAGATCTTTGCGTAAAATCTTCCATGTGGTCGAATAACACAAACCCAATTGCTGCGAACGGCGACGAATCGACATTTCACGGTCTTCAGTAACACTCTCAGAAACAGACGCAATATTCTCTTCTGTACGCACTGTACGCATTCGTGTGGTTGGTTTAATGTCCAATAAAGTAAACTGAGTGCGAAACTTGGTCACAATCGCATTAATTGTTTGCTCACTTGGTCGATTATGTAGACCATAAATCGGACGTAAAGCGCGAAACACATTTCGAACCGAACACTGATTTTGGTAATAAAATTCAATGATTTGCAAGCGTTGCTCGTTAGTAAGTCTATTCATGATGAAATGTCAAAGCATACTGAGCATCTTTCTCTTTGACACCATGTCTGAAATCCCACGTGATCTGTCAAATACTAATGTATGAAAATCCTAACCTCAAAAAAATCACCCGTTACATATTTCTTATAGACTAAACGGAAACTTCATAGAATTAAATTTTTTTTTTTTTTTAATTTGAATTATGGGTTTAGATTTACACTAAAAGAGTCCACGATTAACGAAAAATTAAAAATGTTAAAAAACACTAGCAGAGGCCAGTCCTCGAAATTCGAGTCCAAATTCTAGGAAATTTTATTTTTTCGTTTAATAAATAATTATATAAGAGCCCAATGCACAATTTAACACTTTTCAAATAAAATGCATTAAAGTTCATTATAAATATTTGTTGAACACACAGAAGATATATAAAGGTATGCGAATCAATTTTAACCAATTTACAATTCCAAACAGAGTTTTTGATATTTATAATAAACAACAGCATGTGTTTTATGCATGTGTAAGTAGCAATTTTAAATGATCATTACTCAAAAAAAAATTTCCAGATCGATGAAATCTGTAAATATGGTGGACAGCTAAAAATAAATATCTTTCAAATAAGGTATGTTTGGTCAAAATTGGCTAGTAACTAAAATGTTTATATCGATCACAAGAAATCGCCTTGCCTATTAATATTATAGATTTAAACGTTAAGTTTAAAATTAAACATTGAAATAAGGATAAGTTGGAAAAATGCATGATTAAGGAAATCTTAGGTTGTTTAAGGTCTAAGTTAAAGCTTAAGATTTAAATATTTCCTAGCACTTTTAACTTTATTTAAATCGTATATTTTCTTATAGTTTATATATAAAGTTAAGAATAACAACTTTACACTTTTCTATAGCTTAAATTTAAACTTAAGTTTCGCATATTTTTAAATTGCAAGCTTACTTTAACCGTCAATTTTATTATATTTCAAATTTAATCCGAAGTTTTGAAATTGTTTATAAATTCAAATTAACTTTTCTGAAAGTTAACTTGGATTTTAAAGTTTTTAATATTTAAATTTTGATTAATGAATTTTTTACATGGATTTTCTTATGGTTTAAATTTAAATTGAAATTTAAAATTTGTATAATTGTTTTGTATTATTTAAATTTAAGTTTTAAATTATTTAAAATTCAAGTTTTCTTTAACCGTGGATTTTCTCACAGTTTAAATTTTATCTTATGTTTAAAAGTTTCTGTAAAATTTAATGCATTTTTAGATTAAATTTTAGCTTAAGTTTAAAGCTTTCATGTTTTTTAGACCATTAATATTTTCCAAGTTTAAATTTAAACATAAGTTTATGATTTCAAAAAATTTTAGGTTTACTTTAACCGTACATTTACGCATAGTTTTGAATTAAAGCATAAGTTTTAATTTTTTTTTTTAATTTAATCTTTACTTTAACCGGCTATTTTCTTATAGTTTAAATCTTAATCTAAGTTCTAAAATGTTTTATAATTTCAAATCAACTCTTTTTATAGTTTAAACTTAAGCTTAAGTTTCAAAATTATTAAATTTTCATATTTAGTCTAGTAGCGGATTTTCTTTTGGTTTAAATTTAAATTTTGGTCTTACATTTAATCTTAAGTTTACAACTTTTTAAACCATGGATAGTTTTCTAATTTACATTTAAACTTAAGTCTTAAATTTTCAAACTTACTTTAACTTTGTATTTTCCTATAGCTGAAATTTAAATATAAGCTTTCAATTTTTTAGAATATCAAAATAAATTTAACCTTGGATATTCTTATAGTTTAAATCTAAAACTAAGTTTTTAAATTTTTTATAATTTCAAATCAACTCTTTTTATAGTTTAAACTTAAGCTTAAGTTTAAAAATTCTAAAGTTTTCATATTTAGGCTAGCCGAGGATTTGCGTAGGCTTTAAATTTAAACTTAGGTTTTAAATTGTTGGAAAACGTTTAAGTTTAAAACTCACGTTTAAGATTTTTAAAAAATTGTAATATTTCTTCTAGTTCAAATTTAATCTTAGGTTTAAAACTTTATTAAATCGTGTACATTTTTCTAGTTTAAATTTAAAAGTCCAAAATTACTTTAACATGGGATTTTCTTATAGCTAAAATTTAGGAATAAGCTTTAAATTTTTTAGAATTTCAAATTTTGTTTAACCGTGAATTTTCTTACAGTTTAAATATAAACTTACAAACTTATTCAAATTTCAAGTTTACTTTTTATGGTGGATTTTCTTATAGTTAAAGTTGATACTAATGGCGTTGCTGACAAAAAATGTCGCATTTTATTTGCATTTTTTCGAAAAGTATATTTTTTATATATTCTTAATTAAGAGCAACCTTATCCAAAACATCATCAAATTTTAAAAATTTCAAGTTTTATTTAAAAGGTGGTTTTTACGTTTTAAAGTTTCTTAAAATGTTATTTTAAACTTCAGTAAATAACTTTTAAGATTATAATTTTTGTTAAGTTCTGGATTTTTTATATTTAAGTTTTAAATTTTTTAAATTTCAAATTAACTTTTAAGTTACAATAGACCTTCGATTTTCTTTTATGTTAAATATAAACTTTGGTTTAAAATTTTTGTAAGCTGAAGTAAACTCAGCCAAGGATTTTTTGAAAGTTTTAATTTAAACATAATCATGAAATACCATTTAGTGTATATGCTGTCTTAATCCAAGATATTCTTCTAGTTTAAATTTTACATTACTCGATGGAATTTTTATTGTTAAAATTTAAACTTAAGATTAAAAATTTCTTAAAGCTAAATATTTTTCTTTTCGAGGATTTTCTTATTTTATTTAATTTCATCTTCAATTGTGGAATTTCATAGGTTTTGTAAATATTACAGACAATTTAAGTTTTTTAGCAAGTTTGTTTCACTGTAAACTCCAACTAACTGACTCTTATTGCTTGTACATTTTTCGCTATTTGTTTCAAATTCCCAAAGGTCGTAGTCGACTAGAAAAGAATGCAACAATAAGACCATTCGCACAATGTCAATAAATGATCCATACAAATGTGGCAGCTGCTCGCGAAATAAAGCAATTCGACTGATACGCTTCGAAAGATGTTAATTACTATGACTATCTACCGTTAGTGAGTGTTGTTAACTTATGTTATTTTTTCAAATATTTTTTAATAAAATTTAATAAATATACAGATGATATATGACAAATTAGTTAATAGACCACACACGAATTTCTTCAATGTATTTGTCTAGGGGAACACCCACAATCTTTAAGCCAAAACAATAGCGGATCAACGCTTATTAATAAATATTAATAAATTGTTTGTCATAATGTTGACTAAAAATAAATGAAAAACAGAAATGATCAAGGCACTTATAAAGTAGTAATATGAAAAGACCAAACTAAGAGTTAACGTAACAATAACACCTCCAGTTAAAAAATGTCTGAGAGTTAATTTCTCTAAAATTGGAGTTAGGGAACAATAAGTTTATTGTCAACCAAACTTAATGACAACATGAAGAAAAACTCTAATAAAATCTAGATTTATGGTGTAGAGTGTAACAAAACATAGGCAAGTTTTAAATGAAATCACCAAAAAAAACAGGTTGTTTTTTTATTCCTTATTGTGATAGAGGTAAGTTAAAAAAAATGTCACAACTCACACCTTTTTTCGAGAATTATCATCTTTTGAAAAAATTTTGGAAAAATTTCGTTGAATTGTTAAGGTGCAACAGAGGGTCCATTGTTGGGCCCATCAACAATTCAATGATTAATGCGATTTATATCAAATTTCTTTTAAATTAAAAAGGTCCTTTATAGTGAATGAGTATGTTTTGAAAAGTTAAGATTTTCTTTTGTTAGAATATATTTTTTTTTTCTTTCGTTTATGTCTTAAACAATAGACTTTTTGGAACCTCTGAACAATGAGCCGAGTTGACATTTCTTAAAGTGTGTGTGTATTTATTTTAAGGTCTAACAAGTGTTTTGTTTTTTTACAAAACTGTGATACCACAAGAGAACTATATCACAAACACTTAATCTCCGCCTCTTAGACATGACTTGATTTCAAAAATCAAAAATATTTTGGCTGTTTTATGTCTACTAACGATAGATGCTGGACAAAGGAATTCATAATGATTCGTGTATTTTCTTTTTCTATTAATTTTACTTATAAAATCATTGAACACATCGCTGAAAGGCGGAAAATCTTTTGTTAAAAAAAAACGCATAAATATGTTTATTGCCCAGCAGGAATATGCACACAAACTAGAAAATATAAAATCATTAAGGATATTCACAGTAGTTTGAGAGAATTGAATAGAATTAAAAAAAAAAACAATGCGTTTAGGTCCAACTAATTAGATATAAAAAATAAGTATAAACCAAATTCGAGGGGCATTGATATTAATTTTTTTGGCTGCAGATATGAAAAAGTTCATATCGGGTGCCATATATATATGGGGACTAGGTGGAAAAATGGACAGACCCTGACCATATTTAGTAAAGTCACTTATATTTGGAAAAAATATATACAAACCAAATTTGAGAAAAATCTGTGCAATATTTTTGTTTTTTTAATAGATTCAAGTGAAGATCGGGAAGCAGCTCTATATGATAGATTTTAGTGAAGATCGGGAAGCAGCTCTATATGATTAAGAATTGTCCTATAGGGATTATTTTTGGACTACTGATTAGTGGATATAATAAACACATAAAAACCCAATTTGACTGAGATCCGCATGATAATTTGGATCTTATGGCAATTTATGTCGATTTCATAGGGGTCATTTGTATGGGGACTAGGTCTGAACATGGACCGATTCTCACCAGTTTCAATAGCGTTCATCCTATGGCCGATAAAAGCTTATATACCAAATTTCATCAAAATATATTAATATTTGCGACCTGTAATTTGATTACAAGGTTTACATGGACACACAGACGGACGGACGGACGCGCGGACATCGTTAAATCGACTCAGAAAGTGATTCTGAGTCGATCGGTATAATAAAAGATGGGTCTAGGTCAAATATTTTTGGTAGTTACAACCAGCAGCACAAAGTCATTATACCCAAACCACATAGTGGTATAGGATATAATTATTTAACTGATCAGAAATCAGGTATAATTTATACCCTCCACCCTAGTGTGCAGAGGTTATATACAAGTTTGTCATTCCGTTTGTAATAATTAGAAAAAAATTTTGGACTCCCACAAAATATATATATTTATGATCCTTATAACAAGAGGAGTTGATATAGCTATGTCTGTCTGTCCGTCTGTGGAAATCACGATGACGGCTTCAATCGGGCAGCTAGGATGCTCGTTGGCATAAAAAATGATTCACTAACATCCTGGAAAGTTTTCTATTAAAAATCGTCCAAATCGGTTGATTAGGTCCCGAGAATTGAATGAAGAAGTAAAAAAGTCTTGAAAATATATGATTTGTCTATGTTGTTCTTGTCCCAATCACGGCCTCACTAGGATAACCGGGGCGCTCGTTTTTAGTGAGAATCATTGACTACATCATGAGAAGGGTTCTGTTTGAAAAATCATGAAAATCGGTTTAATAGGTCCCGTGAAATCACTGAAGAAGTGAAAAAAATTTAAAGTATATGTTTCCGAATTGTTCTTGTTGTTATTCTAAATGTTGTATTATTGTCATAGCTGGACTTGTTGTTTTTGTGGTCGTTGTGGTAATAATATAATAAAATCTAACCCTTTGTACACTTTTTTTATCAAGTCTGGTAGAAAAATTTTAAAGTTTCCATTGTTTTGATATCACTAAAAAAAATGTTTTTGATAATTTTTGTGTTTGGCACGAGTCTGCCTGCAAAGTTTCAAATCGATTGGGTCACGGGAAAGGGATTAAAATCGATCCAAAATTTTGTCGACAAGCAGACAAGCAGACAAGCAGACACAACGAGTTAATACCAGTATAAAGGGAGTAAAAATTCACCGACATCTAAAGCAAATAACGCTGAACTATCTAGTTGTTAATAAAATAAAAACAATGTAAATTTACCAAAAAAAAAATTTTATGTATTAATTTATTTAAAGAAAAACAACAATAACTTTTGATGTTGTATTTTTATGTGTAATATTTACATATGTAAATAATATACATATTTTCTATATATGTACATTTATACATTTTTCTCAGTGTTGCTATGCCACAGTAGATGGCGCCACAATTTTTGTTCTTTGCAATAGTTATTTCTATTTTAACATGAATGTCAATATTTTCAATTAGACATCAAACACAACAATGTTTTAGGAGTATACACAGGGCTGGCCTTTTATTTCATACGTTTTTCCATTATTCTTTTACAAATATGACCATAAGTTTGGCATATTAACTTTTTGTTTTGTTTACAAAATAGGGTTACCGAGTTCATCCATGAGTTTTTTGCTTTCAAAACAGTTCTACATCTTACATATATATAAAAGAGTTGCGTGAGTGACTGACTGACTGACTCATTCATCATCGCCCAGCCCAAACCGCTGAACCTAGAAACTTGAAATTTGGCATGTAAGTTCCTTTTACAGAGTGTAGGTCCACTAAGACGGCATTTTGGGAAATTCGAATTTTTAGGGGGGTAAAAAAGGGTAAAAACGGCCGAAAAATTACATTTTTAAAAAATCTTTAAAAAAGGTCCTAGGAGTATGAAATTTGGAATGTAGGTTCCTTTTTTAGGGGGGTAAATGGAGTAAAAACGGTCCAAAAAGGGACATTTAAAAAAAATCTTCAAAAAAGGTTTCCAGGAATATCAACTTTGAACGTAGGTTCCTTTTACGACGCAGATATGTATTTTTGGAAATTCGCATTTTAAGGGGGTAAAAAGGGATAAAAACGGCCCAAAAAGGGACATTTTTAAACATGGTCCCAGTAATATGAAATTTGGAATGTAGGTTCCTTTCAGGACGTACACTCGAACCAAAATATACATTTTTAGAAATCGCACTTTAAGGGGGTAAAAGCGTCCCAAGAGGGAATATTTTTAAAAATAATCCCAGGAATATGACATTTGGAATGTGGGTTCCTTTTGGGAGGCAGATTCGAACCGAAATAGGGATTCTTAGAAATTCGCGATTTAAGGAGCTAAAAATGGGAAAATAAAAGGGGAAAAAATTTTACATTTGGTATCTTCTAAACAAATGAATCTAGGAATATGAAATACAGTATGTGGATTCCACTAGAGACTTCAGATGCGATGAAAACTTTTGGAATTCGGATTTTAAGGGGGGTAAAAACAGTCAAAAAAGAGAAAATGGTACCTTTTTGTATCTTCTTAATATATTAATCTGTATACATGAATTTTGTCATACAGACTCCTACGAATACATGGGCATCAGTCAGGGATGAATTAATTGGTAATTCTAATAAGTGTACATTTGGTATCTTCTAAACAATCGAATATAGAACGAGGTTCGTGAATTCCACTGGAGATAGAAACACCCGATGAGGGGGAAACTTTTGGAAATTCTTAACATATTGTCTATATTTATGAATTTTGGTATACAGACTCCACTGAATACGTGGGCATCAGTCAAAGATGAATTTATCGGTAATTCTAACGTGCGGGGGAAGAAAAACGGCCAGAGGGGTAGAAATTATATATCTGGTATCTTCTAAACAAACAAAAAAACAAAAAAAATATATAAAATATAGTTTGTGGATTCCACAAAAGATAGAAACATCAAATGAGACAGAAACTTTTCGGATGTTAAAGGGGGATGGGCAAAAACGGAAGTGTAAAAGTGTACCTTTTAGTATCCTCTTTACAAAGTAATTTGGGAATATGAAATTTGTTATATAGATTCCACCAGAGACACATACATCGGAGAGGAATAAACTTTGTTTTAATTCGATCCTCTGGGGGGGGGTAAAAACAGCCAAAAAATGCGAAAACTGATACTTTTCAACTGGTAAATTTTCCTTTGAAAGTACATTTTCCTGAGAAAGCAAGAAAGAAAATGATAGTTGGTCTATACCGATACCCTATGCCATGCATTTAGAGAATTGGACATAGGTCCAGCTAATTGGGTTTAAAAAAAATCATAAACCAAATCTACGTCGAAAATGGGAACAATCCTGAACATTTATGGTAAAGACACTTATATTTTGCAACAACATATACAAACCGAGAAAAAGAAGTGCAATATTTTTGTTTCAGATAGGTTTAAGTGAATTGTCCTATAGGGTTTATTTTTGGTCTACGGATTAATGGATGAAAAAAACATCCGTTAATAATTTGGAACTTATGGCAAGTTAAGTCGACATCATAAGGGTCATTTGAATGGGGATAAGGTCTAAACATGCACCCATTTTCACCAATTTCAATAGCGTGTGTCCTTTGGCTTGAGTTACTTCTTTCCAAACTAAGCCATTGATATTGCAAATAATATTATTTTTTAATAATTTTCGATCCTATAATGAATAAAAAAAAGTGGTACTTAAATATAGTAGGTTGCAATACATTGGAAATTTTTACAAAATTCAAAATTTGCCAATTTTGTTTTTTAATAATTACGCTTAGTGATAAAATTATGTATTTCTTTTACGAAATTACTATTGGGTGTATTCTATATTGGAAGACAACATGTTTGTTACAAAAAATTCAACTAAAAAAAAATAGATAAACGAAAATAAATATGTTTTTTAAGTAAGGCCAAAACAGTGAAAACTTTTAAATTTCTTTACCAGAGTTGATTAAAATAATAAAAAATAGAAGATTGACTGAAAAAAAATTTTAAAAATTTTAGCCGTTATCGTAATATTTATAAATTCTGATATTTTCTTTCAATTATTATAAAATAATGACAAGAATAAAGTTTAATAAAGAGCTAAAATCTAGAATAATAGATGATTTTAGTGAAGGCCGCAGACAAAAGAATATTTGTGAGAAATATTCTATGAATAAATCCATAAAATCGTCTGGCTAGCATTAATCTTGCGAATAATGTTGACCAAAAAATTATATATTTAAATAGACCCAAAACCTTTGGCTTTCGTAAAAGGACTATGATAGGAACATGGAATGTGCGATCTTTGACGGATGTATCGAAAATGGAGCAAGTCTGTAAAAAAAAGCAAAGGTACAAACTTGAAATCCTGGGCCTGGTAGAAACAAGGCGAATGGGCAAAGGCGAAGAATATACAGAATCCGGTCAATACTTTGTGTTCAGCGGAAATGAACAATACCGTATTAACGGCGTGGGGTTACTCATTTCCCATAAAGCAAAGAAATCGCTGATTGGATATAACCCAATATCTGAACGAATCATCACCGCTAGATTCAAATCAAGATATCGCAATATAACGGTCTTACAATGTTATGCTCCCACAGAACCCTACGACGATGATATTAAGGATGAGTTTTATAGATTACTAGAAAACACTGTAAACACTACCCCCGAAGGTGACATATTGGTCGTACAGCGAGATTTTAATGCCAAAGTCGGAACTGACAACTTAAATATCCAAAATATCATGGGGCGGCATGGCCTGGGTGGGGAAAGAAACGGAAATGGAACTCGTCTGGTAGAGTTTTGTGGAAACAATCACCTTTTCATAGGAGGCACGAGATTTCCTCACCGCGATATACATAAATACACTTGGCAATCTCCAGATGGTAAAACTAGAAATCAAATAGACCACATATTGATCAGCAGAAGATTCCACAACTCTCTTCTTGATGTGCGCACTCGTAGAGGCGCTGACGTATACAGTGATCACAACTTATTGGTAGCTCAAATTAGATTACGACCCGCAGCAATACAAATCCAAAAAAATCGCAACGGAAAATTCGATACTTGTAGATTTGAAGATCCTCTTGTACGCGAGAGTTATGTAGAAAGCCTAAGAATTGAATTTAATGAATTTAATGACCAGCCGACCTGGGAAGACGTGCGTAGAATCTGCAGAACAACAGCTGAAGGAAAATAGGTTACAAAAAAAGGAGACGGGAAATTATTGATTAGCGACGCAACTTGGGATCTCATCCTTGAAAGAAGATCACTTAAAGCTGCAATGCTCAATTCGCAGTCAGACGAAGATAAGCAGCTGTTAAAGACGCAATACAACGACACCGAACGTCAAGTAAAAAAATCGGCAAAGAAAGACAAGGAAAATTTTATCAACAACATTGCTACTGATGCTGAAAATGCTGCCATGCGAAATAAGTTGAGAGGTGTGTATAAGGCCATTACACTACTAACCGAACACTAAATCAACGGTACCTCCTCCACAAGATAACAACGGAAACAACCTCACATCAGATGACCAACAACTTGCGCGATGGAAAGAATTTTTCGTTGACGCTGACCAACAATCCAGTATGTCGCAAAATCTCATTGAAACAGGTCAACGCCCCAACCCTAACTGTAACATCTCTACGATATCACCAACAATCATTGAAATCTCAGATGCTATACGGCAGTTAAAATCCCACAAATCCGCCGGACCCGTCAACCTTCCAGCCGAACTTTTCAAATACGGTTCAGAAATACTGGCCCCCATCCTTTATCCCTTAATAGACCAAGTCTGGCAATCAGGCTGTATACCAAGATCCTGGAAAGAAGGAACGATTATTACTATTACAAAAAAGGGAGATTTAAGCAACTGCAGAAATTGGAGGGGTATAACATTACTAAATACTATCCAGAAGATTGTTGCCTTCGTAATCTTGAATCGTATATCACCAATATTAAATGGTCAACTTCGACAAGAACAAAACGGTTTCAGACCACAAAGATCCTGTATCGATCACATTAACACGTTGCGCATTGTGGTTGAACAGTCAGTCGAGTGGAGATCCCCACTATATCTTCTATTCGTTGACTTTGTGAGGGCCTTTGATACCATTAACAGAGACGCTATATGGAATACACTTCGGGAACCTGGTGTACCTGATAAAATTGTACACCTCATATGTGAACTTTACACAAATGCAGAATGTAGGGTTAAATACAAAGGTAAGACTAGTGACAATTTCACAATACAGAATGGAGTTCGCCAGGGGTGTGTTTTGTCACCCCTTTTATTTATATTGGTTTTGGACAACATTTTAACAAAAACAAATTCAGAAGTACCAGATGGCATACAATGGAGACCGAACCAAAGATTATCTGATCTTGATTATGCGGACGATATTTGCTTTTTGAGCCACACCCTATCCGGAACACGGACAAAGCTAGAGGCATTAATTCGTATTGCTGGTAAAATGGGTCTCAAGGTCAATATGACAAAAACAAAACTTATGCGTGTTGAGACTGCGAACCAAACTCCACAGACAGTCACAATAAATGGTAACCCATCTGTCGTCAAGGATGTCACCAATTTTAGCTACCTTGGGAGTGTAATCTCCAAAGATGGTGGAGCAGATGCGGATGTTTTAAGCCGCATAAATAAGGCACGCGCCGCATACCATAAAATGAAAAGAATTTGGATGTCTCGCAACATTAGCAGAAAAACAAAGCTTAAGATCTTTAACACCAGCATTAAACCAATTCTTTTATACGGCTGTGAAACTTGGAAGGTGACAAATAATATCTGCCAAAAATTACAAGTTTTCGTCAACAAATGTCCTCGTCGCATCTGTCACATATTTTGGCCCAACACCATTTCAAATGAAGACCTTCTGTCGTTAACACTAAGCGAACCTATTAACACAGAAATAAAGCGTAGAAAGTGGCGGTGGATAGGTCACACGCTAAGAAGAGAAGATGTCAATATATCTAAAATGTCGTTTGAATGGAACCCGCAGGGTACAAGACGCAGAGGAAGGCCAAGAAATACCTGGATTCGATCGATACATTCCGAAAGTCAACATATAGGCTCATGGCCTGAAATTCGTTGTATTGCACAAAACCGCCAACAATGGAGTGCGACAATTTCCGCCCTATGTTCCGTATAGGAACGTCAATTGGACAGCATATGAGTTTGAATTGAATTAATTGTAATAAAATGTATCTCTACTACTTTAATAATCTTTTATATATTTAAATAAATATGCTTCCTTTGTCAAGGAAAAAAAAACGTTTAAAAACTTCGAGAGTTTTACTAAAATAAATTAATACAATCGTTCGGTATAGAAATCATCCATCCCTCAAGATCATGACCACCATTTTATTCCACAGTGTTATTGTATAGTAAAGGTTTCCATTGTTTTGTCAACAGTATATAAATTAATACTTTTAAGTTTTGTTAATTTTTTCTGAAGTAATATTAATATTTCTTCTTTGTTAAATAAATAAAACGTACAAATGTTTAAACTAATAAAAGATTCCTTCTAAGTCGTCAAAAATATACTTTGTTAAAAGTTTCCATCGTATTGTCACTCACACTATATTTCTTATTGTTTTGAAATATTATTATGGCTTAAATAATTAACATAATAATTACACTAATAACTGCTAGTATTTATATAAAATTATTATTCTCCTTTATTTAAAAAATATCTGACTGCGATTATATATAATTTTTAAAAATTGTTTATAATTACTAAACCATTACTATTGACATATATACAAAATTGCATCTTTTATATTTCCATTCAAATTTAAGAAAATATCAATTTAAAATTGGAATTCAGATTTCCAATTATAAATTAGAAAATATCAATTGAATTTCAGAAAATCATATTAAAATGTTTAAAAAAATTTTTTTCTTAACATATAACCATTAAAAAATATCTTTTCTGAAACAAGTACATTTTCTTAAAATTCTACCCTTTTTTAAAAAGAACATTTTCTTAAATTTTTTTTAAGTACTTTTGTAAATTTTCTTTAAATTTAAATTTTCCCTCTTTTTAAAATTTTAAATATAAAATAACTTTTTCTAAATAATTTTTTTTTTTAAGTAAATTCTTTTAAAGTACTGTTTTAAAAAAAAGCATATTTTCCTGGTAAAAAAATTTTTTTTTTAAATAAATTCTTTTAAAGTACTTTTTAAAAACAACACATTTTCCAAACCAAAAATTTCCAAGATTTTTAGAAACTTTTATTTTGAAATACCGCATAATTTTTAGCTTTCAAAACATTGAAAAGTATTATTCCTTATTGCGACTGTAACGCATTGAACAATGAATTGCGACCCAATAAAGTATTTGTATTCTTAATCCCTATAATCCCGTACATGCGTCGGTCTATCTGTCTTTTGAAATTAAGGTCATTCAACAAAATAAACCATTTACCTAGGTAAATTTACAATAATATTGTTTGTCGTTACTACGAGCAGGTTGGTATCTGAAATGGGTTAAATCGGGCATCACTGTGTCAAGATATGGTCGGTCTAAAATATGGAGATACCTCCAAAAATGCAAAAAAAAAAAATCAGTGTATTTGCTGAAATAATTTGGTAGTAAGTTTAACAAATTGTTTACTTTTTCAAATATTTTGTTTATATTTATTATCAATACTCAAACCGAAGATTCGGCACAGCCGAATTTAACACTTTTACTTGTTTTTAGTTTAAGTGGACCAAGTTTCAGTGTTTGAAATAAATTTCGAGCTGTGGAGGATTTCAACTTATGTGTTACAATTTTAAAAATTCTACAATATACACCAGCATATGGATAAAAATATGATTAATATATATTTTTCTTATTTATAATATAGGAAAAATCATAAGTAAAAATGCAATGAATTTATGTATGATCCATTCACTCAAACATCTTGAAGTTCTATTTAATCTTTGAACACCCTTAATATTGTACAGATCGATAATTTTATAAATAAACACATATCATACAAAATCGTTGTAGAATTTTTAACTAGCTCTTAGGAAAAAATCAATTTGACATGCCTGTCAATGCTACGAAAACCAAAAACGTGTTTAGTTTACCAAAATTACCACAAAAAAAAAAATAAAAACTGAAATTTTATCTTTCTCTCCACAAATCACGATCGCTTACAATTTACAAGTGCTCTTTACACAATAAAATCATAACAATAACATATTTTGTACGAAAAAGAAAGAAATATTTGATTTTTAATTTTTAATAATTCACATAAATTATGAAATGACAAAGAAACCTCAAGGAAGAAAAAACAGTTGTATGTGTGCACCACAAGATATCTAGATGATAAAATTGCACAAGAAAAATATTCTCAGGTGGCCTCAAAATATTTAAAAATATATATTTAACAATTTGCGGTAGACAAAATGCAGTCATATTTAAATAAAATTTAATAACTCATATTTAATATTTAAAGAGACTTTTTGACGCCACCTATTAAGATCATTAATGCTCATTTCTTCAGATTTTTTTTTTAGTTTTTCTTTTGTGCTAATATTTTACACCTGAAGGCAAAGTTTAAATCCCTTTTAATAAAATAAGAAGAAAAAAACTTCCTTATTAAGGCGTTTTATTTCAGATTTCTTCTGCTATATTTTTGTTTTGTTTAAAGTTTTTGTTTTATAAAAAAAAAGTGTTCAATTAATTGTGAAAGTAGGCGTGTCCCAGCGATCAGCATCTTCATCGCTCAGACCTCATCATTATGAAAAGGTGTTGTTATCATACCAGCCAAACATCTAGAACAAGATTAAGCTTTAGAGATCAGTATTAAATGAAACCGCACTAAAAAAAAAGCCGCCACCACCTTATTTAAACATAAACATAAGGAAGCTTTTTACTTTGCTGTGTATATTTGCCGACATTATGCCGACAATAAAAATCTTCTCAACGCTTTTTTCATAATTTCAATTCTACTTTAAATATTTTATAGGGTACCATTTATTTTTCAAATAAAAATGTCCCAATAAAAATGATCTAATTAAGGAACAATGGAAACCACGAATTAGAAAAAATTAAAATAATAAGAATATACAGAGTTATTGTAAATTTTAACTCCAACTAGATCTGTAATACAAGCAGGATTTAACTATAAGTCAACTTTGCATTAAAAAACGTTTAAGATTGCTAAATTCCAATAAAAGTTAAATTTAAATATTTAAAAATCCTATTGAAGGCAAATAGCGATATAAATGGCGATATAAACTAACATTTAAACTCTGAGAAGGCACAGATCCAGATCGAAAAAAATTTAACTACAAAAAGTGATACACGATTAAGGCTATTGATATATACAGGGTAATAGTCAAAGAAGATCTAGAATTAAGGTTAAAAAAAAACTACGATTTGACCGTAGTTTAATTTATATTTAAGCCAGACTTTAAATTAAATGATTAAAGCAAATTTAAAGCTTCATCTTTAAGTTAAAAGGCAAGAAGAAGACTACAGGAATATGCAAGTAATATCAAAAGTTTATATGGAATAAAATCCGGATATAAGTAATTTCTGAACATAATGACAAAATCAAGAAAATTACGCACCAAGACGGCATAAAATTTTTTAAAAGAAAATAAAAACCCTCCACGATTGTTCAGCACCAAGACTGAAGTCTATACGATACCTTATATCATGCGCCTAGAGAAAAGGTCTTAGGTCCAACTAATTGGATATAGAATTTAAGCATACACCGAATTTGAATGGCATTGTTACAAAATTTTTTGGCTGCAGATATGAAAAAGATCATACAAGAAAAAAGATCATAACAGATCGCATGCTATATTTATATGGAGACTAGGTCGAAAATGGATCGATCCTGACCTTATTCGGTACAGTTAATTATTTTTGTTGCAAAAACATATACAAAAGTAAATTGGGAAAAATCCGTTTTTTGATAGATTTAAGTGAATATGAAGAAGCAGCTTTATATGGTGGTTATGACTCTGTAGGTCGACTACAGGCTTTATTTTTGCACTACTGAATAATGGGTGTATTAAACACACACAAACCAAATTTGGCCGATATGATAATTTGAATCTTATGGCAATTTAAGTAGATTTAATAGTAAATCATTTAGCGGGGACTATGTCTGAAAATGCTTCAATTTTCAACAACAGCGATAAAAGCTTATATACCGAATTTCATCAAAATATATTCATACATGGACATACGCATGGACGGAGAGAAAGACGGGCGTACAGATGCACGGACCAATTAAATTGATTCAGAAAGTGATTACGAGTCGAAGTAATCTTTTTTGAAACCCTTTCTTTTAACTCATACTCTCTGTCCCATTCCCCCTCATCCAATTGATCTGAAACTTTTCCCATAGTCTTGCTGTGACTATAGATTAATTTTGGGGTAGTCACGCACTAGGCGGGACAGTCACGCAATTTATGGGGTGCTTTAAAACCCATTTCCCCTTATCCGATCGTTCTGAAACTTGGTCGATAGTATTACCATGAAAAATGATTAACTTTGACATAGTCGCGCATAGTCACGCATAGTCACGGAGAGATTAAAACTTCACTTCCCCACATTCGATCGATCTGAAACTTTGTCCATAGACTTGTTGTTGCCAAAGACTAATTTTAAGATAGTCACATGTTTATGACAGTGGTTCCAGTTACGAATTGGTTCAAGCCCTTTTGGAATACAGAATTAACTATGAATGATAGTATTTGAAAAATTTGTGAAGAATTCGTGGAACTTTTTGCACCTGCTAAATTAATGCTGAAACTACAATAAGAACAGATAAATTCAGGCGATTTTAATAGAATCTGGATTAGTTTTAAATTAAAGCTACCAAAAGATTACAAAACAAAAACATTTTCAAAAGAATTATATTTAAATATTATATAAAGAGAAAACCACCTTATTAATAATCCACTTTTTATTGCAGCAGTATATCTAGATAGCAGATTTAAGCAAATGCTGTCACGAAGATGTTGCAAATGCTGAAGCTCCCATATTTTAAAAATTTTGTTAAATTTACAAATGGAAAGAGAAGAGGAGAATTTTATGGGATAATCAATATCTTCTTCTTCAGAAGATAATGAAGATATGTTCGAACAAGTTCTAAAAAAGAAGGAAAGATTTCCAAAATCAAATTCTTCAAATTGAAATGTCTTCGATTGATAACTTTGTTAAAAATTAAATTGAAATATTTGAAACCTGAAAACTTTCTATTTTGATTAACCTGAACCCATTTTTTCAGGGTTTTCTGTTCCTGGTTTACATGGACACAGACACGGACGTACACATTAATGGACAGACAGACAGACAGACGGACGGAATAGCTAAATCAATTCAGATAGTGATTCTGAGTCGATCGGTGTAATAAAAGATCAAATATTTTTGGTAGCTACAAACATCAACTCAAACTCATTATTCCCTGACCACATAGTGGTATAGGGTATAAAAACACTATCATCAAGATGAGGGCAAAATTTTAGCTGTGAGAAATTCCATGATCTTGACAAAATCGGGATTGTAAAATCGAGGTTAAATTTTAGCTTTGATACCGATGAAATAACGATTGTGATTAAATTCAGAGTTAAGTTAATAAAAAAGATATACGATTGGGGTAGAAGTGAAATTTTCACTACGGGAAAATCTTTGATTAATATAAGACTTAAACCATGTGCAATAGAAAATTGGACTTAAATTAATAAATACCAATCTAACCACAAGAGATTGGTGACAAATGTAAAATTTAATAACTATTATTATAAGAAATAATGGTTAACATAAGATCCATGTTCAAAAGTGCATAATCAATGTAAATTTTTAATTATATGAGGATCGACGATTAGCAACAGACAATACAAACTTTAAATTTAAAGAATTAAATGAATAAAATATTGAGAAGCGCATGCTATAAAACGAAACGTAGCGAATAGATTTGTATGAAATATTCAAAACTTTAAAATATTTAAAAACATATAAATTTATAATTTTAAATATTAGATTTTAAGGGGAAGAAAATTGATCTACGATTAACTGTTATATGACCTAGGATCGAAAATATACCTTTCATTATATTACAATTTACAAGAACTGCATGATGACAAACAAGATTATAATTAACCGAAAATTTTCGAAAAAACACACACTGAATAAAAAACTCGTACATATATGTAAACAAACATAGCTCAGACCAACAAACACATATTTTTATTATGATATCAATTATGTGTGTTTCTAAATTTTGTACGGTGCCGAACACAATCATCAATGTGTTTCGTTTTAATATTTCGTTATGTACACTAACATATTTCCATCACGTATTTTTTGCTTCGAACACACATAAACCACACAGATTCGAGTGTAGCTTTATTTTAAGTTCTTGTTCTTGTACGTGTACTGGCAAAAAAACAGAACATGTTCTTGAACGCGTACATCTAAAAATTAAAACATCCACTCGCGATCGGGAAAATCTGATATACTCCTATAAAAACGACAACGATTGTTTCAATCAAATCTATTTAAAAAAATCTAAAATAATTCATTAGCAGTTATAAAAAAATAAATTCATTTAAAAAATATTTATATTTGTTATAATATAAAAATTGTATGATATTTCATTTATAAATTTAACTGAATAACAGACAAATTTAATATTTAGATATTCTTTTATTAACTCATAGTTATGCGATATGAAAATAAAATATACACAATCAATAAAAAATTAAATTATAAAATAAATTCTGTATACAAAAAATCTACTTCTCAATATTTTTTGTGTTATATTTATTTTTAGTTAAATAAGCTGTGGTTCAACTTTGCAAACATTATTGATCTTAATTTTTCATCAGATAAGTTACACCGCTGGTCATCCAACAAAAGTCGCAAAGCAGAAAACGCCCTTACTTGTTAATTGTGTGGCTGGGACAGCGTGGATAATATAAGCTAATTGTTTTAGAAAAGGCGCATTGTACTTCTGCCCATGCCAGTAACTCAATTAATTTATATCCACATCATATTTTGGGGGTCTGTAAGTTTCTATTTGCGCACATGCTGTCATAATTTCCCGGCTCATTTCACTTTTTGTATCGTCATCCGAAGATGAATCAACTTCTAACATCGATAATATTTTTCTTAACAGTGATTAACTACTTTGATTGGAAGATTTATCAGCACCTTCAATGGATAAAGATGGGGTTATACAGACGACAAATGTCGTTTAATATTTGTTGCGTTAAAAGTTGTTAATTTAAATATATTTTAAAGTTCTAGTATTCACCTGTTTATCTGCTACTAATTTGCACACCAACTTTTTAATATGTTACCTTGTATTCAGTTTTTCCTCCGAACTCAAAACTCGTCGAAAGCTAGAAGATAATAATCTAACACATAAAAACAAAGTTTTTATTAAAACTCTTTCTTATCCATATGAGTTTTGAATCTCTCCGTGACTGTGCGTGACTTTGCGTGAATATTTTAAAAATTAATCTTTGGACACAACAATTCTACGTACCAAGTTTCAGATTAATTGGATGAGAGGAAATGAGGTTTAAGTCATTTCGTGACTGTGCGTGACTCTGCGTGACTATGTTATAGTTAATCTTTTTTTTTCGCAGCAAGTCTACCGACCAAGTTTCAGATCGATCGGATAAGGGGAAATGGGTTTCAAATCCTCCGTGACTGCGCGTGACTATGCGTGACTGTGCATGACTACCCCATAATTAATCTATGGTCACAACAAGACAATGGGCCAAGTTTCAAATCAATTGGATGAGGGGGAATGGGGTTACCCCATGGCAGACAGACAGACAGAGAGTATGAGTTAAAAGAAAGAGTTTAAAAAGCGTGCTGAATTTAATGTGTTTTTTGCTTTTAATAATTTTGAAAAAAATTATCGAAAATAACTTTTGTCAAAATTTTTAGTATTACTTAAAACTAAAAAAACTTTTGAACCGATTGAGATAATTATTCAACCATAAAATAACTGTTTGAACAAAGCCAAAAAAATTACTAAAAATCAGACTCAAATTTGGTGTTTGCTTATTTTCTATGTCCAGTTAGTTGGGCCTAAGAGGTAGGACATGTTATAGGGTATCGTGTAGTCGGTCTAGACCGACTATAATTTTCTTGTTTTTTTTTATAATTATTTATGCTGATAAAATTGTATGTAGTTGTTTTTTCTTTTTCATAAAAACTGGCATTCACTTGGAACTGATATGTTATAATACAATATACAACATTTACTAAACATAGCAAATGAAATTGGATCGTGCATCAGATTTTTCAGTGAAAATTACCAACAACAATTTTACACTATTGTAAAGTGATACACAATACAACAGATACAACGATACATTACCCATTGTGAATTGCCCAATTGATTTTTTTTTTTTTATTAACTAGGTATTTTAGCATTATATGCTTTATAAAAATTAATAAAATTAAAAAAAAAAAACCACTTTCCCGTGACCCAATCGATCTGAAATTTTGCAGGCAGACTCGTGGTAATGACAGAAATGATCTAACAAATTTTTTTAGTGATGCCAAAACAATGGAAACTTTTAAATTTTTCTACCAGAGTTGAAAAAAAAATGTACAAAGGGTTTATTTTTATTATATTATTATCACAACGACCACAAAAACAACAAGTCCAGCTATGACAACAATGCAACATTTAGAATAACAAGAAGAACAATATAGAAATATCATGTTTTTCATTTTTTTTTTTACTTTTTCAGAGATTTACCTGGAGCTGCTCCACCGGTTTTAATGATTTTTGAAATAGAAATCTTCCCATGAATTTTGTGAATCATTCTCACTAAAAATAATCACACCAGCTGTCCTATTGAGGGCGTGATCGTGAAAAGAACAACATAGAAAATTATATTTTTTCAAGACTTTTTTTAGTTATTCATTCAAATCTCGGGCCCTAATCAATCGATTTGGACGATTTTAAATAGCAAACTTCTCAGGATGTTAGTGAATCATTTTTTATGTCAACGAGTACCCTAGCTGCCCGATTGATGCCGTCACCGTGATTTCCACAGACGGACAGACTGACATCGCTATATCAACTCCGGTTGTTATAAGGATCACAAATATATATATTTTATGGGGTCCAAAATTTTTTTTCTAATTATTACAAACGGAATGACAAACTTATATATACCCTCTGCACACTGGAGTGGAGGGTATAAAAAAAATTTATTTTCCATCAAAGTTGAAAAATATTGTAAATAGAATAAATACATAAATTAATGTTAATAAAAAAAACACGACTAGTTATCTCATTTTTTTATATTCTACCTGAAACTGGACCAAATTGCCTAGAAATGGTGTGTTTTTTTGACAACTGAAAATCGGTCAACTTTGAAGGGTTATATCTTCTAAACTAAAAATCTGATTTTATTGAAGGTAGAAATTTGTAATCTCTGAACCATTTCTTATAAGATGAGTTTACTCAAAATATCGTAAGCGCACATGATATTTTTTGATTTTTGCAACCTCATTTGATCTGAGGGCGCTACTGTGCAACGATTTTTTTATCTTGCCTATAACAGTTACTGAGCAACTTTTCAAAATATTTCTTAAAAGAGGACAACATTTTTTATTCCTAAAATTTTGATAACACATTTTTTTTGTCCTCCTGAAGAATTATGAATGTATATTATAAAATGGTGAAAAAAAATTAACATTTTTCGACATTTTAACAATTTTTAGGGACTAGATGCAGTTTTTCGGGTTAGTTTGTTCTACACTTTTTTCCCCTAGTGTATAGCTACAATTGTTCCAAAGACAGGAAAACAAAATATATAAAATATATATATGAAATAACTTTTAGCGAATATATACATGAACACCATAAAATCTGAACATCAGCTAAACTAGTAAATCCCAAATCGGATGTTGTTAGTTTCGCTAAGTACTTCGAAAACCGCACATGGGAAGGAGTTTGCATTTTATGTGTTGCACTGTGTAATATAGAAACTTTTACAAATGTCGAAAAATTTAAAAAATTTGTTATTTATGTATCAGAAATCAATCAAGAATTAGTAATTTATATATTACTAGCAGTAACCCGATGCGCTTCGCTACACCCCTCGTAACGATATAAAGAGCAGGGAATATGTTTTGTAGAAAACTGTTTTTTGTATAGGAGGTGCCACGCCCATTAGTCTGATATCGCCCGTTTTATTGGCAACTACTCACATTAATAACTTATAAACTCAAAGTCGCAAGACTTTCACTATTATAGTACTCCAGTTATATTATATTAAATGCTTACTTTGTATGGGGGGTACCACACCTACTGGTCCAATCCCGCCCATTTTGTTATGGGACTACTCACATTAATAACTCATGAACTCAGACAAAGTTCCAAGGCTTTCACTATTACAGTACTTCAAATATGACATTATATATTTACTTTGTAAGGGAGGTACCACGCCCACTGATTGGATTCCGCCCATTTTTTTCGAGTACTAACGTTGATAACTTATGAACTCAGGCTTTACCTGTTACAGTACTCTAGATATATGACATTAAATATTTACTTTGTATGGTGGGTACCATGCCCATTGGTCCGAGCGCGCCCATTTTTTCCACAACTCTTCGAATTATTCTAATATGTACATATACATAGTTTCAAAACTCTTGGTGTCGTAGTACTCCAGATATTATATGTTAAAATTAGATTTTAAAAATTCATTTTGTACAGGAGGTGCCATAAGTGCCACGCCCACTTGAGATATAAAAAAAATATAGCTGTTGTCCGATTCTCAGACCTACCCAACATGCACACAAAATTTCATGAGAATTGGTCGAGCCGTTTCGGAGCAGTTTAACTTCAAAAACTCACTTTACAGTGGCCCGATCCCGCCCATTTTTGGCAAGACTATTTAAATTCATACTCTTACATCTGAAACAAAATTTCAAGACTCTGGCTGTCATAGTACTCCAAATATAGAAAAAAATTAAAAAGAAAAAAATTTAAAAAAAAATAAAAGAAAAAAAAAATTTAAAAAAAAATAAAAAAAAATTGAAAATATAAAAAAAAAATTAAAAAAATTAAATTAAAAAAAGAACAAAAATAAAAAAAATAAAAAAAAAATAAAAAGGAGGAGTTTAACTTATATATAAAATTCTGGTGTCGCGGTCTCTGTAATTGAACTCCTCCGAAACGGCTTGACCGGTTCTCATGGAATTTTGTGTGGATATTGGGTAGGTCTCAGAAACGGACAACAGGTATTTCTTTTTTGATATCTCAAGTGGGCGTGGCACTTATGGCTATCATAGTACTTCAGATATTTGATTTTAAAAGTTCACTTTGTATGGGGGGTACCCCTCCCAGTGGCCCTATCAAAAAAAAAAAAAAATACACGTTGTCCAATTCTCAGACCTACCCAATATTCGCACAAAATTTTATGAGAATCGGTCGAGCCTTTTCGGCGGAATTTTACTACAAACACCGCGACAGAAGAATTTTATATATAAGATTAAAATTAATACCATTTATAGATTTTCTTCTACGTTGGGACAATATTTAGCTATTGTACGATTATCGGAAGTTTCTATTTTCGGAAATGGAAAATTCAAAAAAATACGAAACTTTAAAATGTTCTTAAGTTTAAGTGACAGGAACCATACGAGAATATACAATTTGATTAAAATTTTTCTCAATAAAGAAAAGTACATCCTTATTATTATTTGCTACAGTATATTTTGTTTTTTTTTTTTTTTTGTTTGCTGGATCAGCAGCGAAGGCGTCAACGAATTTTTGTGTTTGCCATATATACTCGTAGTGTATACCAACTATCAGTAAATTTCAGCCAGCCACATTCTGTCAAATCGTTTGTTCATTTGGTCGGTCGATCATTCGTTCTGTGTAGATTTATTATTATTATAGATCTTTTCATAAGATCTTTACAATCTGGATTCGATTAATTTTCGCATTAAGGTATTTTTAACAAATGTTTCTACAGATATGAGAATGCTTATGAAAACTTGCAGATGAAAAGATTTTATTTTAAATAATCGCCAGCACAACTCCTCCTTTTGTGGTTTGTTAATGCTTGCGCTAGTTGTTCGGCTCATGATGAGGCTGATGCTGGCTGGCTGGTGGTTTAACTGTTGCTACAGATGCCGCCGTTGTTATGACGATCATCGTGGTGGAGCAGAGTCAGAGGATTATATGTGAACATTTTTTGTTGTATTGTTTTTTTTTTCTTTTTGTTTTCGATTTTAGTGGGCGCGGTAATGAAATCAAATTAAGCAAGTGCATGTTACAACCTACAATAATTCGTTGCCCTTCATTGTTTTTCGTTGCCGGCTATTTATATATATGAGTATATATATGTATCCCGAGTTTTCTTAGCTTAACCAGGATTAATCGTAATAGTGTTTAGAATTCAATTGGAAAGATAAATCTCTCCTAGATTAAGGAAATTAATGACAATTTTCATAAATCAAAAGAAAATATTAGTTATTTTTCCATTATATTTCTAAATTAAAAGTCGTTATATCAAGAAATGTACGAAACAATAAACCGGTTAGATATCTTTAGCAATTTTTTTTTTAGTTATCAAATTGTCACCGCAAACAAATGGAATGAAGCATAAACATAAATAGTCCTTTAATTTTAAATTGTACATAAAAACAGAGTCAAATTTAGTTATGTTCTATAGATATGAGTAATTATATCTTTTAAATATCATGCAAGGCTACATATTCGTCGTACTCGTATAGCAAAATGACATTTCAACCTAAACGCAGCTGATGAAATGACATCAGACCCCATCATTCCTATGTATATGTACAAGTTTTTCTCTTACAGTCTGTTTTTTTTTCAATTTTTAACAAACATGGTTGAATATATTTCACAGCAATTCAGTCACTTCCTTTTTTAATTGGTTTCCTTTCACACGCCATTGTAACAACGTTCACTACGTTACCTTTTTTTCTGTTCTTGTTTTCTACGACAATAATTTAAATATTTATTTTTTTATTATTTTGAAATATAATTTACTGCTGCACAATGGGCTGCAAGTAACATAATATTGGAAAAATTCCAACATTTTCAATAAGTATAAGATGGCAAACGATTGTGGCCATAATTTAAACTTAAAGAAACTTAGATTATAGTGAAATTTTTGATTATAAGATGAGCCATGATTGAGGTAAAATTTCGAACTTAAAGAAGACTTTTATTAAAGCAAGGCTTTCAACGGAATATGGTCCACGGGATTGGTGTAATTTTAAACTTTAGCTTATAATTTAGCTCAAACTTAAGGTCACAATTGTGGTATCAGCACTTTTATTGATTGATATATATATTGAACCAAACATAAATTTTACTTAACAAATTTTACTAGCAGATTCCAGCCCTAGAAGTTCGTTTGCAAATTCTAGGAAATTTAATTTTTAAATTTAATAAATTATTGACCCTAAATGTATGCTATGTCCAAAATAATTTTTCAAATCTACACAATTAAAATTGTGAATAAAGACAACAAACTCATTTTTTTTTTCAAACACATTAACAAATTTAATAAACACACACATAGCATTGTATAATTTTACGCATGCGTTAGTAGCAACTGTAGTAGCAAATGAACATAACTCCAACAATATTTAAAAATTTTAAAATCTGTAAGTCTGGCGGAAAGCTCAAAAGAAATACCTTTCAAATAAGATACGTTTGGTCAAAATCGGGAGAAAACAGTTGAACAAATCATGGGTCACAAGAAACCTATTAACAATATAAATGTTTTAATAAAGTCCTTGGTAATATAAGACAACAAAGAATGAAAAATTGCCTGTACTGAAAGTTTGGTCATACTTGATGGTCCCATCAAGAACAAATTTATAGAGGTTGGTCATATGTTCCAAACATATACACAAACCATATTGAGTCAAATATGTTGAACTTGTATGTGATTAGATAGATTTAAGTGATTATCGGAAGGCTGCTATATATGGGGACTGCGACTGATATTACTCATACTTTGGAGTGATTACATTATGCAACAAAAAAAACAAGTAAGAAAATTATAGTCGGTCTAAACCGACCATACGATACCCTATACCATGGTTTAGAAACCCTATTTCTTCGGTCCAACTAACTGGATATAGAAAATAAGCAAAAACCAAATTTGAGTGGCATTGCTATTAATTTTTTTGGCTGCAGATATGAAAAAGTTTATATTGTGTGCTATATTTATATGTGGACTAGGTCAAAAAATGGACCGATCCTGACCATATTTGGTAAAGTCAATTATGTTTTTGAAAAATATACACAAACCAAATTTGAGAAAAATCTGTGCAATATTTTTGTTTTTTTGATAGATTTAATTGCAGATCGGGAAGCAGCTCTATATGGGGCCTATGACCAAGAATTTTCCAATAGGGATTATTTTTGGACTACTGATTAATGGACACAATAAACACATACAAACCTAATTTTGATAAGATCTATATGATAATTTGGATCTTATGGCAATTTATGTCGATTTCATAGGGGTCATTTGTATGGGCAATAGGTCTGAACATGTTCCGAGTATCACCACTTTGAATAGCGTTCCATTGTCGGTATAAGTTTACATACCAAATTTCATTAAAATATAATCATATTTGCGACCTGTAGTTAGATTACAAGGTTTACATGGTTACACAGATAGACGGATGGACGGACGGACATCGATAAATAGACTCAGAAAGTGACTATGAATCGATCAGTATAATAAAAAATGGGCCTAGACCAAATACTTTGGCAGTTACAACTATGTGGTTAAGGTATAATGACAACGATAGTTGAAATTTAGTTGGGATTTTTGAAGAGGATGTTCCACCGATTTTATCATAACAGGAGAATTTGATTAATTTTATTATAAAAACATCAACAAATTTTAACTTAAATTACCTCGAAGTTGCGGTAATATAATATTTTTATATACTCAGTTTCGGAGTTACTCAGAATGAAATGATGAAAAACAATTTTTTGCACAAAATTTAAATATTTATTTTTTTTTTTTTTTTAATTCTCTATAAATCGAAAATTTCAAAATAAGAAATTTTTAAATTTTTTTATTTATTTTTTCTTTTAAGACAGGGCATCGATTAAGATCCCTTAAAATAAGGCAATTTAAATGTTTTTATATAAATTAATATAAAAATATATATCTAGAAGATTCCAGCGCTCGAAATTCAAGTGCAATTTCTAGGCAACTTTATTTTTAAACTTAGCCAATTCACAAATGAACACTTTTATGGTTTATTATTACTGTGAATGAAGTTAACAAACTCATTAACAAACACATTAACAAATTTAATAAAACACACATAGCATATGTATAATTTGATGTATGTGTTAGTAACAACTTTAAATGCAATTTACTCAAAATAAAGGAAAAAAATTTAAAATCTGTAAATCTGCACAACGGCTAAAAAGAAATACCTTTAAAACAATATAAGTTTGGTCAAAATCGGGATAAAACGGTAGAACAAAACTTCGTTCACAAGAAATCGCCTAGCCTGTTAATATTATAGATAATATTTACAGTAACCAAAAAAAATCTAAACCCTTGGTGTGAGAATTTTTCTTCTTTTGTACCCCACTATGAGGTGAGGCTATAATGAGTTTGCGCTGATGTTCGGAACTATCAAAAATATTTGGCCTAGAGCCATCTTTCATTACAAGGTAATTCCATAGTGAAAGACGTGACATTCTAATCTAATATTATACAGTAAAAGATTTTCATTGTTCATAAAATTATACAAAATTATGCGAACAGACCTGACCAACATATTTACCATTAGAAAAAGTGAGAAAGTATTATTGTTATTAAAAAATTGGGGGCACAAAGTAGTCATGACAGATATGACTATAAACAGACATCATTTAAGAGGATGTTTGTAAAACACAGAGAAGCTCTGAAGTTATTTGTAAGAGAAATAAGACACAGTTGCTTATCGTTAATATAAGAGCTAGTTTATTAATAAAGCATTTAAAAAACATGAATCATAAAATAGGTTTTAGTAAAAAGAAGTATTTTGTAATGTGACAGACATGACACTTCCTTTATTTTCCAAATTACTTAGTTACACTTTTCCCTTCTTACGGGAAAAATAGGGGCTACAAAAATATTCAAAAATTCATCTAACAAACTTTTGTCATATTTTCATACCCTTTTCTTTGAAACGGTATTAATAAAAAACTAGCAGATTCCAACACTCAAAATTCGAGTGCAAATTCTAGAAAATTTTATTTTTTCATTTACTAAAGACCCTAAAGGTATGCTTAACAATTCAACTCATTTTAAATGAACAAAACAAACTCAACACATTAACACAAACACATTAACAAATTTAATAAACACACACATAGCATTGTATAACTTTATGTATGTGTTAGTAGCAACTTTAAACGATCATAACTCCAAAAAAAAATATTCTAGACGATGAAAATCTGTAAATCTGGGTAACAGCTAAAAAGAAATACCTTTCAAATGATAAAATTTTTGTCACAAGTATGAATATATTTTGATGAAATGTGGTATATTAGCTTAAATTGTTTATACGAGCGATGCTGTTGCAATTGGTGACAATCGGTAAATGTTCATGAAATCGACTTAAATTGCCATAAGATGCAAAATATTATATAGATCACTATCATATTTGACTTGTGTGTGTTTCATACATTTGTTAATCAGTAGTCCGAAAGAAAAGAAAAAAGTTAGGAAAACAAATATATTGCATCTAATTTTTCTCAAATTTGGTTTGTATATGTTTTTGAAAACATTTGATTTTGAGCCTGAATAATTTCAAACTCAATCGTTTTGCAAAAAAAATTACCATATATGATCAGCATCGGGCAATTTCTCGCCATAGTCCACATATAAATATACCATCCGATAGCACCTTTTTGTGTTAAAAAAGATACTAAATTGAAATAAATTGAAGTCAGTTTGCATTAAATAGAACTTAACTTTGAGAAAAATCTGTGCAATATTTTTGTTTTTTGATAGATTTAAGTGAAGACCGGGAAGCAGCTCTATATGGCGCATATGACTAAAAATTGTTCTATGGGGATTATTTTTGGATTACTGATTAATGGATATAATAAACGCATCCAACCCAATTTGACAGAGATCTATATGACAATTTGGATCTTATGGCAATTTATGTAGATTTCATAGGGGTCATTTGTATTGGGACTGGTCTGAACATGGACCGAATTTCACCAATTTCAATAACGTTCATCCTTTATCGATAAAAGCTTATATATCAAATTTCGTGGAAATATATTCATATTTGCGACCAGTAGTTTGATTAAAAGGTGTACACAGACAAACAGACGGACAGGCGGAAGGACGGACCGACATCACTAAATCGACTCAGAAAGTGATTCTGTTAATGTTAAAGTAAACAGGGAAACATTTTGAATTTCATTACAAAATTTTCCGTGTATAGACATGGATGGAAGTTTAAAAGAGAATTAAAAACAGTTTCAGAAAGAAAAATTTCATAGTGTGAACCGGGACTTTATTAAGAATAAAATCAACAATTATCCATTGATTTTCATTGTATGTAGCTCGTTTTATTGTCATTTAATGATTTCGCAATAAAAAATTTAATATTTTAACATTTTCGATTTGTTATGAATTTTTAAAAAATATATATGTGTCAATTAGCGGAAAAATAAATTCTTAATCATTTCCTTCTGAATAACTCCGAAACTGTTAATAAAATTAATATTAGCATAAGTTAGATGTACTTTGATTTTTATAAGAAAATCGGTCAACTTTTTCTGCAGTTTTGATTGGTGGAGCATCCTCTTCAAAAATCGCAAATTTTATTAAAAAAATATTTTAAAAAAACTTTAAAAAAAAATTATTATTTCAAGCTCGAGGTCTGTATTTTAATATATAAAATTATATTTATTTATTTTATTTTCGTTATTTCGCCAACCTCCGGTTGGCATCTTCAGCAAATAAAAAGCGAGTGACAATAGTCAAAATACCAATGCGTATGGACGAATTAACATTTTATATTGCACTCATAATAGTTTTAAAAAAACTTGTTATAGAATTTTGAATTTCGACTGTTGTTGTTAGAGCACCATACCCATCAAAACATATAGTGGTTATCATGTGTTTAAAAAAAAGACCATTTTGTTGCATAGTATTATGTGCGGATATATATAATAAAAATATATTTATGTATATATTTGCGACCAGAAATTTAAAAAATAATAATAAAATTATAAAAAATAAAAGTTGAATTTTTGTACTGCTATATAATTGATAATAACTTGGGAATGCATCCATAGATTTTTTTTCTATAATATTTTAACTTCTTTGCAGAGGTGCACTATTTCTATTTTTCACGATTTTACCGCATTGTTTAGATATCAATATTTTGCAAATGTATGCCCAGTGAACTACTTTAATTAAAAAGCAATGTATGCATTATTTGTAATCATTTCTTTTAAAATCTCTTTATTGTTGTCTTTAGTAACACGATTAAGTGTTCCTAACTCTAAATGGTCAAATTACTTTAAAAAAAAACACAAAAAATAGAAAATTCTAAAAATTTTAGTCCATAAAAACTTATTGTAGAAAATATTTGTTGCCTAGTGAAATTTGAGGTTAGAATCTTAAATTTTAAAAGGTTCATGCCCGATGAGAAGAGCTAAGTTGAATAGTGTTCACGATTGAGCTAAAATTTTGATTCAAAAGATTTTTTACGTTGAGGTAAAAGTGGAATATAAGACCGTAAATTTTAAATATAAAAAAAGGTTTAAAAGTATTAAATGCCTAGAAGATTTTAGAGGGAAAGCTGTAAAAATTTAATGCTGCTATTAAATGCTTCTCTTCACTTCTGCTACTTTCCTCAAACGCGTAAAAAATATTTAAAAAAAGTACCATTATTAAAGCCTACACACAGAAAATAAATTTACCAATCGAATTGTTCAAAAGTTGAATAACTATATTTTCAATTGTATCACCAGAAATTTAAAGGGAGCTACATATTTTCTATTGTGATAAAACATTTGCTGTTACGACCACAGAATATTATTTGTGATTAAATCAAAATTCGGGTATTAGCTTCATCGCAATTCGGTTGGCAGTAAATTAGGTAACCACAATGTATCTGTTTTCTGAGTGTAGTAAACCATCTAGTAAACTTTCCTCACACAGGCCTATAAGCTTACTTTTATCAGTAAGCAAAATACTGGAAAAAAAATCATTAAGGACAAATTTAGCGACTTCGTAAACAAAAACACCATAACACTGTTCAACCGCTGATTATAAAAAGGAATCGGAATGATTTTGCTTGATATTGAGGCGACTTTTGATTCAGTGTGGCATAGCGATCAAAGTTAAAATGTCAAGATTAAATTTTTCGACCGAAATTATTAAAATTATTCAAAGCTTTCGCACAGAGATATTTTATTGTATTTATTCTAAACAAGCAGAGCCCTGCCCTCGAAATTCGAGTGCAAATTCTAGGAAATTTAATTTTTGGATTTAATAAATAATTTTATAAGAGCCTAAAGATATGCTAATCAATTTTAGCCCATATACAATTTAACACTTTTTAAATAAAATCCATTAAATTTCTTTACAAATATTTGTTGAACACACAGAAGATATACAAATGGGTTTGTTCAATAATTTTAAAGGGCTTTCGACATTCATGTATGTGTTTGGAGCATTACTCCAAAAAAATGTTCCAGACGGTGCAAATCTGTAAATCTGATGGACAGTTAAAAAGAAATTTCTTTTAAATGGGATGTGGTTTGTCAAAATCGGTTTGTAAATAAAATTTTTACATCGATCACAAGAAATCGCCTTGCCTATTAATATAATAGACACTCTTAGCTAAGACGTATAGTCGCAGTTTGCCTTAGGGATCACCTCGATCACTCATTTTGTATATTATATTCACGGCTGACTCTCCAGTTTTAAAGGAGTGAAAATTTTCGATTTTTGCAGACGATGCTGTGATATTATGCTCCAAAATTTATGCTGCCGAGGTTATTTTAAGGCTTCAGGTAGCATTAAAGGAATTTCATGACCATTTTACTAGGTGGAAAATTATCGTAATCCCTCATAAAATATAAGAATTATACTTTTCTATGATAAGATAACATAAGGGAACAAGGTTGATTAAGAACTGATTGTTGCTTTTTGAGGTTATTTGGGATGCTGAATCCAAGTCTGCACCTGGTTTTTTCTACCAACTCGGCTTTTCGCGATATACCGTTATGTCCAAAAATAAAGCACTTCCGCCACATATATTGGAATAACCTGAAAACGGTTCCTCATATTTAGTTAAAAAAAACTCGTCAACAATATTATCTTTAAGCTGTGCTTACATTTGTTTTAAATTTGCCCAGTAGTTTCATCTCTGAAAAAAAACGAACAATTTAAAAAAAAAAAATTTTTTTTAATTCATAAAAAATAAAAATGCTACAAAAATCACAGTTTTTATCTACAAACGTTTAGCTAAACATATTTATTGCGAATGAAGTGAGCTTTATTTCATTGTAATCGGTGCACAACTTTTAATTTTGTTCACAATTTACTAAAAAAAAAAAAACTGAATTGATAAAAATCGCGATTTCCATACAAAAATAAATTTTTTTAATATGTGTGTGTTTGCTGCTGTTCTATTTATGTAATAAGTGTTATAGTAAATGTTTTAAGGCAACTGATTTCAGTCAGATTTTTACTATCAGCTATACTTTTCAATTTATCAATAAAAGGGGATTTTAAAGAAAAATACAAATTTTTAATACACAAAATTTTATAATGTAATTACAACTCATCGAAACATTATCTTTTATAAGATTTTCGTAAATTAAGCAAGTTTTGAAAAAATAACAATTTTTTGAAGAAGTCAAATATACCTGTACCTGTAACTTAAAATGAGAGCTGATGGAGAAAAAAAATCATGTGAGTCCGATCACAGGGTAGATGTGTAAATACCTAGTAATTGAAGATGCTTTTGTGGCAATTTTTTTTAAATCAAACAGAGAGCATCATCTATGTATCAGCTGCAGGGACTCTGTTAACTTGTACTGTCAGCTGTTGGATAAAGTTAATTAAGTGGCCAGATTGTTGGCATCGCCGGCATGCCCGCTTTTGCTCGGCTAGAGCTCGCCGGATTGGGTGAGGTACTTGCCAACCAATCTACCGTTTGACAGTCACAAAAATTATTTTCATGCCAGCCAATTTTGAACGAAAATAGGAATAAAATGAAATTATGGGGACCCGAAGCTCACTTAAGACACTATGTAACAAAAAAAGATTTTTGCACACACTTCTCCCTAACGCACACTCACCAATATGGATCTGGATGGTGTTGTCTCCAGATCAGGGCCCTCCCACTTGAAATCCTATGGGGATCTCACCATGACATCATCACACCAGTCTCTGATGTCCCAAACGTACCTACCTTTACTCACTCCCAACTTTCTTTCTCCCAGCTACCACTCAGAGCTTAATAGCTCATCTCCAAAAAATTTAACACCGAATTTTTCATATTAGGAATTTTAACAAAAATTTTGTATTTTATTAGGTAAAAGTATATATGTAGATAAATGGAAAATCTAATTTTGTGTGCATAAGGAAAAACATCAATATAAAATAATCCATAAAAAAAAACATTAATAGTTGGATTGATTGAATTATATGTTTCCTTTTTTTTTTATATCTAACAATATTATTCCATTAAAGTTGACTAATTTAAAATTATAAAAACTAAAGAACACCAAAAAAAATTATTTTTAAAAACTTTAGTGCTGCATTTTGTTGCCTATTTTTGCTGGCTGTTATCCTTGATTCTCGTTAAACGTCTTCTGGCTCGTTCGCGCGTAAGGTTGTCCGTCCGTCTACGTGTCCCAACAAGGTAAGTATACCCGTTCAATTAATAACAATTGTTCTCCGTAATTTATTTTTTTTTTTGCTTTTAGCTTCCTTTCTTTCCTTTTTTTTATATTCGTAAAAATATATATATATATATGTCGTTTGATTTATTTTAATTTCTTTTGAATTAATTTTTTTTTTTTTTTTGTTAGAGAAAACATTTCTTATGGGTCATTGTACCCTAACCGAGACGCTAAAAAGATGAATCCTGGCCTGAGCTCAACCCTAGGTAAACGCGCACCTTCCTACCAAACTAAACGAAGGGACTGTTTCGTCACTTAATACCACGTTAAAATGTTTACCCTATATATCTTTTTTTTTTTTGTTATTTTACAGTTTAAAGACCTTTTTTTTACATATGAAACATATCTTAAAAAAAAATATATATATAAAAATTACTTTTTCTCTTTGCAGAGTATTTTTGTCCCGTCAGTCTAGTCGTACGAGGTAGGGCCGTCCAGTGGTCCAAAACCTTGCGGATACCTAGCACCCCAGGCTTGGTGGTGCTTGTACAGCGTCTCCCACGTTGGGTAACAGCAGAGGTGGCGTTGTAGTTTTAGTTTTGATCTGGCTCTTGTTATCTTCGATCGTTCACTAATTTTGCTTTAGTTTAAGTATCAATGTTTATTGGTAGTTATTTTTCTTTCTTTTAAATTTTGGATGGTTGCTTTTATTTATTTATTTTATAAAGTTCATTTTGAATAAAAAGATTTTTTCACAAATGTTGATGGTTGCGTTGATTCGTTTTTGTTGGTCACCAAAATTTTTCCGTAGCCACTTGCTGCACCGTTGATATCTCAAAAGAAAAAGAAAAAGGAAATTGTCCGACATTTTCTTGTTTTTTCTAAAACTCTTTCTTCCAGAAAAAAAACAAAGCCATTTTCTGAATATATCTTTTTCTTCCATTATAGCAAAAAAAGAAAATATATATAATGGTTGTGCAAAAAGGTAAACTATCTACATCTGTCTATTTTTTTTTTGTTCCATTCACAATAGTTTTAGCCCTTACATGCACCTATGACAAACTAATATAAAAATATTTACTATTATTTCAACTGGTTAATTTTTAATTTTTTTTTTCGTTTTTCATTTTTTATTTTTAATTTTTTATTTTCCATTTTTTATTTTTCATATTTTTATTTTTCAATTTTCAATTTCATTTTTCATTTTCCATTTTTTATTTTTCATTTTCCATTTTTTATTTTTTATTTTTTATTTTTTATTTTTCATTTTTTGTTTTTAATTTTTTATTTTTCATTTTTTGTTTTTCATTTAAAATTTTTCATTTTTATTTTTCATTTTTTATTTTTCATTTTTTATTTTTCATTTTCTATTTTTATTTTTTATTTTTTAATTTTCATTTTCATTTTTCATTTTTCATTTTTCATTTTTGATTTTTAATTTTTTATTTTTCATTTTTTGATTTTTCAATTTTCATTTTTAATTTTTCATTTTTCATTTTTCATTTCTCATTTTTCATTTTTTATTTTTCATTTTCCATTTTTTATTTTTAATTTTTTATTTTTCATTTTTGATTTTTTAATTTTCTTTTTCATTTTTGATTTTTCATTTTTTATTTTTCATTTTCTATTTTTTAATTTTCATTTTCATTTTTGATTTTTCATTTTTTATTTTTCATTTTCTATTTTCTATTTTCTATTTTTAATTTTTTATTTTTCAATTTTCATTTCCATTTTTAATTTTTCATTTTTTATTTTTCATTTCTGATTTTTAATTTTTTATTTTCCATTTTCTATTTTTCATTTTTCATTTTTGATTTTTCATTTTTTATTTTTCATTTCTCATTTCCACACTTTTTTCCCTAATAAAATCGTGCCTTCATATTTTCTCCAAACACTTTCCACTGAATTGTCCCTCCATTTTATCTCCAAACACTTCCTTTTTACTGTAATTCGTTTATTTTTTATTTTAATTTATTTTATATTTATGTTTGTTTAGCATTAATATTAAATGCAGTAATAATTGTGTTTTTTATATGAAATAAATTAAAACGTTAAGATACTTCTAAATGATTGAGGAAATTAATTAAAAATTTTATAAAAAGTGAAGAAATATACTGCAGAAAACAGAGACAAAATGTTATTACATGTCGTAATATTTTCACCAATGCAATCTTAAGTCACACCGATATTGTCTTACGTCTTACATCTTACATCTTACGCTGTTTTTGTGATTGTATTGTGAAATAGATTTTTACCCCCTGCGCGTATAGATTATTACACATAAAAAAGATAATAGATTTGAAATCAGCGACCTCAAATTAGCTAAAATTGCAATAAAGTTCCAGTCAACACCAAAAAAAGTTCAATTTTTTCCCTTGTGTAATAGATTACAAATACATTTTCAAAGATATTTTATTTTTGAAACTATTTTCATTAAAATATCATAAAATTGAAATTATAATTTTGTTTAATTGTTTTAATTTTATTTATAAATTTTTATAACTTAAATTTTTCGATCGATTAAGAATAAAAACTATGCAAAATTTTTGTTATTCGCAATCCATCCCTCCAAAATATTCCAATAATTATTTTAAAAAAATTTCTCTACTAAACATCTTCCAACCATCATCTAAAAATTAGACCTCTGAGCCAGTGTGTGCTTTAAACATTTGCATACATTTTCCTGCGACAGATACAAAGACAAATAAACAACAACAACAAAAAAATTACATTAAATAAGGATGGTGGTTTTATGTACATATTTGATAGTGGTTGAATGTCATTGTATTGTTGTTGCAGTCGTCGTCGTCATCATCATCATCATTGTTGTCGTTGTCTATATGTCCTGATGGTGGTGTGTGTGTGTGTGTGTGGTATGGTGATGATGGTGTTGGTAGTGGTGGTGATATTAATGTTTGTGGTTGTGCACACGCCTTAATCATTATGTTGTAATTGTATTTGTTTTTTCGTCAATTGAGACACTTTTCTTTTTTGCTTTTTTGTCAACATTTTTTTTTCGATCGTTTATTTTAATTGAATTTGGAAAAATATCAGAAAATTGGAAAAATATTGTTTATGTTAAAAAAAAAAAAAAAGCTGAAGCAGGAGGCAATAGCAACAGAAACAGCAGCGACTCGCATGAAGGACATATGTAAATAATGTTGTTACAATGCGAGTGTGTGTGAGTGTTATAAATTTGTGTCTTCTTGTTGCTGTCATATACTATTTGAATTGTTTTTTGTTTTTGTTTTTTTTTTAATTTTTTCTATATGAAATGTTTTGCATGTTGGTATTTATTGTTGGGCGGTATGTGGTGGCTTGTTAAGGGGGATGTTGGTGGTCTACAATACCTTGGTATGAGTAGGTATGTATGTATGTGTTAGCTTATTATATGGTGGCTTTGATTGTGGTTGAATTAATATGAGTGGAGTTTACGCTGGCATGTAATAAATTTGTTATGTCGCATTGACAGTTTATGTGATTGTATGTAAATGAGGTTTCAGAACGTTTTTTATTTTATATCGTTGGTTGTTGGTTTTATTTTTTATAACTTTATTTGCATATTGTCAATTTTTAAAACGTCAGTTTTTTATACACATTTTCCTTTTGAAAAGGTATTCTTCAATTTAATTTTTTTATTTATTTATTTTTTTATTTTTGGATTTATAATTTATGGGAATATCAAATTCGGAAGAGGAAAAAATTTATTATAATTTGTAAGTTGTTTTTTTATATTGAGTGATAATATTTAGTGTGCACCTAAATATTTGTTTATAACATAGACCTCAAAGATGATCCAATATGTCAGTTACTGAAGAATAATTAGATTTGATATTATAAAGTTGTTGAATTTAATCAATTTTATAGTATTGACTTTCAAAAAGGTTTATATTTGATCAAAAGAGATATAAGGCTTTATCTAAAAAATATGTAATTAATTTTTAGTTTTTCTGTAGTCAACTTTAAACTTATTTTATATTAAATTCAATTGTAAATATGTTTACAAATGTAACTGATGTTTTATAGCTTGTAAGGATTATATTTCCATAGACTAATAAATAAATTAATATCTAACAGATGTAAAGAAAGATCTTTATATAAAATTAAACTGTTCAAAAAAGCCCGTAATATCAACCACTTAGCAGTAAATTTTCCTGTAATCCCTGATAGTCAATGATTAGTTTCAATTAATGTTACCTAAAAATTTCCGTATGTGGCATGGAATAAAAATCATAAGACCTTTTGCAAAAATTGTTATGTTTTCAATTAAAATAATTTGTGAAAAAAATTTAAGCAAAATCTAACAAAAATAAAATACTTCTTTAATTTGCACCATATATAGTGTATGTGAGGATATATTGATAGAATTATTGAATCAAACAACATCAGCTACAACTTACGCATACAGGTCCTAATAAATATATGAATAAAAAACAACGAATTTTAAATTACAATAACAATAAACTCGAATAGTTATGTTTTGTAAATTTTTACAGGATATTGGTATAGAAAACAAAACAAACAAATAAATATTTAAATGAAATTGAACGAAAAAAAATCTTAAATGGTTTTAATCCTGTCAAACCGTGGCAGCAGAATAGAAAATTTAGATACAGACACACACACACGAAACATAAAAACTAATGCATGAATAGAGGAACAAAACAACAAATCCTTTTACAAAATTGACAACATTCAATAGTGTTTTTGAATTTCTACAATAAGATGAAATAACCAATATGTTGTTTACCTTTTTGACTAGGGAGCATTATGCGGATATTACCAACATATGTGATGTTGAGCTGTTTTTGGCGTAAATAATTGTATTTTAGTTTTTTTTTTTCGGTTAAGGATAAAAGTCAATAAGCACAAGTTACAGTTACAATAAAAACAAAAGAAATAATAAGTAAGAAAATTATAGTCGTTTTAGACCGACTATACGAAATCCTATACCATGCGAGTAGAGAAAGAGTCTTAGGTCCAATTAATTGGTTATAGAAAATAAATATAAGCCGAATTTGAGAGGCATTGTTATAAATTTATGATTTGTTATAAATGTATGAAAAAATTTCTATAGGATGCTATATTTATATGGGAACTAGGGCGAGAAATTTACCGATGCTGACCATATTTGGTAAATTTTTTGCAAAAATATATGCAAACCAAATTTGAGAAAATCTGTGCAATATTTTTTTTTTTTTTTTTGTATAGATTTAAGTGATAAGATTAAGTGATTAAGTAATAAGTATAAGATTTAAGCAGATGTATAAGAATTGTCCTACATGATTTATTTTTGGACTATTGACTAACAGATGTATTAAGCACACACAAGCCATATTTGATAGTGAGCTATATGATAATTTGGATCTTATGGCAATTTAAGTCGATCTCATGAATATTTACCGATTGTCAGCAATTGCAACAGCGTGCCTGGACGATTAAGCTTATACTAGCAGATTCTAGCTCTCGAAATTCGGGTGCAATTTCTAGACAACTTTATTTCTCAACTTAGGCAATTCACAAACCAACACTTTTTTGATTATTATTATTGTGAATGAAGATAACAAACTCATTAACAAACACATTAACAAATCTAATAAGCACACACATAGCATATGTATAATTTTATGTATGTGTTAGTAGCAACTTTAAATGCAATTTACTCAAAATAAAGGGAAAAATTTAAAAATCTGTAAATCTGCAAAATCGTTAAAAAGAAATACCTTTCAAATAATATGCCTTTGGTCAAAATCGGGATAAAATGGTAGAACAAAACATCGGTCAAAAAAAATCGCTTAGCCTATTAATATTATAGATACCAAATTTCATCAAAACATATTCATATTTGCGACCTGTAGTTTGATTACAAGGTTTGCAAAGACACACAGACGGACGGACGGACAGATAGATGGGCGGTCGAACTGACGGACTTATGTGCAGCCATTGCTAAATCGACTCAGAAAGTGCTTCAAAGTTGATCGCTATAGGGTAATTCCATGCAAAGGTCAACCTTTCGTCCAATTTTAAAATTTTAATTTAAATAATTTTTATTGACACCATTTCAAAGAAAATGTTGTATGCATATATGACAATAGTTTGTAAGATGTAATTTTGAATATTTTTATAGCCCCTATTTGTCCAGGAAGAAAGGAAAACAGTAATTAAGTAATGTTGAACAGAAAGGCAGTGCCATGTCTGTCACATTACTTAATACTTCTTTTTACTATAATTTATTTTAGAATTCATATTTTTATATGCTTTATTAAAAAACTAGCTCTTATATTAACTGAGGAGGTTAGGCACAAAAGGTGTCATTTACACTTTTCTATTTTCTTATTAATTTGAGAAAATAAATATTTACCTAGATCTAGGCAATTATTTTGTATTTTTGTTAACCATTTATGTGTCAGTTAGATTTTAATGCATATAAAAGTATTTCTGTAGATGTTTTAATAAAGCCAATATTTAATAAAGTTTTTATCAAATTACACCTTTTCATCCTACACTAAGCAAATGTTACCATTTGATTCAATAGAGTTGTAAAATGTCACCTTTTGAAAATCACTGAATAAAAAATGTTACCTTATAAAACAAACAGATTTATTTATTCAAAATGTGTTCATTAAACATATAATTCCCCACAATCAGGTTCTAGACAGTTCCATATAAAATGTCACAATACCATTTCAAGAACGGTTTATTTTTCCAATCTGCTCCAAATTTTCAACATCATTTTTTGTATGCATATACGTTTTATGTCCCTTATGCCTTCTATTTTCTTAAAATATTTATCTAGGCTTTTGATATCAAAGTATTTCCAATCTTTACATAAGGAGTGTACAGTGCCATGCTGGGATATTACTGCTTGATATTTTTCTTTAGTAGTAATCACTGTAATTTTTCTGAGGTCCTTTTCTGTGACCACGCACAGGAAACATAATCATGATTTCTCTCAAAGATGCAGGAGACTCTTTTGTTAACCAAAACATAAGTGTGTCAATAGTAAAAGAATTTTTATTTTGTCCCCCACATCCGCCGCAAAACATGCGTATACACTGTATGTCGTTTAAAGATCCGTTCTGTTTAAGTGTGTTCAAATGATTGAACTAGGCGGAACCTATTTCCGTTGCGCCCCTACCAGCCATACCTTCGGTCCAACACTAAAAATCTGGATTCCTTCCATCCACATTCACTATGCAGAAGTCATAAAAACTTACTTGTCTCGCATAAAAACTGTCTTGGATGGGTGTTTTTGGCAGTAACATAACTTGCTGCAAGTCAAAGCAAAACGAATAAGATTTGTCAACTTTTTCTTTTGTCAATAGTTGGTAAAATGCAATTGCTCGCAGCTTATGCACACTTTTATCTGTTATATAATACTGTTTCTTATTTGGATCTTGTTCGGTTTATATTTTATTTATCAATGTTAAACGGTGTAACGAAAATGTGTCTGAAGAACCATTTTTTTACCATAAGGTCCCTTCAACAGAGTTATTGTAAACTTTTTACAACTTTGATATGTTTTATTCAGAAGACAAATAAATTCTGCAGGACTTACTCTTGTAATAGTGGCTTTCCTTGGCAGGTAAAGCTTTTATAAAATCACAAACACTTTTCTTTTTTCTAAACTTTACTGCAGTTTGGGAGAGTACAATAAAAACGTCGCAAATTTTATCGAACTTAATTGAAGTGCAGAATAAAAAGACTGCAACTCTCCAAAGTCAAAAAAGCTAAGGAATCGTCTATACGTTTATTTGAATAATTTTGAAATTCACAGTTAAAAAATAAGAGTATGTAAGCAATGTTTTCTGAAAATATTTAGCGAAACTGAACAAAGTACCATAACTATTTGTAAATATAAAACGCAAGAATTTGCTGGACCTGCTCTTAATGACCGACATGGTAAACATGGACCTGTCCACAAAATATTTTTTGAGAGACACAATGAAGTTCTTGAATTTATAAATGAATTTCCGAAAAACCAAAGTCATAGTAGTCGCAGTCATACTAATAATTTGGTCTTAACCTCGGAACATTGTATACTCTTTACATAAAAAAATCTTTTCAACCTGTGTCAGAGACTACGTTTCAAGAAATATTTCATACTTTAGATATTAAGTTCAAGAAACCTCAACTTGATTTGTACACTCGCTGTGAAATAATAAAAACAAAAATAAAAAATTCACATAATGTGGAAGAAAAATTTGAACTTTCGATCCAACTAGCTAGTCACCATGAAGCGGCAGATTTCGCCTATGAATGCAAAAAAAAAAAACTTATATTTAAATGCATCCATATTTTTGTACAAACGTCCTTTATGGACTTTTAATCTTATGGGCTGAAACTATTGCAAAACGTGGCGCAAATGATATAGACTCCTGCATTTTTAAATGCCTTCTGGACTTACCAAATTCAGTAAAGCATGTTATTTCATACAGTGATTCACGCCCTGGTTAAAAACGGAACTCGTATATATGTGCAATGTTTACGAAAGTCCTTGAAGATGATCAAAGTATTGAAATCATTTCACACACCACAGATTTCTTGTTGCGATACAGTTCACGCATAGATTGAAAAAAAGAAAAAAAATCAGCAGGTTCTATACAACATTCACACTATTGGGCGAACTTATTTAACGCTACAAATACAAAATATATGTTCCACGAATTGAAACAGGAAAACTTTTATGATTTTCAAGCTCTATTAAAGGATTAATATACTTGGATAACAAATAATACAGCAGGTTTGTACAAATATTTATTTTATTTCTTTATGTTTTGTTTATTATATAGGTATATGTATTTCTCTACTTTTTATAGATGACAAATTTGGATGCGATATGAATATTAAAATATAGGCTGTCCCTTCAATTGGACGAAAATTTCAAGGAGTCTAATATCAATCCGCGTCGTCGAAAAAAACAATATTCAACATTGATCAGAAATCATAATAATTATAAATTATTATAATGTATATATAAGCGCCCCGGTAGGTGAGTAGGTAGCGTGCTCGTCGTGGGTTCGATTCCCACCAGAGGCTTTGGTCTGTCGCTGCAAAAACACCAGCCATATGGTCTTTGTCACTCGGCTTATCCATGGACCCAAATAAGAATACAAATTTACTTTGCATTGTAATTAATATAAAATAAAAAAAAAAAATAATATAATGTATATATATAACGTATATAGATATAACTCTCAATTCGTATTAATTTTTTATCTTTATTAATGATTTTAATTCTTATTTATATAAAATGAATTCATTATTCTTGTATTAATTTCTTCTTCTTTTTTAATAAACTAGAAATGTTTTGAAATGAGTTTTGCATTTGAAAAAAAAACCAACTTATTTCTAATATTTTCTAAGTTTTACATTTGAAAGAAGGCCTTAAGTCCACATAAGTGTTGAAAATTAAAATTCTTTTGAATAAAATCTCATTTAATAAAAGAACTTATATCGAAATAAGTTGAATTTTGTTCCACAAATTCGTGTGACAAAACAACTTATCTTATATTTTAAAAAATTTAAATAATTTTAAAATTAAAAAGAAAATGTTTAAAATCCAAATTACAGAAAAAAATCGCTTAATAATACAAAATTATCACTTTTCCTTAAATTCATACATAGGAAGTTTTGATCAGTAATTTAACAGCATTTTTGCGCTCTTGAAAAATTTGTAAATTAGACATAAGTTCTTTTGTCAAAAGTGCACAGACATTATGATTCAAGTCCTGAACTTTTATTAAAACAAGTCTTGATTACTAAACGTAATCAAATTTAAAATTTGTTGAATATTTATAATATTTCTCTTATTTAACTCAGATATCAACTGAACAAATTACATAATTAGTAATTGTAAATGCCAGCAACGTCTTTCTTATTTTATATATTTTATACAAATGTGTTTTATTTGTTGAGATATAATTTTTTTCAAAATTTTTTTGGCGACAAAAACTGTTACTTTAAGACATAATATTAATTCCGGGACACAGTGATTGACAATTGTATAATATTTTTATATTTTATTAATTTCTTTCAAAATACACCGACAGCGATCATAATATTTTCTTCGAGTTCATTTTAAGCTATAATCGTTAATTTAAAGAGAAATTACTTTATTTTATTTTAAAGTCCCAAAGATTAAAACGTATAAAAATATAAATTATATTTATATTATTGTATTATCGGTTAATTTGCACAAATGTAGATTTTAACCACGCTATCTGGAAAAACTTAATTTTATTTACTCCAAATAATATTTTATTGACATTTTTAGATGTTGTTTAAAAGAACTTTCCATAGAACCGGGAAATTTAAGGATTTCCCAGCTTTAATATTTCTTTCCTTTTTATGTATCCGAATTGTCATTGAAATATACCTTCATGTGCTTTATTACTGTTACACCGATCGTGTGTCCTGTAACCTTCATTTATTATTTTCAAAAATGGCATTTACTTTAAATCGTTTTTTTTTTCTCTTCTTCCGTATACAAAAATAAAGCGAAATTGCCTTTTTATAATTCGTTGACAAAACAAAAGGCGTAGATAATTTGGCCAATGTCATAAGTGTCCAAGGATGATCGTTAATAAATGGATAATAGAAAAAAGTAATATTAATATAAATAAAAACAAAGAAATTGTGACACACTTACGACATGCGGCTGAATGATTTCAAGGATATTTTTTTTTTTTTTTTGCATATTCAAACAAAAACATATTTATAAAACAAGACAAGAAGGATAACGGACAAAACGAAATTTTTACCACTCAAGATCATGGGTGTTCAAGATAAAATATAACATACAGTTTAAGAATGCGAACAATTCCTCCGAAGAAAACTGTATTTGCTACACGTTTCGCACATGATACAAAACCTGATGAGATGAAATTTTATGTGATCTCTAAAATTAAAAACTGCATTCCTGAGGATATTAGTGTTTACAAAATGAATTCCAGAAATAGAGCATCATTTAAAATAATTGTTCCTGAATACCTATTTGAACAAATCGTAGATGCCAGTTTTTGGCCTAAAAACTCATTAATACGTGAATTTATATATAGAGAAGAAGATAATGCTCTGCTTCCCAAATCCGCTGATCAAAATCCAAAAAAACTAATATACATGTTGTATCAAAACGTTAGAGGTATGAATTCGAATAGCTTTGGCTTCAATAATCATATTATTATATTTACGGAGACCTGGCTCAATAAAAAAGTTAATAACTCTGAGATTTTTTGCCTTAAATATCAAATTTTCAGAAAAGATAGAGAAAGTTGTGAAAGAATTGAATCTGATAAAAATAATAATCAGTGTAATAATGTAATAAAAAAGTCTGGTGGCGGCGTATTGGTTGCTATACGAAACGAATTTTCGTCTGAAGAAATTATCTTAAACGATTTTTTACATACTGAGATTATATGTGTTTTAGCTAAAATTAATAACAGGTCCATATACATTACTTGCTCATACATTCCGCCTAACTCTCCACTTTCTGTTTATGAGGATCATCTGAAAGCTGTTGATATAATTCAAAATTATATAAAACCATCTGATTTATTAATGTTAATTGGAGATTTTAACATCCTGGAAAGCTGATCCTGATACCAATTATTTAGTTCCATCTCATTATTCCGATTCTTCAGCTGCATTTATTCATAATTTATTGGAAAATTGTCTTTTCCAAGTCAACTCCGTCACAAATGCATTTGGTAGACTGTTGGACCTTATTTTCGTTAATGAACCTAATGACTTTTCAAGATTGCGACATAGCCCTATTTCTAATCCGGAAGATATATACCATCCAACACTTGAGATATCTTGCTTTTGTTCCTATCCTCTTCATAAAAAAAAGTTAACTCACAGCGATAAAATCTTTTGCTTTAATAAAACTAATTACCAAGATTTACAACTCCATCTATTCCAAATTGACTGGATAAATGTGTTATCTCGTTGCAATGATAACTTGGACTTGTGTTTGCAAACATTTTATCATCACCTCATTGAATGTTTCTCGGCATCTGTACCTAAAATGTTACCTCCTAAATCGAATGGTCTTCCTTGGAATACAAAACATCTATCTCAATTTAAAAATAAGAAAAACAAAATGTACAAAAATTATAGAAAATATGGAACATTGATAGATTATATGAAATACTCGTTATCAAGATCGGAATTTATTATTGCTAATCAATTGGCCTATAATAACTATTTAATTAAAGTAAGGAATAATCTAAAAAATAATCCAAAATCATTTTATAAATTTATTAATTCTAAAAGACGTACTGCGGACTTTCCTTCGGTTATGAAGTACGGTGATTTAGAATCTTCAGATGATAACTCCATAAGTGATATGTTTGCAGACTTTTTTGGATCAACTTATTCTTCGAAAGGACTTAATAACAATAATCTGTATCCATACATTTTTTTTTTCTTTTTTTTTTTAGCCTAGTTCCGCGAAGCCGAGTGGCTTGTCTGCAGATTCTAATTTTGGCTAGTTGTTTTTTTTTTTTTGCAGCGACACACCAAAGCCTTTGGTGGGAATCGAACCCACGACCCCCGCATGATAGACGAGCACGCTACCTACTGACCTACCGGGGCGCTTTAATAATATCGGAATCTTCAATTATTAATATATCATCCATCAATCAACATACAGTTCTGAATGCCCCGACAAAATTGAAATTGTCGTATGCTGCTGGTCCTGACGGTGTTCCTAGTTGCATTTTAAAGCGCTGCGCACATTTATTTTATATTCCTTTGACTTATATGTTTAACATATCCCTTAAATTGGGTTACTTTCCTCCCATTTGGAAAGAATCATTTATTATTCCCTTCTTTAAGTCTGAATCTAAAGCTGTTATTTCGTAAATAACTATTTAAAAAATTTATATATGACACGTTGTCACATCATGTGTCCTCTATCATATCTCCAACGCAACATGGCTTCTGCAAATCACGCTCTACAATAACAAATCTTTTGGAGCTTACAACTTTGGTAAATGATGGTTTTATTAATATGAAACAAACAGATGTTATTTATAATGATTTTAGCAAGGCATTCGATAAAGTAAATCATGATCTATTGTTGTTTTAGCTTGACCGCATGGGCTTTGGTATATTGCTGATAAAATGGATTGGATCATATTTAAAAGACAGAACACAATGTATTAAGTTTCGTAACTCGTATTCCAACAACATAAAAGTATTATCTGGTGTACCTCAAGGTAGTCACTTGGGGCCTCTTTTATTTATGCTATTTATAAATGATCTTCCTTCTGTAATTAAACACTCAACTACATTAATGTATGCAGATGATGTAAAGTTAATTTTTACCCTCAACAATCCTGATCAACAATCACTTTTACAGAATGATATTGATCGTTTAACTACTTGGTGTAATATTAATCTAATGGACCTAAATGTCAAAAAATGCAAATATATGATTTTTACAAGATCAATTCCACTAAACAGTGAAACAGTGAAGTGAAACGGTCGCAAAAATTTAAAGCTCCACAAAAAGTCTAAAAACAGTGTTTTATATAAAACATTATCGGCCAATATTTATCATAAAAAACTCTTTGAGATACACAGTCTGTTCAATAAAATTCTTGTGAAAAATTAAACAGTAGCTTAACTTATATTTTAATTACAAAATCAATACACAAAATATATGTGAACTGAGAAAACAAAGCAAAAATAAAATTGTCAATAACAAGAATAACAACAACAATTAAAATCTCTGTGAGCACATACTAAGTAAAATATAAATAACAAAACAAAAGCTAATAAAATCCTTGCTTTAACAAACAAAAACAAAGTTTTAAGTGTACGCAAATAAATACCTTTACAAAACATAATCACTCAACAAAATTTAACTCTTTTTATAAACATGAAAGAAACGCGCCAATCTGCCAAGAGAACTGCAGTCGATGCTGATTTAAGTAATCAAGATTTGCCCATATTAAACGATTCTGACTTATACAATCGCATTGGGCAATTGTTAGATAAAAAATTGTCAAAACAAACTCAAAATATTAATGCAGAAATCTCTCTGTTGCGCGCCCTTTTAAGAGAAGGTGAAACTCGTATCATGGATAAGATTAAGTGTTCTGTTCAAGAGGTAGAAAATCGACTCTTAAATGAGATCGATAAGAGATTTTTCGAATTGAAGGAAAATATAAATGATGTTACTGCGCGAGTTGATAAACTAGAAACAGTTACGGGTGAAAATGTAGAACTAAAAAACGAAATCAGAAAATTAAAAATTCTATCACTAAAACATTCTAATTCTGCCGTTGCGTGTGACCTTCGTATACACTGTGTTCCTTTCACTGTTGAAGAAGATTTATATCGTATATTTAATACAATTTGCAAAACAATTAAGATTCCCACACCCCAACTACAATATATACACCGTTTACAGAATAAAAATAATAAAAACAATGAAAATTCTCCTGATGGCGTTATCATCGCTAAACTAATGACACCATATGACAAAAACTTTGTCCTTAAGGCGTTAAATGCATATAAGAAAGAAAATAGAAATCTAACGTTAAATATTTTGGGTTTTGAACCTTATGAAAAAAGTCAAAATTTTTACATCAACGAAAACCTAACAAACGGCAACTTTAAAATTCTGTGCGAAGCAGTTAACCTTAAGAAACGAAAATTACTGCACTCAGCCTATTCATTTCGGGGACTTGTTTACATCAAACGAATGCATACGGATGAGCCAATTTGTATTGAAAGTTTAGATGCCCTAAATCATTTATTTCGCCTTGATGAAGGATCTAATTCACAACATGATGATTATATATTCTCAAACAGTGTTTCTTCTTAACTTGCTATTTTTACACTGTTATCATTCTTTTTATTTTGTAATTATAAACATATTTAAATAAACTTATATTTTTATCTTATTTAAATTTGTACACAACAACTTTTTTAAAATATCATACTTTTATTTTTGGACTAGTTTCATTTTGTATCGCGTTGCTTTTAGTTCAGTATTTGAATTTTATTTTAATGAACATTGTTGGTAACATAAGTGGAAATTCTAAAGATGTGACATTTAATATGGTAAAAATCTTGGCGAAACAAAAGAAAGGAGTACAAATCTGCCACATAAACGCACAAAGTTTAATGTGCAAAATTGATGAGTTCAGATTCGTTTTCGAAAAATCAAATATTGATGTAGTGTGTGTTTCTGAAACATGGCTTGATGAATCTATTCCGGATAGCCTCATTTGCTTAGATGGTTATAAAGTATTTCGGTTTAATAGAAGTGGAAGAGGAGGAGTTGGTGTAGCAATATACGTCAAAAATACTATTACATGTAGTTTTCGTTGCAAGGCGGAAGAAAATGACAGAATTGAGTATATTTTTGTTGAAATCTCATCATCTGGAAGAAAAATGCAGATTGGTTGTGCTTACCGACCCAAACGTGATGTACCTTTTGCCGATTTTATGAACAAAATGAAAATCTTAACCATGCCTTACAATGATGTTGCAATTTTGGGAGATTTCAATTCGAATCTACTAAAAGAATTGTCGTTTAAAGATAATATGCAGTCATTAGGACTTACACCAACGAATATTACAACACCAACACACTTTACAGCGTCCAGCAGTACATTGATTGATCTAATATTTGTCGCTAATCCGTCGAAGGTCCTGCTGTATGATCAAATCTCAGCTTCCAGTTTTTCTAAACATGATCTGGTTTTTCTAGCCTATGATTTCCAGCTTCACCAAGAAGATCAAATTTTTTTCTCCTATCGTGATTACAAGAATCTTAACTATAGTTTGTTTTATGAAAATTTCATCTTATTCAATTGGAACCAAATATACCAAATGACTTCTGTTGATGACCAGTTGGAGTTTTTAGAACGTAATATCTTAAACCTCTTTGATGATACAGTTATGTTAAAAAAGAAAAAAGTTACCACAAAGAGTAAACCATGGTTTTCAACTGAAATCCAGCAAAAAATACAACGCAGAGATTTTGCTTATTCCCGGTGGAAACGTTTCAAAACGATTTTCGCACTGCTAGAATTGAGGCTAATTCTAAAATAAGAATGGCTAAAACTAATTACTATTCCAAACGATTTTCATCCGCCATTGACTCCAAGGATACATGGAAAACCATTCGAGATATTGGTATTGGCAAAAATAATAAAAATGAAACCTGCCCAATTGATGCAAACGAACTTAATAGCATTTTCACTTATCTTCCGACGACAATAGTGAACAGTACAGATTCGAACAACAATATTATGAATAATAGCTCCTCTTTTGAACAAACTGCATTTGAGTTTTCTTGTGTTAGTCAGTTTGATGTATTATCCAGTTTTTCATTAATAAAATCAAACGTCGTGGGTTTCGATAACTTACATCCCAAGTTTATCAAGATCATTTTGCCATTAATATTGCCTTATATAACACACCTATTTAACACCATTATTACATCATGTTCTTTCCCTACTAAATGCAAAAATAATACCTATTCCAAAATCGAAAACGGAGTATCGCCCACTAGCTATATTAAGCTTTCTATCAAAAGTAATGGAAAAACTACTACATCTACAAATGAGCAATTATATAAACGAAAATCAACTAATGTCTGACAAGCAGTCCGGATTTCGTTCTAACCACAGTTGTACTACAGCTTTGGTTAATGTAACCGAGAACATAAGACATGAACTTGATTGTGGTAACATAAACTTTTTGGTACTTCTCGACCATTCAAAGGCGTTCGATACAGTAAACCATCAAACAGTATGTATGAAGCTAAAACACTTTTTTAACTTTTCATCCACTTCTACGCAGCTTTTACATTCATACCTCACAAATCGGACTCAATCTGTACACGTTCATAATTCGACCTCAAGACCTGTAACACTCACGAGAGGCGTACCTCAAGGATCGATTCTGGGTCCACTTCTTTTTTCCATCTATGCCAATGATTTGCCACAACAACTATCTCACTGCATAATACACATGTATGCGGACGACGTTCAGCTGTATCTGAGCAGTCCAGTAAGCTCCATAGAAGAAAATGTTAAAAAGATAAACTATGACCTTAATAAAATACATTTTTGGGTCACTGCAAATGGACTTTGTCTCAACCCGCATAAATCAAAATGTTTGATTATTCATAAAAAAAAACTTTTCAGCCTGTTCTTGAACATGATATACTAATAAACCATCAGAAAATCGAGATTGTAAAAAAGGCAAAAAATCTTGGCATAGTTTTCAATAACAACTTGACTTGGTCAAGCCACGTAGATACACTTGTGGTTCAAACGTATATAAAGCTAAGATCGCTTTGGGTAACTCAGTATTTTACGCCGTTAAGAGTAAGACATCTTCTTGCAAAGGCATACTTAATTCCTGGTCTACTTTATGGCTGTGAACTTTTTGGCAACTGCGACTACGCCAGCAAGAAAAAACTAAATATTTTGTACAACAATATTGTTATATATGTTTATGGACTGAAGAAACGTGATAGCGTTTCGACTTTCTCAAAAAGTCTATATGGAGTCTCATTCGATAACCTTATTAATATAAGGATTTTAATGTTTTGGCACAAAATTATTTACACTGAGAAACCCCTATATCTTTATGATCAAATACAGTTTGCTAGATCCAGAAGGGGCAAAAAACTTATTATCTCTATGCGTCGATGCCTTGTGTCAGAATGACAATTTTTCATAAGCGCCACACGTCTTTGGAATGCAATTCCACACAACCAACAATTAGTTAGCTACGCGATACATTTTAAGAAATTTTTGTTTAGTTACTTTGTTTAAATATATTTAATTTTAATTTTTTTAAATTCATGAATTTTAATAATTTCTTGTATTTATTTTACTTTATTTTAAATAAGTTATAATTTTTTTTTTATTGTATTTTAATTTTGTGGCGAATTTTTGAACGATGAAAATCCTGTACTTTAATTATAAGACATGTCTTGTTGTACAGGAAATTAATAAAGAAATAATAATAATAAGAAAGGTCGGTATATCATGAATACTGCTGTGCTTGATTTAGTGGATTCATTCAATGACCTTGGCGTACTTCTGGATAAAAAATTAGACCTTAGAAGTCATATTTCGCTAACAATAAATAAAGCTACTGGTGTACTTGGATTCATTAAACGTTGGGCTAAAGAGTTTTCGGATCCGTATACGACAAAACAATTGTTTACTACCTTGGTTAGACCAATACTCGAATATGGGTCTGTAGTCTGGGATCCGCAATAGCATATACATTCGAACAAAATTGAATGAGTTCAAAAACAATTTTTGTTATTTTGTTTTCGTGGTTTGGGCTGTGGGATCCCAATATGAGGTTGCCATCTTATGAAAATAGTCTGGCTCTAATTAAGCTTCCTACATTGAAAAGTCGCAGACATATACTAAATGTTACTTTCCTGTTAAAACTGTTAAATGGTAGTCTTAAATCTGAATTTCTTATCAACAAAATAAATATAAATATTCCTTTTCGATCATGAAGAAATTATAACTTTCTAACTATCAAATATTATTGTACAAACTATGCTAATTTTAATCCACTACGTAGAATTTATGATGAGTTTAATATGCTGTATCAGTTTATTGATTTTAATAAAAGTTTGGATATTGTGAGAAGAGATATTATATTACACTTAAATGCATTAAATTAACTGAATTAAATAAATGTTATATATCAATTTTGTTAAATGTTTAATTATATATATAAATTATAATATAAATGTATACTTTAAGTAGTCTGTAAGGAATATTCCATAGACTAAATAAATAAATAAATAAATAATATTTTGAGCAGTTGTTTCTAGAAACTTTGGTTTTAAATAAAATTTGATTTACTCTTCGTTAGACACAGGACGGATGAAAAATAGAACAATTGGCACTATTTATTACTATTCTGTCAGAAATTAACTTTCTTTGTGACCATAATAATAAAAAGTTAGAGCCGGCGGTGGACGCCAGCCAAAAAATCAAAGGTTAAACGCGTCCACTTATCAGTAAATTTTTCAATAATATAAAAATTAAAAATCTTTTTGCAGAATGCCGCTGGTGTTAGAAGAATTTTTCGGTGGAAAAGCCTTTTCTGTTTTGAAATAAAAAATTATTAAAAATAATTTTGTTTAAATGGTGCGTGGTAAAGAAGAGGAAAGCATATATTTCAAAAATTCATAACTGCACTGTATTTTTAATCGGACCGGTTTCTGGCATTTCAGCCTTCATCAGCGATTTATTAAACATTGTGATAATTGTATGTTTTAATTGAATAGATTGTTTCTATATGAAAATTTTTTCTACTTAGGGCGGCCGTGAGGTTTGAACCATGAACCTTGACATACACGTTTAATAATTTTTCTTATTTTAAAAATTTTTAAATAATTAACTTAAACAAAAATTACATAAATTTAGAAAGTTGAATATCTCTACTTTGAAATCAAAACATTTAAATTTACATTTAACATGTAAATAAAATGTGTTTGTTTCATATTTTCACTCTTTTCATTCAGTTAGTTGTAAAATAATTAAAACTCATCACATAATTCATCAGATGATTATTAAATACAAACAAAACATAACACACAAACAAATATCCCTCAAAAGCATACACACACATATCCTGGCAATGTCCTTTTTAACAGCAAAACAACCTTTAAGGAACGTGGTGAGTATAAATGAAACAAAGGAATATTCTTAAATTGAAACAAAAACTACATCCCCCTTTTACTAATTTGGTTTTGCGTTTGTTTCATTTAAAACACACACTAATAAAATACTCAACTGTCAGCACAAAAACAAAATGACGAATTTATGAAACCAGATCTATTTTTTTGTGTCTAAGGGGCAAATCATAATATTTTATTGAAAGACAGAGATGGCAAGAGTACAAAACATGAGATGGCAAAAATAAGAGACGTCATTTTTAAAAAAATTCAAATTAGATTTAAACGATATGAAAACAACTCATTATGAGTACTTTCTACAAACGAAAGAGAGATGATTTGACTTCTAGAAAACTGCCACTATAGTTGTCTCTCTTTTTCTTGTACATTTTTTTAAGGAGAGCGTAAAAGAATTTACTCATTTGTTCAAAGTATTAAAAGAGCGTTTATTTGTTGGTGGCCCATGTTTTTGGGCGGTGTGAGTACGACAACGTTAATATTTATAATGATGAGCTTGTTGTTGTTGTTGTTGTGGTTTTTTGTGGTTTACCTCTTAATTCCAATGTTCTCATATTGTTGCGTTGTTGTTTGTTTTTTTTTTCTTTATATTATTTGTTGTGTATTGTTTGTTTGCTTATTTTAGCCGTTTATCATTCGCTAACAACACCACCACCTCTGCACAATCACTGGGGCATCTTTCTCACCCAACAATAATGCTCTGCAACAACAAAAAACATTTATGTACTTCAACTTTACTGCTTGTAACTTAAATCATCATCAACATCGTCGTTTTGCTCAATGTTTTTAATGCTTTATGTATTGTGTTGTTAGTGTTGTATGTTGTGAATGAATTGTTTGGATATTGATGGATGGTTGATAGATAAATGTTGCCATATTACCGGCTATACAATCCCAAAATGGGTATAATGAATTTGAGAGATTTATTATACTGATTATTGGTTTTGAAATAAATGCGATTTTGATATAGAATTAATAAGGGATGTAAATGCTACAAACAGATATTTGGAAAAAATGGGTTATTAAGAGATTTTATTTAGAATTAATATGTGAGGTATACCTATACCAAAATGAAAGATTTAGTGAAAAAGAACGTAGAAAAAAATATATGTTCAAATGAAAATTAAAATTAAAAATTTTCTAACCCATAAAAACAAATTTTTTATTAAAAATCTTTCTGTCCTTAGGCATATGAGTTTTGAATATCTCCGTGACTGTGCGTGACTGCGTGACTATCTTAAAATTTATCTATGGACACAAGTCTATGAACAAAGTGACTGTGCGTAACTATGCGTGACTGTGCGCGACTATGTCAAAGTTAATCTATTTTCACAGCAAGTGTAAGGATCAAGTTTCAGATCAATTGGATAAGCGGGAAAGGAGTTGCCGCACGACAGAGAGTATGAGTTAAAAGAAAAAGTTTAATAAGTTCTAATCTCCGGAAATAGTTTTGAAAACATGGAAATTTTTAACAATAAATGTAAATAAATAGATTCTGTTCTTAGGATAGTATCATTTCAATTTTCAGAAGAATGTTTCTTAAAAAGAAAAAAAAACAAAAAAAAACAACAACAACAAAAAACATAGGAAAAAAACATTACCCTTGTTTAAATTGATTTTTCGCATAAATATCCCGATTCTATGTGCTTTATTCTCACAATTTTGTCTATATTCCTTTGGAAAACAATCAAATTCTATTTAATTTCTTCAACGGAAAACCCCTACAATTAAAGGCATTTTCATACAGAGAAATACGATTGAAAAAATGCTTTAAAAATTTCTTTAAAGAATCAAAAATTTTTTTCAAGGCTACTCCGCGAAAATCGAAATTTTTAATGGATTTTTTTTTTTGGTTTTTTTTTTTTTAACAATCAAGTGTTTCTGTAAAGCAGACATGTGAAAGGTTTTGTAATTGAGCTGTCAAATTTACTTACAATTTAAATTGAAGTCAAATTTGTTTAAATGAACGATTTTTTTAATAAAAAATAAATATTTTATAGAAATATGGCGTCAATTATTACAGAAAATGTAATAAATGTGTTTATCAACATTATTAAGTTTTTACTTTTAACCGTTTACTTTTAAAATTCAATAATTTTATCCAATATTTTATAGAGTTCAATGAATTTCCGAAATTCAAAAACATTAACTAATTTGGAATTTATTCTAATATTAATTATAAGGAAAACTAGGATACTCTCTGAGTTTCTATAAATACCAAGGGATGCATCGAGCCCGTTTGTTTTGCATTGACTCAGCTGATTCTTAATTTCATTTCCCATTGTGTTGGTTGGCTTGTCTTAGATTCTGGAATTAAGAATTAGGTTAGTTCCAGAAAAACTTTTATGAACAGATAAGGTGGTGGTTCTTTCAGTAATATACCCAACGAGGATCAAGTACTCAACTTTATCAAGGTGGATCCTGTTGATGGTGATTCGATTACACCAGAATCAGGTCTAATGGCTGAATACCTATATAAATGTTTTCTATTTAAATTTTGGATAAAGAGAAAATTTTCCTCCAACCATTAAAAAAACAAAAGAAAAGCCTGTCAAAAAATTTCATTATCCAAATTTTTAAAAATAGTGTGAAAGCTCTATATTCCCAACTACCTATTATCGTGACGGCCCGGTTAACTCGAATGCTTAATTTTTAACATTGCAGGTTCTATAATCCCGACAGTCTAAGAAAAACTGGTTCCATATTCGCGTCTGTTATGTATCTGTTTTTTAAAATTTGATTACAATGTCTATAACCAAAAAAGGGAAATCCCCGTCTTTTGGTTACTAACCTTTTTGGATGATTTTTGTCTTCAATTTTGCCAATTTATTCGTGTCATTTGTTGTGTAAATAAATCTCTTAATATGTGAAAAGTTCAACATGTTTCAAAAATTAAAGATTTTTAAAAAAATTTAAAAGTGGAAATTTCATAAATTCGATTTGCTTGAATTAAAAGTTGCATAGGTCTTCGGTTTACCGCATTATAAAGCAAGAAAATACATCAAACGTTACACTTTAAAGAAAGCTGAGTATCCAAGAGATATTTTACGATCAAAAGCCAAACATTTGTATTCAAAAATTTAAAGGAAGGATGGTTGAAGAAATTTAAGCATCGACATGGAATATTAGATTTTTAAAAATTACGGGCCAGAAACTGTCTTCGAAACCTCATCTTATTGATCCATTTTTGAAAGAGTTTAAGGATTACGTTGATGAGCATGGGTTGACTCTTCATAAAATCTACAATTATATTATAGGATGCTTCCTAATCGCACTCTTGTCACATGTGATAAAAAAATCGGAAGAAAAATATGTAAAGAGCGAATAACTTTTTTGCCCTGTTCAAATGCGAATGGCACAGACAAACTGAAATTATTGGTTGTTGGAAAATCAAAAAACCGCCCCTTTAAATGCTTTTTAAGTAATAACGCCTTGGTGATATCATTTATTCAAGGACTGGTTCCATCACGAATTCGTTCCGCACGGAAGTTCACTTTCACCAATTAGTAAAAGTAAGTTGTTCATAAGCAAAAACTTTTTGGGTCCGAGAATTTTTGGCTTCGAAAGATCTGCCGCAAAAAACCAGTTTTGCTTTTAGATAACGCGACGTGTCACGCAGTTGAGGAACCAAAAAGTGACGGTTTAATTAAAGCCAAGAATCCACCACCAAATTGCTCTGCGCTTATTCAACTGTGAAATTACATTATAAAAAACCAAAAATCCCTTGCCAGGCGAGAAGGGAACAAATTTGGAGCTCAAACTAAAAACTTCTAGCTACGTCCTCTGATAAAATACCAGTTTCCAATATCCAAAAATCTTGGAACGCCTTGCTCGAATTCGGTTGTGAATGGAGTGAAGAGGATAACATGCCCTTAAATATTTTACAAAATATAATTCAGGAAGAAAACGAAGTTATTTCAATTATTGGTACACTTGTAGCTCAAATTGGTACGGAACATTTTTTCACGAATGCCGACATAAACAACTAGATTCAAGAAGAATTTCATAAGGAAAGTAATGAGGACCAAATGAAATTAGCAGATAAGGAATCGGAGGATTTCCTATAACATCGACAAAACAAGCAAGAAAATTATAGTCGGTCTAGACCGACTATACGATACCCTATACCATGCGTTTAGAGACCCTATCTCTCAGGCCCAACTAACTGGATATAGAAAATAAGCATAATCCAAATTTGAGTGGGATTTTTATTAATTTTTTCGGCTGCAGATATGAAAAAGTTCATATCGGATGCTATATCTATATGGGGACTAGGCCCAAAAATGGACCGATCCTGACCATGTTTGGTAAAGTCTCTTGTATTTTGCAAAAATATATACAAACAACATTTGAGAAGAATCAGTGCAATATTTTTGTTTTTTGATAGATATAAGTGAAGATCGGGAAGCAGCTCTATATGGGGCCTATGACTAAGAGTTGTCCAATAGGGATCATTTTTGGACTACTCATTAATGGGTGTAATAAACGCATACAAACGCAATTCGAGTAAGATCTATATGACAATTTGGATCTTATGGCAATTTATGTCGATTTCATAGGGGTCATTTGTATGGGGGCTAGGTCTGAACATGGACCGATTCTCACCAATTTCAATAGCGTTCATCCCATGGCCGATAAAATATTAAATACCAAATTTCATCAAAATATATTCATATTTGCGACCTGCAGTTTGATTACAAGCTTTACATGGACACACAGACGGACGGACGGACGGACGGACGGACGGACGGACGGACGGACGGACGGACATCATTAAATCGAATCAGATAGTGATTCTGATTCGATCGGTATAATTAAAGATGGGTGTAGGTCAAATATTTTTGGTTGTTACAAACAGCAGCACAAAGTCATTATACCCAAACCACATAGTGGTATAGGGTATAAATATACAAACAAAGGGCTTTCGAAAATGATAAGCCGACAACAGCACTATACGAACTAACGAACTACGTGATTCAGCTGTTATTTTAAAAGATAATTTGCCCAAAAAACAACTCAAAATCTCCAATTTCTTTAAAAATATTTAAAATGTAAATACATATATCGATAAAAACAATTCTAATTTTAAAAATTACATAAAATTTTTCAATAAAATTTTTAATTATGTTATCGCGAAAGTTCAGTTTTCGCAACAGGTCTGGTTTTAAATTAGTCGCGAAAATCGAGCTTGCACTATATAAAGAAGGCTTGCATAAATAGAAACAGCATGCTGAAGATTTAAGAAGAAAATTTAATTGTTTTTCGTTATTTTATTTTCACAGCTAATATAAATTTTATTATCTATAATATTAATTGGCAAGGCGATTTCTTGTGACCGATGTAAGTTTCACAGTTTTACCCCGCTTTTGACAAAAAATTTATCATTTTAAAGGTATCACTTTTTAGCAATACCCAGATTTACAGATTTTCATCGTCTGGAATATTTTTTTGGAGTTATGATCGTTTAAAGTTGCTACTAACCCATACATAAAATTATACAATGCTATGTGTGTATTTATTAAACTTGTTAATGTGTTTGTGTCAATGTGTTGAGTTTCGACTTAAAATATAACTTAAAATATAAATGAACTCGAACCTGTTTATTGTACATGTTCTGTTTTTTCTTACTACACGAGCCACAACACGACTTAAAATATAACAGAACTCGAACCTGTTTATTGTACATGTTTTGTTTTTTTTCAGTACACGTACCAGAACATGAACTTCAAATAAAGCAACACTCAAAAATGTGTGCTTTATGTGTGATTGAAACAAAAAGTACGTGATACAAAAATGTTCGTGTAAAAACGAAATATTAAAACGAACACAGTCATGGTTGTGTTGGGCACCGAAGAAAATTTAAAAACAAACATAATTGATATGAAAATAAAAATATGTGTGTGTTGGTCTAAGTTATGTTTGTTTACATATATGTACGAGTTTTTTATTCAGTGTGTGTTTTTTTCTGAACTCTGGTTGTATATATTTTTTGGTTTTTTTTCGTATTAGAATTTTCCTAATACGAACGTTATCACTTTTTCACATTGAAATACAGACACAGTTTTGCTCATATCAAATACAGAACAATTTTTTGGCTCAGTTTTTGCAACTGTAGCAATTTTTAAGTCTAAGACGTTTTTTCCTAAAACAAAATTTTCATATTTTAGCTGTTTGTGCTCCAGAAAAAAAAAAACAATAAATTCCCACCTTCACAACATCAAATAAAAGTTGAGAATATTTAAATAAATTAAAAAAAATACAAATCGAAATGGAGAAAATATGAAAATATTAAAATAGATGGAGCTGTTTACTATTATTCAAGCAGAACTATTTACCTTTTTAAGAAAAAGTCGTATTAGGAAAAGGCAGACTCTAATAATGCTGCGTTATATATCTGTGGTTTTCTGGAATAACCGCGTATGTCCACTTTTGGCAGTTTTGAGTTAACGATGCCAAATATATCAATTTTTAACGCTCTTTACATGTGTTAAAATTTTGTTTAAAAAATATTGACCATTTCAGAGTTTTTTCTTTAAATAACGCCGTAACTTAAATGTTTATTAAATTAATTTGCAGCAATAACGACGTATGTCAACCTACGTTTGATCGCTGACAAATTATTTTCTCAGGAAACGACATATAGCGACATACGTTGTTATTAATGGAAAAAAATTCAAAATAATTTTCGATTATTTTTCAGTTTATAACCACTTATAAAAACATGAGTGCTTATTTCTGTTATTTTTTGTCACTAATATTCTTGATGCGTTCTTATATTCTCATCCCAAGTCCCGTTAACTTTTTGTTGACGAACAAAAAAATCCATTTTTCAAGCAACAACAACTTATGTCTACATGGGTGGTTGTATTGGTAGTTTTCTTTTTCAAAGAAAACGGCGTTTGTCGACATAAGTTGTTTTATCTGTACACACTTTAAGTGTTATTTACATATTGTTTTTTCGTTCTTCTCTAGTATCTATTCCTCTGAAGATTTTTGACTCAAAATTTTATATAAAGTATTTATTGTCCATATCTACAGGACTGTTAAATAAAAAGCTCTAAATACTTTATATCGAGCCCATAATTTCAAATATAACGTTTTTGACTCCCCTAAACATTTTGATTTTATGACATACGCGGTTATTCTAGAAAACCACAGACATAACTCAAATTTTCTTAAGTTAAAGAAAATTTCCCTTTAAAATTAGAAACTTTAAACAAAAAACTCTAAATATTAGTTTGAACTAAAGCCCTCTCTTCCAAATCTTTCTATAAACAATGGCTTTTAAAAGCTAAAGGCAACCCATTTCCAATTTATAACAATTTTAAAGCGGTTTAAAATAAAAAATAAAATTAACAATTAATTGGCATTGGACATCAAACTTGACAACCCTGAGTTGGAAAAATTTCTCAATAAAAACCATTACGACAACTTGGCAAAAAAATTTTTTTTTTCAACAAGCAGAAACTATTGGGATTTTGCATATAAAAAATGGTAATGAAAACTTGACGCAATGGCATCACTATGCCTGTTTATTTGTTTGTCTGCTTTACATTATTTGGCATAAGCTCCCGCGCTCCATTTGCCTTTTTTTTATGCTTTCCACAATGCGCTCTCTTTTGCTCACTCACCTTACGTCACTTCGTTTGTGTGATAAATAACATTTGTTGGTTCGTTTGCCAGCCGTTTTGCTGAGGGTAAACAGAGAAGCAGCGGCAGCAGCAAAAACTACACACAACTTTCGCTTTGTCAGCAGCAATCATATGATGGAACACGAGTTTTTGTTCTGTGCTTCATGCTTTTCAGTCAGTTTCAAATGCGGTTGTTGTAGACGTGTTGTGTTACAACAAATGAAAAACATCTAAACGGATTCCAACGGACTTAAACGAATTGTAAAAAGTGCCTTAAACAAAATCACGCTAAAAAGTAAAACTATTTTTTTTTTAGTAAAAGCTGGCAATTTTATTTTTTTAAAACAATAGAGTATTTACAACATTTTTCATTTGAAACGAGTGTTCTTTTATTTTGAGTTATTTAGCCAAAAAAAAAAAAAATAAAAAAAAATCACAATTCTACAAATTCTGCTGCTTTACGGTAGTTGCGGTTTTGACGCTTTTCATATACGACGACTCATTCTTATAACGTATTTACTCCGTCGCCATATCATCTTTGTGTGTGTTCATATATTTGATGATGAAGTGTTGAAAAGACGGATTTCTTTTGTAAGAGCAATGAGTGCGAATGTCGTGTAGGCAATTGTCGACTTACATATATACATTCACAAATTACAACAACAACAATAACAGCAACAACAACAATTTACCATTCACACACATGAAAAGCTCTCCTGGCTGTAGTTGTAGATCAGCTGGTTGCTTTTTGGCTGACCATTACGTTTGCACTTTTCAACTGTCGGATGTTGTTTTCTTGTTCATGTTTTTGCATGCGTAGATGCACCTCTGCGCATTCCATTACAGTTTAGAGTATAATATTCAAACGCCAACTACCTCCCCCAAATGTTTGGTAAATTAGTACGGAAAAATAAAACGGTAGAATCGTTATGGGGATCAACAAACAACAAACAACAACATATGCTTTCGTGTTGAGTATGAGACGGTAGTTGGCAACTTTACGCGTTCAGTGGGCGCCACCTGACATTTTGATAACTGCCGTCGCTTAGCATCTTCATTCAACGGTCAGCGCGACAATGGATCGGTTGTCGTAATAACGGAACAAAAACAAATGAAATCTTTGAAAATAATCAAATTTTATAAAATACCATAAGAAAAAGTTTACGTAATTTTCTAAAATAAAATTTAAAAAAAAAATAATAATAAAAAGCTAATCTAAAGTATTTAAAATTTTATTAACCGAAAAAAAAATAAATTTTTTTATAAAAATAAAAATTGAGTTTTTACAAAAATTTAAAAAAAAAATTCCAGCCAAGTGTTCAATAATTATCAATTATTCTAAAAAAAAAAAATCAAAAAAAAAATATCAGTTTGCAAATAAAATGCTTTTTAGCAACTTTAATCAAAATCCCGATATTGAAACAATTAACACACAACAGACATTAACGCCACCAAAACAAGAATTTTCAAATAATAAAAATAAAAATCTTCCACAAAGGCCGCATAAAACTGGCAAATTATCCTTAACGCCTTCTTTGGCAAATATAAACTCAATAAAAAGCCAACTCTGTATAAACCCCAACTGCAACAACAACAACAATAACAACAGCAAGAATAACAGAAAAAATAACGGTATCATTTGTACAAGTAGTTCCTGTATCGGCGGCGCCACGGATTTCTCAATAGCAGCGATAATGGCGAGAGGCGGAAATGCCTCTAGCCGTGAACCATCGGAAAGGAGTTTGAGTGAGTAATGTGATGTACTTTATCGTTCTTCACACATTTCACACGATACACACACACACATACACACATACATACATAAAAAAAATCATAATAAAAGAACGCATAAATATGTATGAACACACACATAAACATACAAGCGCCCATCACACTAAAACACCACTAAACGATTGAACGGCCCTAAAAGGGTGAACATAAAAACAAAGTATTGAAAGCGAAATTTGCTAAAAAACATAAATTTATATATATATCGCTATAGCGAAAAAAAACTGCAATTTCAAACATTAAACATATAAGTATTTGTTTGCGATTTACCATTTTGAGGACTAGGTTCGAATACCGATGTGAATCATAAAGAAAATTGGAAAAAATTAAACTTTCATATATATTTTTTTAAATTTTTTTTATATGATTTCAAATCGTTCTGAATATAGCAAAAAGAATTTCAGTTTATGAATTTCCTATATATCTATCGATATACAAGCATTTAAATGTCTAAACCGCTTAGTAGTACTTGTTTTAACAGTTTTAAATATATAAAATTATTGAAACATTTCATAGTTTTTGTAAAAAAAAAATTAATTTAATCTTATTTTACCTAAATCCAATCTTATTTTACCTGGCCAAAGGAAACTTTAAAAAAATCTTTAAAAAAAAAAAAAAATCAAAGATTATTTTTGTTGAAATTGTTTTTCAGCATAAAAATCCTGTGTCTAATGCCGTTTTCTTTTCTGACAAAAAATGTCGCCCTTTTTTTGCCCTGGTTTCGAAAAGTGTATTTTTTATGTATTCTGAATTAAGAGCAACCTTATCTTATACATCAATCGAAAAGTCTCAAAGTCGGGCCCTCGTAAATCACAAAAAATTCCAGCCATTGACTTCTTTCAGGTCATAGTGTGAGAATATTTTCCGATTGTTCCCATTTTTGAATATTTTCACTCTATGACTTCCAAGAGGATAATAATTAAAATTTTTTTGCAGTTATGAACACAGCACTTTGAGACCTTTCGATTGATATATAATATGAGGTTGCTCTTAATTCAGAATATATAAAAAAATATGCTTTTCCAAAAAAGGGAAAAAAGGGCGACATTTTTGTCAGAAAAGAAAACGGAATAAGGTGTTTTATTCTTACAAATTTGTCTACCGAAAAAAAGATTACCTTGCGATTCGTGAAGCTCCAATAATAAGAAATTATATATACATATATACATACATATATTTCAAGGCGCGCGGTTATATATACATTATTGTGCGAATTATTGTGACACTGGACCTAAAACTTTAGTGCACAAAATTTGAGCCAAATCGACAATGATTTATGGACGCGCATTGAGTTCAAAGTTCAAACACGCATTTATATGTAAAAATTATCACAAAAAAAATCATTTTTCTAAAAAATTTTGACATAAGTAATTCAGTTTTAATTAAATAAATTAATAAACCATGACTGATATAAAAATTGTAGTTAATAACCGATATTGACCAAACATACCTCATTTGAAAGGAATTTATTTTTAGCTGTCCTCAAGATTTACAGATTTGCACCGCCTGGAACATTTTTTTCCAGTATTGCCGATTTGAAACTTATACTGTGTGTATGTTTATTATAAATATCAAAAGCCCTATGTTAAATTGTGAATTGGCTTAAATTGATTGGCATACCTTTAGGCTCCTTTGAAATTATTTATTAACAAAACCCATTTATATAACTTCTGTTTGTTCAACTAATATTTATAATGAAATTAAATGAATTTTATATAAAATAAATAAAATTATTTCTTAAATGTAAAAATAAAATTTCCTAGAATTTGCAATTTATTTCTAATAAAATTAAATGAATTTTATTTAAAATAAATAAAATTATTTATTAAATGAAAAAACAAAATTTCCTAGAATTTGCACTCGAATTTCGATGGCTGGGCTCTGCTAGTATCAATAAAAGGTTTCAATTCTTGCGTAGTTACGTAAGATGTCGGTTCGGTTTGCCAAGTTCGCCTTCTAAAAAATTTGTAGTTTTTTAAAACCGGAACTTTTTGTAGCATTTTTTCCATTTAATTGTGGGGTTTGTCAGTTGAAAATATTTATATTCGGGTGACAGCGGTTTGTATGAAAAACAATTTTTGGTCGAAATTTGAGGTGTGCTGGTCGGATTATTGTGACACTGGATCTAAAACTTTAGTGCGCAAAATTTGAGCCAAATCGGACAATGATTTCTGGACGCGCATTGAGTTCAAAGTTCAAATATGCATTTATATGTAAAAATTATCAAAAAAAATCTTTTTTCACAAAAATTCTGATATTACTATTTCAATTTTAATTACATTAATTAATAAACCATAATCTAAAGTACATTATCTTTCTAATAAGACTACAAAACCTCTTATCGGTTGAAAAACAACCAAGTTATATCAAGTTTCCCAGGCAATAAATGCGACGCAGACCACTTGATTAATAAAATCGAGCTCACATTTTTAAAGACATTGAAATAATTTAGAACAATAACATTTTTGTATGCTTCTGTTCCCAAAATGACGTCATGGAAATTATTTTGCATCTCGTCTATTGTTATGCCGTTCTAAATTAATGTCAAAATGGTACGTATTTTTTAGCACTATTTCAAAATCTCCAATTTTAATTTTCCAAAAATTTTGTTCAAGAAATTTACCGACAACAACGATTGGACTTTAAAGTCTTATTAACAAAATACATGTGATTAAAAATGCAAAATAATGTATGTATCCAGTTCTTAATTTGGCGACCTCAGCGTTTTTATTTCAGCGGATTTGAAGAAAAATTTGATTTTTCATACTTTTTCAACTTTTAGGCTACATCTTTTTTGTGTTTTCGTATTTATCAATATCTGTTGTCAGAATATTATACTACTTGATATAAGTTCTCAATCTTGTAAATTAAAGTTAAATTGAAATACTATAAAATGTCAAATTTAAGGAGATTTACATATTTTTAAAACAAAATATCGAAATAATATATATTTGTGGAAGGATTTCAATAAAAATTGTTGATAATATTTTAATAATTCTAGAAAATAATATTCCGGACTTATTTTCTGAAATTAAGCCGTGGGGCATTCTTGAAAAAATATTGTCCAAAACTTAAATGTCGTCAATGATACTGCAGAAAGGGCATAAAGTTGATTCAAGAATACCATGGCAAAATTACAAAAGATGAGGAGCAGGAACAACATTTGATGAAAGTAACTATTTTTGTTACGTGTGTGTTAATTTTATTTTTTTTTGTTAATTTTTTTTCATTTAACAGATGGTACAAAATTATGGCCAACAGTATTCGAAAAAAAAACAAATTTTCAATCTCTACAAAAAGATTACGATTTATAAGGTTATTTATATTTTTTTTTAATTAATTAATTTATTTCTGAAATAAAAACGTTTTAAAATTTTTCATATACAATTCGCGTGTGCCAAAATGTGTTCTAGTTTTAATTGTTTTTTTTCGGAATTATTATATTTCTATAAAGGTATATCTAGGGCTTCTATTCGAAAAGTGCTATCTACATTTGACAGCAATGTTAACTTTTGATTTCAAACTTTTCTCTGACATAACTGTCAAATATAATATTAATTTTGATATCATACATGATTAGTACGACTATTTCTTAGCAGATATTGTAGCAAATCGATCGACAAAAATTTTCAGATCTTATTAAGAAATTGGTTTTACGCTCTCTTTAAAATAATTATTGATGCAGATAGCACTTTTTGAATATAAGCCCTCGGACATACAAATTTGTTTATAACAAAAAAAAATTTTTTAAAACTAATTAACCTACATATCTATAATATTAATAGGCTAGGCGATTTCTTGTGACCGCTATTTTGTTCTACCGTTTTATACCGATTTTAACCAAACTTATATTATTTGAAAGGTATTTCTTTTTAGCCGTTTTGAAGATTTACAGATTTTTAAATTTTTTCTTTATTTTCAGTAAATTTCATTTAAAGTTGCTACTAACACATACATAAAATTATACAATGCTAACGTGTGTGTTTATTAAATTTGTTTGTAATAAAAATGAATTTTTTGTGTTGATTTCTGAATTGGCTATATCTTTATTTAGTGAAAAAAAAAAAAATTTCCTAGAATTTGCACTCGAATTTCGAGGGCTGGAATATGCTAGTTTTCATAAAATAACTAATAAATTTGAGGAATTTTATGAATAAATTAATTTTGTTTTATTTACAAAAATCCTGATGAAGAAAATATTTATGGATTTTTCATAAAGAATCAATTTGACACAAGAGTACCCCACGGGTTAATTTCAGAAAATAAGTCCGGAATATTATTTTTTAGAATTATTAATATATTATCAACAAGTTTTATCGAAATCCTTACACAAATATATATTATTTCAATATTTTCTTTAAAAAAAATATAAATCTTAAATTTGACTTTTGACCTTAAAGAGGGACAGTTTCTAGTATTTCAATTTAACCTTAATTTACAAGATTAAGAACTTATATCAAGTAGTATAATATTCTGGCCAAAGATATGGAATAATACGAAAACACCAAAAAGATGTAGCTTAAAAGTTAAAAAAGTATGAAAAATTAAAATTTTTCTTTAAATCCGCTGAATTGAGAACGCTGCCGTCGCCAAATTAAGAACAGGATGCCTATAATATTTTGCATTTGTAATCACATGTATCTTTTTAATAAGACCTTAAAGTCCAATTATTGATTTCGGTAAATTTCTGGAACAAAAAGTAAAATTGGAGATTTTGAAATAGTGCTAAAATATACGTACCCTTTTGACATTAATTTAGAACGGCATAACAATAGACGAGATGCAAAATACTATACATAACATCATTTTGGGATCAAAAGAATGCAAAAATGTTATTGTTCTAAATTATTTCAATGTCTTTAAAAATGTGAGCTCGATTTTCTTAATCAAGTGGCCTGCGGCGCATTTATTGCCTGGGGAACTTGATATAATTTGGCTGGTTTTCAACCGATAATGGATTTTGTTGTTTTATTAGAAAGATAATTTACTCTAGATTATGGGTTATTAATTAATTTAATTAAAACTGAATTACTAAGATCACAATTTTTGTGAAAAATTATTTTTTTTTTGATAATTTTTACATATAAATGCATATTTGAACTTTTAACTCAATGCGCGTCCAGAAATCATTGTCCGATTTGGCTAAAATTTTGTGCACTAAAGTTTTAGATCCAGTGTCACAATAATCCGACCCGGACATCTCAAATTTCGAAAACATATTTTTTCATACAAACCGCTGTCACCCTAATATCTGTGGTCACAAGCGATAACCGTCTAAGTCGACTTAAGAACGATTTGAGTTATGCATGCTATCATATTCTACGAGCAACGCTTTATACTTACGTGAAGTCCCCATTTCTCTGACACTGTTGTTTAAAAAGTTATTAATGAAAACATACTGACCTAAGTCGTAATGAAGCCCCATTACATTTATATAAACAGTAATTTTTTCGGCAGCGTGATATTCGACGATTTGAGTTATGTTTGCTGTCATATTCTACTTATACCGTTTTATATTTACGTGAAATCCACATTTCTTTAACACTGTTTTTTAAAAAGATATTAATAAAAATATACTGACCAAAGTCGTAATGAAGCCCCCATTACATTTATATAAAAAGTTATTTTTCTCGAAAGCATGATTTTCGACTTAGGCGGTTAATGCTTGTAACCGCAGATTTTCAACTGACAAACCCCACAATTAAAGAAAATTTCATACAGTAAACTCTGATGAAAAAAATGCTACAAAAAGTTCTTGTTTTAAAAAATCACAGATTTCTTAGAAGGCAACCTTGGCAAACCGAACAGACAACATACGCAAATTCGCGAGTATCGAAACTTTTTATTGACACTAGCAGAGCCCATCCCTTGAAATTCGAGAGCAGATTCTAGGACATTTTATTTTTTCATTTATAAAATAATTTTATTTATTTTAAATTAAATTCATTAAATTTCATTATAAATAAATTGCAAATTCTAGGAAGTTTTATTTTTTCATTTAATAAATATTTTTATTTATTTTAAATAAAATCCATTTAATTTCATTATAAACATTTTTTGAACACACAGAAGTTATATAAAGGGGTTTGTTAATAAATAATTTCAAAGGAGCTTAAAGGTATGCTAATCAGTTTTAGCGAATTCACAATTCAACATAGGGCTTTTGATATTTATAATAAACACATAAACATTATGTGTTTTATGTATGTTTAAATGAGCATTACTCCAAAAAAAAATGTTCCATACGGTGCAAATCTGTAAATCTGGTAGACAGCTAAAAAGAAATTCCTTTCAAATGAGGTATGTTTGGTCAATATCGGTTTTTGACTACAATTTTTATATCAGTCACAAGAAATCGCCTTGCCTATTAATATTATAGATTTTTGAAACGAAAATAAATTCTGCTCTAGATATATTTTACTTAAACCGCAGGTTGCCAAAATTGTAGGTTTCTTTGCTCAAAATGATTTGCAGAAAAATTTTTAAAATTACACAATTAAAAAAAAATTGGTTTTGAATTCAAAATTTCAGAATGTGAATATGTTAATGAAATTTGCCTCAAAATGAAAAATAATCTAATAACGTTGATTGAACTGTTTTTATGGCAATTGGAAATGACTGATTGATGAACGAGTTGCAGAAAATGAATTTATTACAAAAAATATCTTACAATAAATTCTTTAAGATTAAGCTGCTCATCAAAAAGAATCATTTTCAAACAAATTGTGCCACAGGTCTCAAATTGGTTATTGAATAATCAATCCGTGTGGTATTAGCGTAAATATCTAGCTTTTAAAAATAAAGATTCCGCGCTTTCTTCTAAAAGAAACTCGTTTCAAATAATTCGAAGAAGATTTACTAAATGTAAAAAATTGTTCAATATTCTTTCATTTAGAAAGTTAGCTGCAGAATTTTTCTGTGGCTCGCTCGCCACACCATGAAACCAATGGTTTAAATTTAACTTATGCCGTTTTCTTTTCTGACAAAAAATGTCGCCCTTTTTTTGCCCTTTTTTGGAAAAGTGCATTTTTTATATATTCTGAATTAAGAGCAACCTTGTGTTATATATCAATCGAAAGGTCTCAAGTGCTGTGTTAATAAATACAACAAAAATTTGATTATTATCCTCTTGCAAGTCATAGGGTGAAAATATTCAAAAAAGGGGAAGAGTGGGGAAATATTCTCCCACTATGACCTGAAAGAAGTCAATGGCTCGAATTTTTTGTGATTTATGAGGGCTCGACTTTGAGACCTTTCGATTGGTATAATAGATAAGGTTGCTCTTAATTCAGAATGTATAAAAAAATACACTTCTCGAAAAAAGGGCAAAAAAAGGGCGACATTTTTTGTCAGAAAAGAAAACGGCATTAGTTACATTTAATCGATTCTGATAATGCACAGCGGCGCCATTTGATTTTTTTGGTTGCAAAAATTACAACTTCTGAACCGATTGAGATAATGAAATCAGTTAAAAGGCATATGCTAGATAACACAGTGATACAAAAAAGAATGAAACAGAAATACCTGGAATGCGATACTTTTTTCTGGAAGGTTTTGTCGCACACAACAAGACTGTGTCCTTGAAATTTGCGAAACACTTCCAAAGTCTTGAGTTACGGTTAAAAACCTGATTTTTCGGCTCTTTTGCACGCACATATAAGCCGGCAACTCTGTTGAATATCTGCCGATTTTGAATTCCTCAGTGGATTTGAAAAGAAGAAACTGTGGCCTTTTGAGTAATGATGAGACATCTCTGCGTATTCCTCCAGCAAACTTATTAAAAAAAAAAAATTCTATTTTTCAACTTTGGAGATGCTTTTACACATTTTTTTTGTTATTTAGGAATCGTATAATTTAAGAATTTATCGTATTTATTTATTTTTTGGCCAAGTATTAATTCTTTTTTAATAATTTATTATTTTAAGCTAATTGGGCCTAACTTCGTAAATGTAAAATAAAACTCAGTTTTATCACATATTTCCCCGACGTTTCGTAACTTTTTTGGTTACTTTTTCAAGGGTCGTCTATTTAAATAAAATAAAATAAAAACACAACATTAACACACAATAATTGCACAAATATGAACAATAAAAACTTACAATAATAAGAATTTTAAACTTTATCACATTACAACATTATTAATATAAATCACAGCAAACATAAAAACACAAAATTGTATAATTACAGACATAAAACACAAATTTGTATAATTACATTTAGCTTAAAATTAATATCACAGAATGTTTCTAAACTATTGCGACTCTGTAACTAGTACTAATATTTTGGGTGTCCTCTTTGTGGTTCATGGTTGTATTTATATTCTTTTGAATTCGTAAGCTTTCAATTGTGTACCGCTTTTTTTCTATTTTTTCTACATCCAGTATTTTCGTGTTATTGAAATTTATTTTGTGTCCAGTTGTAATTACATGTTTTGACAACGCTGTGCTTTCTCTCTCTTTTATGATGTCCATTTGATGTTCTCCTAATCTCTTTTCTAATGTTCTTTTAGTTGTTCCTATATAAATAAGATCACAGCTGTTGTTTTGATCACCCTCACACTTGACTTCGTATACAACATTACTTTTTTGTAGCTTTTCTATTGGAGTTTTTGTTTTTGAAAAAATTGTATTTATTGTTGTGTGTGGTTTGTATGCAAATCTGATGTTTTTTGTTTCCATTGTTGTTCTAATGCTTTTATTATCTGTCAAACCCGGGATAAATTGTACACTGTAAAAACTCTTTGTGTCTTTTTCTTTAATGTTTTGATGTTCAAGATTAGAGTTGTGGTTTAATAGTTTTTGTGTATCATTTAAAATAGTATTTGTAATTTTCCTCGGGAAGCTGTTGTTTATTAATATTTTGGTGATTTTTTGTATATTATTTGTGTGATATTTTTTGTCGCTAATATTTAGTACTCTATAAATAAGGTTTTTTGCGGTGTTTATTATTTGATTTTTCGGCTGAGTTGCGTTATAATTCATTATTCTGCCTGAACACGTTTCTTTGGTGTACCAATCAAAAGAAATATTGTCGGTAGTTCGTCGAAGTTTCATGTCCAAATATGCGATTTCCCCTTTCGATTCAATTTCAACAGTAAATTGAATTTTTGGATGTTGAAGGTTTAAAGTTCTTAAGATTTCATCTTTTTCGTCTAATCTGATTACGGCTAGAATATCATCTACATATTTCGATATGTATTTTATGTGAATACTTTTATTTTCTAATTCTGTAAGTGCATCGTCAAGTAGGTTGTCTAAAACAATATCTGCTATAGTCGGGGAGAGTGGGTTTCCCATCGGCATTCCGAAAATCTGATTATATAATTTATCATCATATATGAAATAGTTGTTGTCTATCAAACAAAAGTTAAGAATTTTCAAAAAGATGTTTTTCGGTATACTAGTCAATTCCTTAACTTTGCTCCATTGTCCCATAATATTACGTATTGCTGTGTGAACTGGTATATTCGTGAAGAGAGAAACTACGTCAAATGACACTAATATTTCATTTTCATCAAGTTTCACATTTTTCAAACTATCTTTCACCTGAATTGAGTTTTTTACATTGTATTTTTCGGATATAAGATTTTTCAGTATCTGGCCAACATATTTTGATAATTCGTAACAAGGGACTTGTACCGATGAAACTATTGGTCTAAGGGGAATATCTTGCTTATGGGTTTTGGGCAATCCGTATATTCTTGGTGCCGTTGAGGCGGAGCATAGCAATTGGTGTTTTTTCCACGAATCAATGTGATTATTTTTGAATAAATCCAATATAATATTGTTGTTTTCTTTTTGAAGTTTTTTTGTAGGGTCTGTTCTTAATGTACGGTAGGTTGCCTTATCCTCTAATAATTTTTCCATTTTTTCCTTGTATTCATGTTTGTACATAATAACGGTCTTGTTGCCTTTGTCCGCTTGAATAATGAGAATGTCTTCGTGTTTTTTTATAAATTTCTTGGTTTTTTCAAAAATCGTTAGTATGAATTTTTCTTTCGGTGTGTTTTTTAATTTTCTTTTAAAATTAGTGATTACATTGGCTAATTTTGTCCTGGCTGTTTCTTTTTCCTTATCCATATTAGTTCCCATATCCTGAATGCATTGCTCCACATCTGCAATGACGTGAAGTGGCGAAAAATTCTGTTTTTGAATTGGTAGTGCAAACTTTTTACCCAGGGAGAGCATCCATTTGCATTCTATTGGAATTTCTAAAGAGGTTTTGTTTTCAACCCAATTTTCATTAAACACCAGTCCGTGTAATTTGAAATGCTTTTCTTTAAGTGTACCCAATTTTGCTATTTGTACATTCTTTATGGTTTCTGTTATGTGCTTTGTTCTGTCAATTTGTTTGTTAAAGAAAGTGTTAAAATCAATTTCTGTCAGCATGTTTTTAATTCCAGTTTTTTGATGATGAAGTTTTTGTTTAATTATTTTAATATTTGTGTTTGTTTGTGAAACTTCTAAGTTAAGAATTTTTTTGTGAAAATTATGCTCAATTTTCTCCAGTTTTCCCTTAATATTGTTACATTTAAAAAGTTTTGATACCTGTGTTGTTGTGTTTTTTGTGTGGTTTGGTATGATACCATAACTTCTACATGCTAGTATAAATTTAAGTCGTTGTTGTTGTTGTGCTAATCTTTTCGTTTCGTTGCAATATTCTTTCATGGTTCTGCTTGTTTCGTTGTTGTATTTAAGTGATATATGTTGAAAGTAGCTCTTCATATTGGTGTTTGTTATTGAAATGTCGTTGTTGTTGTTTTCTATATAAATTTAAATAAGATTGTTTTCGGCAAGCTCTCCGATGTAATCTTCTCGTATTTATTTATTTTTTGGCCAAGTATTAATTCTTTTTTAATAATTTATTATTTTAAGCTAATTGGGCCTAACTTCGTAAATGTAAAATAAAAACACGTTTATTTATGAGTAAAATCCAACTTTGGTTTAAAAAATCCGTTAAAAGTTGACTGAGTTATTCAACTTTTAATAAAAATAAAATTTATGAATAAATGCTTGCACAAACAAAATTTTTTGTTTGTCCCATTTCTTTATTTTTTTTTTTTTTAAATCAGCATCTTCAGTTTCTCACTGATGTGACCAGCAGTATGCCGAAATCATTTTTATTTTATTTCTGCCCTCAAAACATTTTTCCATTGAAACTATTTATTGGTGAAAATGTTCGCCTTGCGCGTTTTTCAACGGAACTTAATTTCTTTATAATGTTCTCATCTCTCATAATTTCACGAATTTAGGGTCCAATAGAAATACTCAAAATTTCACGGATAAAAAACACTAGATTTATTATTAATATTAACAGGCTAGGCGATTACTTGTTGCCGATGCTTTGTTCTACCGTTTTATACCGATTTTGACCAAACGTATATTATTTGAAATGTATTTCTTTTTAGCTGCTCACCAGATTTACAGATTTTTAAATCTTTTCCTTTATTTTGAGTAAATCACATTTAAAGTTGCTACTAACACATACATAAAATTATACAATGCTATGTGTGTGTTTATTAAATTTATTAATGAGTTCGTTATCTTCATCCACAATAATAATAAACCAAAAAAGTGTTGGTTTGTGAATTGGCTAAGTTAAAAAATAAAGTTACCTAGAAATTGCACTCGAATTTCGAGCCCTGGAATCTACTAAAAAATACATATATACGTTCTTCACTTAAATTTGGCAATACCGCTTTAAGATGGCAAAAATGCTTCGCCGTCAACATAATTGTTTTACAAATTGCTTCATATATCCTTTAGGTGCAGTGGTGGCAGAACAACATCTTAGGCTTCAATGGGAAGTTTAAAATGTTCATCTTGCCTATTTGATACGACTCACGAGGTGGCATACTGATTTGGTGCACAAATATTCCACCCTGGAATCAAAACTTTCAAATCAGCGATGACTTTCGATTTATGCGTGGCAAAGTTGACGAACCGGATTATTTTTTCATAATTTTTAAGTGCGTATGGTGAAATGGGCTTCAACATGTTTATAAAAATTCATTTGCTACATTCTCATCTATACTTCTTCGCAGACAACCTGGGACAGTTCAACGATGAACAAGACGAAAATTTTCACCAAGCGAAAAAAATAGACAGTTGGTAAATTGGTAAATAGCGATTTTCTTGGAGAAGCACAAACAAATAGTAATATTTTTTTTTCTAGAATATACTGAATAAATACATAAATCAACAGAAACATAAGAAAACAGAAACGATTAGTTATCTAGTTTTTTATATTCTATCTGTAACTGGACCAAAATCCTAAAAATTGTGTGCTGTTTTGAAAAGTGAAAGTCGCTCAACTTTGAAGGGTTATATCATATTTGTAATCCTTGAACAATTTCCTGTAAAATAAGTTTATTCAAAATATCGTAAGCGCAAGTGAAATTTTTTATTTTTGCAACCTCATTTGTTCCAAGGGCGCTACTGTGCGATAGTTAAAATACGTAGTACATTGCGAAAAAATGTAAAAATTTTTTATTAAATAATATTAACAAATTGTATTTTGCCATAGAAAAAAATAATTTTCCATTTTGTAGATTCAGAGACTTAAATTACAAATTATAACAACGAATCTAAGAATAAATGGTCCTATTCTATTAAAAGACTAATATTTTCGGATTAATTATAAATTCGTATTTATTTTGTTCTAAAATACACTGCCGCTCATCTGATTAGATTTGACATTATACTCATTTTCGTTATCAGCTCTATCAAATACTGTGTCTCACACTATTAATTAGTTTAGTTTTATTAGGAAATGATAAATACTAGCAGATTCCAGAGCTCGAAATTCGAGTGCAATTTCTAGGAAGCTTTTTTTCAACATAGCCAATTCACAAACCAACACTTTTATGGTTTGTTATTATTGTGAATGAACCCAGTTGGCCACGTCTTCACGACATCGCTAATGATGGGTGATGACAATGTAAAGTCTTTGAAGACAAATGTAGGACTGCCGGAATAAATCATCAAAGACTTTCTCGAACAAATGTCGCGAAACGTAAACGACTATTTAGGCGTCAATATCGTTCACTTTGTCATTAACGATTACATAGACGACGATGTCCACAACATTGTCGGTAATGATAATACGATACGATCACAATATCGTTGAATTTGTCGTCAACGATTATATTGGTATTAATATTAAAAAATGTATACAAAGATATAGACTTAAACATTTTTATTAATTAATTATAAATTTTCAAAAATAAATTATATCAGTACTGTCAAAGTATAAGTATATAGTATTTTTATTATTTAACGGTTTTCCTTGTCATGTTTTCTTGACTTCTCATTGTTGTAGGTATTTTTTAATTCGATGAAAAATCATTTTAATTCTTTTTTCAATTTGTATTCTTATATTTTGGATTTCTAATAATATAATATATACTAGCAGCTTCCAGCGCTCGAAATTCGAGTGCAATTTCTAGGCAGCTTTATTTTTCAACTTAGCCAATTCACCAACCAACACTTTTATGGTTTGTTATTATTGTGAATGAACCCAGTTGGCCACGTCTTCACGACATCCCTAATGATGGGTGATGACAATGTAAAGTCTTTGAAGACAAATGTAGGACTGCCGGAATAAATCATCAAAGACTTTCTCGAACAAATGTCGCGAAACGTAACCGACTATTTAAGCGTCAATACCATTCACTTTGTCATTAACGATTACATAGACGACGATGTCCACAACATTGCCGGTAATGATAATACGATACGATGACAATATCGTTAAATTTGTCGTCAACGATTATATGAATGACAATGCTGTAAATATTGTCATCAATGCTCGCATTTGTCGTCAATGATTGTATTGGTATTAATATTAAAAAATGTATACAAAGATATAGACTTAAACATTTTTATTAATTAATTATAAATTTTCAAAAATAAATTATATCAGTACTGTCAAAGTATAAGTATAGAGTATTTTTATTATTTAACGGTTTTCCTTGTCATGTTTTCTTGACTTCTCATTGTTGTAGGTATTTTTTAATTCGATGAAAGATCATTTTAATTCTTTTTTCAATTTGTATTCTTATATTTTGGATTTCTAATAATATAATATATACTAGCAGCTTCCAGCGCTCGAAATTCGAGTGCAATTTTTAGGCAGCTTTATTTTTCAACTTAGCCAATTCACCAACCAACACTTTTATTATTATGGTGAAAGATGATAACAAACTCATCAAGAAATACATTAACAAATTTAATAAAACACACATAGCATATGTATAAATTTATGTATGTGTTAGTAGCAACTTTAAATGCAATTTACTCAAAAAAAAAAGGAAAAAAAAAGGTAAAATCTGTAAACCTGCAAAACGTCAAAAAAGAAATACCTTTTAAATAAAATACGTTTAGTCAAAATCGGGATAAAACGGTAGAACAAAACATCGTTCACAAGAAATCGCCTAGCCTATTAATATTATAGATACCATGCAATCTGTGTAAAAAAAAATTAAGGGGAATATTGTGCCGTTATCTTTATGCATACTGCACAAACAATTTTGTTCAAACATAATGTATTTTTTAGCTCATCAGAATAGGTTTAGCAACATTAAACAAATAAAAATATATTTTTTTTAAGTTTTTATTTTTTTTTCATAAAATATAACTTTTTTTAAATAAATTTAATTAATATTTTAGTGATTAGCAATGCATGCTTCTTCCTTATTCAGAATGTCTTCGAATATTCTCTTTGGCATTGAATCATAGAGTATTGTCAAGTAATTCAAGCTGACTTTGTCTCAGGCTTCTTTAATGGCAGCAATCAAGTCATTTTTTTTTCGAGTTGACGGCCCGACTCATAGACCTTACGTGAAAGAAATCCCCACACATTATCAATAACATTAAGGTCGGGAGATTAAGGAGGCCGTAGCAGTAAATGCACATCCTGTCCATCAGTCCACTATTTCACCAGCCTTGCAGTAAGAATTGGCGATTTACCATGCTAGAAAGTCCATGAAGTGGGTTCAAAAACGTTATTAAAGATTAGAAAAGCTTTTTCTAGGCATTCATTTTCGTTGAAAGGAACTGCAATTCAACTGTACCGGAATACGATATAGCGCCCCTACTATTTCCGGTTTAAGTAAAGTTCTTTTTTACGGAGATCATGGTAATAATAATTAAAGCCATCAGAACCTTCCAGATAAAACATTTTTTCCTTTGAAAAGACCAAGTGTTGTTTTGTTCTTTTTTTATTTAATAATATTACTTTTGAAGTTTAATACTTAATCTAAAAAACACTTTAAGAGGGGTTTACGCTTTAGAACTCTGTAAAAATGACATACAAGGTAAACTGAAACTTGGATATGTTATGGAGAGGTTGTAAAATTAAGGGACCCGTATATTTGTGGTTGATTAAAATAGTGTTGAAGGTGCCATTCTGGATAGCTTTTATGAAAGAAATTTTGGAATCTGTACATTAACTTTCGTGTTGCATAAAAATATTAATATCGTTTGATAACGTTGATAACACGGAAAAATGTTTTTTGTTCTTATTTGCGTACGTTTCGGTTTGCGACATATCTATTTTGGAACAATGTTTAGAGCAACTACAACAACCTAGAACAACCGCCAATTTTTTTTTTCAAAAGTGGGGGCAAAGTTTAAAATTAGTTTTTGTTACACTTTACCGGTACAAATTATATTTTAGAAACTCATCGTTTTGGAACCTTGTAGAACAATCCTAGAACAATCCTCAAAAAATTGTATTTTCAAAAAGGGGGGCTAACTTCGCACACTTCCACTATTAAAAACAATGTTGGGCACGTTTATCATTTGAATACTGTTACCGATATTTAACCTTTAAATTAAAATAACATTTAAACTTAAAGTTAATTACTTTTGTATTTTGACCAGTATTTATTTTATTTTCTTGTTTATTGTTTAAAAAAATCATGATGTCATTTTTATAGAAATAATTTATAAACTGTTCTCAAGATCTGTTAGTTTTACAATGATTCTATGCGAGAAATATTAGAATCTGACATATATTAGAGAACAACATTTTTTTATAGGAAATATCGACGGTGTTGCGTAAGAAGGGTCAATCTGCATTTTTTTACAAGGGCCAATCTGGTTTTGTTCACTATGGCACGACAAGTAAAAAGGGCCAAACTGCTTAATAAAGTACTTCAAAAATTAGATATTTTGTTTTTTTTAAGTGTTTCTACTCGATGTCAGTATGTAAGTTATTTTTATTCATAAGATTTTTTATTTGTATCAAGTCTTAGAAACATGATTGAAAACAGCAGATTGGCCCTTCTTACGCAACACCGTCGATATATTTAAAATGCTTAAAATTTCTCATCTAATAAATTACACGTAAATACAAAAAATGTAAATTAGGAAGATTGGAAATATTCTCAAATGAAAAAAACTTGTATGTGGATATTTTTCTATAAGTCAAAATTTAGAGGTCTTAAAAAAAACTGCTTGTATTCAAAATGTTGCAAAAAATGATTATGAAAATTTAAATAATTATTATTTTTTATTAAAATATATTTAATTCTTTATAAATAACTAGGTTTTTTTTTTAAGAAAATTTACTTTTTTATTATTATTTTTCTTTCATATTGACGATATTTTGAAATTTATAAGACACGTAAAGCAAATACATTAAGCAAATACTACACACACAACGAACACAACAACAACAACATTTACAATTACAACAGCTACCACTACCACCAAGATAAAATATATAGAATAACATCAACGACAAGTACAATATAGAAAAAAATATATATATATTAACCGGTCCGATTAAGAATACAGTGCAGTTATGAATTTTTGAAATATACCATTAAAAAATATATATATTCAAGAGTTTTTTACATTTTCATTGAAATATCGGGACCTATTAAACCGATTTTGATGATTTCAAACCGCAACCTGCTCAGAATGTCAACTAATCATTTCCACTTAAAATAAGCAATCCAGCTGAAGTATTGAGGGCATGATCGTATTTTTCACAGATGGACAGACGGATCTTATTATTACAAAAGAATAAAAAACTTATAGATACCCTCTACGTAATGGTATGCAGGGTGTAAAAAATAATTTAACCAACCAACAGTTTTAGTTCTGAAAACAACTTTGAGACTTTTTTCCGTAAGGAGAATATTACAGATGTATATTGAAAGAAATATTTGGAACATATTAAAAGAAAACTAGAGGACCCCTGCTGCTCCGCAGCATTATATTATATTATATTAATTTTTATAGTATAATACCAAAATTTGCCAAGAGAAGTTAACGTACAGTAATGCCAAAATATGCCAAGATAAGTTAACGTACAGTAAAAGTAAAGTTGATTCTCTATGCATAACTTTCCTCAAACCCAACGAATTTAAGCAGTTAATAGCTCAAAAGAAGGCGCTTGATCCACTGAGTGTCCTTAGACCTATGTCAACAGCCTACGTTAATTAGAACTCTAGTTATAGGAGTTTGAGAGAAGAAAAATATTGAAAAAAATTTTGAATGCAAAGTTTATTCATAAATTCTTTTAATATATAAGATTAAGATTTGTATGAGAGTTTCCGGGAAATAATTTTAAAATTGTAATTTAACGATTAGAACGATCTCTAAAAAAATTTTAATTTAAGTATCTGAACCATTTCTAGAACTTAATTGATTTAAAATAAAAGTATTTTTACATTTAAGGAAATGTAGAATTAATGGATTTTAAAATTTTTTGCTTAACAAAATAATTATAAAATTTTTATTTTCGTGACTTAAAAAAATCAAAACGCCGATTCCATTTTTTTTTTATTCAAAAAATACTGAGCTAAAATTTTTGGGATATCGCTTAAACTTAGTTTTAATAATCTCTAAGTTTTTAACTTTTAAATTACACTAGCCAATAATATTTTGGACTGGAGCAAACAAATATCTTTCCTAGGGCAATTTGGTGGGCTGAATTCGAATCTGTAATTAGATTTTCTCTATCACATCAGGTTTCCGAGATACAAAAAAAATGTTCTTATTCGTTTTTTACATAAAAATTCATTACTTTATTCAAAAATCAATGAATTTTCAAAAGTGAATGGCGTTTTTTGAACATCGTTTGTATTTTGTTGATTCGGTTTCACGTATTAGAGTCCAGCAATAGTCTCCCGGCATGCTTTTGTCACAAAATCCTTGATAATTTCTTTCTATTTTCATTAAATCTTGGCGAGCACGCTCCCCTTGTTCGTCGTTTACCGCACCAGGGTTTTGTAGAAAAAAATCCAAATGCGAATGAAGAAAATGGTTTTGAGTGACATTCATGCACATAATTCGTGATAATTTTTCAATAATTCAGCAAAAATTGGTCTGTAGTTTTCACTGTTATTGTTTCCAAGACAACTGTCCACGATGCTCTTGCAACATTTCCAGGCTGCATATTCTTTCTCCAATAAACATTGTGAAAAATTATCATCATTCAATAGCTTCCTGATTCGAGGGCCAACAAATATGCCTTCTTTAATTTTAGCACATGAAATTTTTGGAAAAACCGCTACATGTAAATGCTGCACCATCTTTGTCCAGAGCCTTGACAAAGTTCTTAAAAAGGCCCAATTTTATGTGCAGAGTGTCATTTGGATCAAATAACAGTTTATTTGAAATGTTTTGTTTTCCTGGTGAATACTCAGCTCTTTTTGGCAACTCTGTTCTGATGTAACGATGACATGTAGCACGACCATCTCATAGACAAAGGAAACAACAATATTTGGTGAAACCTCCTTTCATTCCAGTCAACAAACCAATGACCTGAAACAGATTAATTTACAACTATTTACGATCGTCTATACTTTATATACAAAGAAATTTAAATCACACTCTTTAAGGACACCACAGATCTTCCATTTATGATCGCTGTATTTGAGTAATGTCAAAATTTCAGTCATTGATTCGTAATTTTCCTTTGTATTAATGGCATGAGCAATTGGTATGGATGGTTTTTCATTCCCATTATGCAAAAGAAGATCCCTTGAACTGTACTTAGAGCCATCAATAAATAATCTCCATTCAATTTTGTCATATGGCTGGTTCATTTTTTGAAATAAACCATCAACATCTGTACAGTATAGAATAGAGTGTTTCATTTCAAAATATGCAGCCAATTCCAAGCTTTAGATAGATAAATAGATTGTTACTTTTGTCCCATCTGCAAGATGTTTCCACTGCTGCATGCGTGAAGCTAGTAGTTCTGCGTCTTGCTTCGTTAAATGTAAATCCCGAATTAGATCATTCAGCTAAGCCTATATCACTGAATGGCGTTCATCATCAACCTCATGCAAACTACCACTGCTGGTGAAAGATGTTTCGGGCTCACTGCTCGTAGCACTGGGAATGACTGGTAGTGGATTATTTGGTGGACGTTGAACTGGTTTGGAAATCGATGGGACATTTGCGTAAGTAATATATTTTCGATTTTTCATATTGAATCCAGCAACTTTTGTTAAACAGACATAACAATCGGTTTGGCGGTTACTTGACTCTCTCCAAAGTACTGGAATTTAAAAATCGAAATAGATCTTCTTGCCATTTGACCACTTGTATAAAACAGTTCTGCAACCATTGCAAAACAGTCTCAGTGTCCACGGTTTGTCCAAGTTTCTGACAGCAAACTCAAAATAATGTAAATGTGCATATCTATAATATTAATAGGCTAGGTGATTTCTTGTGACCGATCTTTTGTTCTACCGGAATATCCCGATTTTGACCAATTGTATATTATTTGAAAGGTATTCCTTTTTAGTCGATTTGCAGTATTACAGATTTTTAAATTTTTTCCATTATTGTGAGTAAATTGCATTTAAAGTTGCTACTAACATACATAAAATTATACAATGCTATATGTGTGTTTATTAAATTTGTTATGTGTTTTTAATAAAAATGGGTTTTTTTTTGTGTTGATTTGGCATACCTTTAGGGTCTTTATTCAATGAAAAAATAAAATTTCTTCGAATTTGCACTCGAATTTCGAGTTCACCACACAAAAAGCAAAAATAGCTTGAATCAGTAACACATGATCTCCCTGACATGCTAAAATGCTACTATTATGAAGATTTAGAATGAATGTGGGTGTATTGTCTCACTGCATGATATTTACTTTGTACTTTTTACTTTGTATATTTATGTTTATCAAGTTTGTGTGTATTATATGTTTTCATTTTCTAAAATTGTTTTCAAAAATTTTGATAATAAAATTTATATTTCAATTGAAGAAGTTGACTTGATTTTTTAATAAAAATATATTATCAAAAAAAAAATAATAAAAATATATATATAAATACGTGTTTAGTTTTATCTAAAATTATTAAATATTCTATATAAAAAAATCCGCATATTGAAAAACTACATATTCAATTTGGAAAACTGCATATCAAATCAAAGCTGACGTCAGAACAACAATTAAATTATTTTGGATTAGTACGAGATTAAAAATTATCAACAAAGAAATTCTTCATCTAACAACACAAGTCGTTTACTAATCATCATTCATCAAAATTGCATATCTGAACTTAGTTGAACCAATTTTGTTTTGCCGTTATATATTCAAAATCAAAATAAGAACAGATAAGTTTAATTGCATTTAGTTTATATTAATTCACATATGAAATATTTTTATTTTAATACAATGTGTGTAAGATCTTAACCTTTATTAATTATCTAAATATTTTTACTGTTTTGTTAAATTTCATCAAATATTCTTTCTTCTTTGTGAATTTTGCATCAAGGTTAGTCCTATTGGATAGAAGTTTAGACACAATTTTTCAACAAGATCGGTCCAGATCTCTCTGAGTTAGAGGGGATCAAAATTTGACATTTTGGCCAAACAGGTGTTTTTTCTCATCCATGTAACTTATTACCTATTTTTCTTAGAAAATTTTCTCCCAAATAGTTTAGATAGCTATTTCTTCAATTTTTTGGCTTTATTTTCAAAAAGGGCATTTTTTTTTTTTCATAAGAAAGCTTAGGATTTTTCCTTTAAGAGCTTTTTGGTCGCTTAGTGGGATGGGAGTGGGATATCTATCAAAATAAATGGTTTGTAACTCAAGACAACGGTTTTTCAATTTTTCACAAATGTACTATTTTGAAGTTTTTCCTATTTATGTCTAAAACCTTACAAATAAAACTTATACTGAGAAACTAGACAAACTAAACTTTCCGAAGGTATATAACACACCTAACTAAAATTTTATACCCTCGATACTGTAATACCCAGAATATGTTAACCTCATGAAAAAAATCGCTTTTTTTCTATAGAAATGTTGAAAAATTACTATTTTTTATTTATTTGTAATAATAATTAAATTAATATATAATAATAATAATAATATTAAAAATAAAAAGATAAATAATTTATTAAAATTTAATCTTAATTACATTAGATCCATTTATATCATCACTATTTTTATACTTAATTTATTGTAGCTGATGAAGTATTTAAGTCTTGTAAATTTTTAAATACCCAGTCTTTCATCCAGCTTTTTTTTCGCCTTTATTTACTGCGTTTTTTTTGTCAATCTTTTCTTGGCGTTACTAGGTTCAGCTGTTGATTTCGCTGCTGGTTTATTTGTTGTCTTTGGAAAGAAATCGCATTGAATAGAGGCAGAAAACTTTTTCAACTTGGGTCTTCCATTGACAAGCGGTATTAAAGCATGGTATTGAGCGGTGCCATTGATTGTTACCGTAGCACTGAATCTGCTCTTCAGTGTTTTCAATGTTTCCTGATGATCCTCTTTGCTACTAAAAACTATTTTAGTTTCTTTACAATAATTCTTTGCCCAATGGAATAAAGCAGTCGCTTCTAAGATGCGATCTTGATGAGAGCACTGGAGGCTATACTTCGCTGCATTTCTTTTAAGGTTTGCTCCAATACCATCACATGCTCCTTTACCATGAGCAGTAGGATGAAAATGCCACTCAGCTGGCATTCCAAAATCTTTTTCATGGGCCACTATAATGGTGAATTTCTAAAATTTATTACAATTTTATTTAAATATTCATAATATTTTTTTATATATGGGGGTTTCATGTCAAGTGCACCAACTTTTGAAACCGATGTCTTCCGATCGAAATGAAATTTGCACCAAGGTTAGTCCTATTGGATAGTAGTTTAGACACAAGATCGGTCAAGATCTCTCTGAGTTAGAGGGAATCAAAATTTGACATTTTGGCCAAACAGGTGTTTTTTCTGATCCATGTAACTTATTACCTATTGTTCTTAGAAAATTTTCTCCCAAATAGTTTAGATAGCTATTTGTTCAATATTTCGGAATAAATAATTAAAAAAAAATTTTTTTTTTGCACTTTTTTTTTTTGCTAAATCAAAGCATTTTTTTTTTTTGCCTTTTTTTCAAAAAGGGCATTTTTTTTCATAAGAAAGCTCAGGATTTTTCCTTTAAGAGCTTTTTTGTCGCTTAGTGGGATGGGAGTGGGATATCTATCAAAATAAATGTTTTGTAACTCAAGAAAACGGGTTTTCAATTTTTCACAAATGCACTATTTTTAATTCCTATTTCCTATTTGTGTGTAAAACCTTACAAATAAAACTTATACTGAGAAACTAGACAAATTAAACTTTCCGAAGGTATGTAACATACCGAACTAAAATTTCATACCCTCGATACTGTAATACCCAGAATATGTTAACCTCAGGAAAAAAATAACTCTTTTCTTATAGAAATGTTGAAAAATTATTATTTTTTATTTATTTGTAATAATAATTAAATTTATATATAATAATAATAATATTAAAAATAAAAAGATAAATAATTTAATAAAATTTAATGTTAATTACATTAGATCCATTTATAAAATAATTATTTTTATACTTAATTTATTGTAGCTGATGAAGTAAATTGTAAATTGTAAATTTTTAAATACCCAGTCTTTCATCCAGCTTTTTTGTCGCCTTTATTTACTGCGTTTTTTGTCAATCCTTTCTTGGCGTTACTTGGTTCAGGTGTTGATTTCGCTGCTGGTTTATTTGTTGTCTTTGGAAAGAAATCGCATTGAATAGGGGCAGAAAACTTTTTCAACTTGAGTCTTCCATCGAGAAGCGGTATAAAAGCATGGTATTGAGCGGTGCCATCGATTGTTACCGCAGCATCGAATCTGCTCTTCAGTGTTTTCAATGTTTCCTGATGATCCTCTTTGCTACTAAAAACTATTTTAGTTTCTTTACAATAATTCTTTGCCCAATGGAATAAAGCAGTCGCATCTAAGATGCGATCTTGATGAGAGCACTGGAGGCTATACTTCGCTGCATTTCTTTTAAAGTTTGCTGCAATACCATCACATGCTCCTTTACCATGAGCAGTAGGATGAAAATGCCACTCATCTGGCATTCCATAATCTTTTTCATGGGTCATAAGATTTGCCAAGTTACTTTTGTTTTTAACATGTTGACGAGCTCCGTCCGAAACGTAGTATACCTTCTTTACTGTAAATTTAGATTTTAGAAATTTTAGCATTCTCTTCTGATACTCATAAACTGCAACGGTATCATGTTTTAAATCGTCGGATATGATTGCCATACTTTTGTGTTCCAGTTTTTCATCTTGCATGTGGTAAATAACTACTGTGAATATAGTTGCTTGGTCGTTATTGAAGTGGAATGCTTGTATGGCATCCTGAAGAACATATTTATAGTTTTCTGCGAAATCATATGAAATAACGAATTCACCAGACTTCAAATGTATCTTCAAATCCTTGAAGAATGACCATTGCTCTTTGACTAAAAAGTCATGGTTTCTCAAGTTTAGCAATCCTGTACACATTTCTTCCACAAAATCATCCACATTTAAAATGATTGTTTTCAATGTGCATCTGTCAGTCTGAATCCAAGAATCAAATTTGACCTCCTCTATATATTCTCGATCTAAAGAGTTGATTAGATTTTCTTTGATGAATGTGGTTTTCGGGCAATTGGTACATTCACCTAAGTGGCAAGAAGTTGTTGCATTAGGACACATAGTCAATTTAAGGCAATCGCGGTAATCGTGTAAATCTTCTGGCGAATCATCTGTTAAATACTTTAAGTTGATTTCCTTCCACATCAGTTTAACATTTTCATGGTAAATTTGTGTTAATTTCGTGAGGCCAGATTGAAATGTTGCAAATAACTGTTTCAGGTTACAGATAACCATTCTCTTCTGTTATGTTATGAAGTTATGTTACATACCTTCGGAAAGATTAATTTGTCTAGTTTCTCAGTATAAGTTTTATTTGTAAGGTTTTTCACACAAATAGGAAAAAATTCAAAATAGTGCATTTGTGAAAAATTGAAAAACCGTTGTCTTGAGTTACAAAACATTTATTTTAATAGATATCCCATTCCCATCCCACTAAGCGACCAAAAAGCTCTTAAAGGAAAAATCCTAAGCTTTCTTATGAAAAAATAAAAAATAAAAAAAATGCCCTTTTTGGAAAAAAGGCAAAAAATGATTTAATTTAGCAAAAAAAATTCTACAAAAAAAATTTTTTTTTTAAAGTATTTTTTTTCGAAATACTGAAGAAATAGCTATCTAAACTATTTGGGAGAAAATTTTCTAAGAACAATAGGTAATAAGTTACATGGATGAGAAAAAACACCTGTTTGGCCAAAATGTCAAATTTTGATCCCCTCTAACTCAGAGAGATCTGGACCGATCTTATTGAAAAATTGTGTCTAAATTACTATCCAATAGGACTAACCTTGGTGCAAATTTCATCCCGATCGGAAGACATCGGTTTCAAAAGTTGGTGCACTTGACATGAAATCCCCCATATATATACATATCCTTCTTTTTGATTCAAAAATGGTTAACACACGCTCCATGCAACAAAATACACAATCGAATTTAAATGAAGATTTTTCGGAATTTCATGATACACAATCATCTCCACCTATTAATTATGCGTCCTCTAACAGTACCCAAACATCACACATGCAAATTCCAACAAATGTTTCAATTAAATTACCACAATTTTGGACTTCTTGTCCAGAAACTTGGTTTATACAAATCGAAACACAATTTGCTTTAAAGGGCATCATAGATGACACTACTAAAAATCAACTAGTTATTACTTCTTTACCGGAAGATATTCTGTCAAAAATAGTTGATATTATTCATAATCAACTAATAGATAACAAATATGATCATATTAAAAAGACACGATTTTCTATGAATGAAGACACTTGTTTCGAAAAATTGCTTAATGAATCTGAAATCGGAGATAGAAGACCATCTGAGTTCTTTCGCGATTTAGGTTTGCAACATCTAATTTATTAATAAACAATGATTTATTAATTAAATTATGGATGCGTAAACTAACACCTAACATTGCATCGAATAATACATTCTTTAATGAAAGATTAACACTAGCTGACAAAATATATGTGAATTAGTTATTAACTAAAACTCAAATATCCTCTGTAAACATTATAACATCTTCTTTATCTTCTGATCAGTTATTCGAAAAATTATTTAAGGTAATATCTAATTTAGCTGAAAGTTTTGATAAATTATCACTTGATGTATCAGAAATTAAAAACCACAATTATTCTACTAGAAACCAAAAGTCTGTTGGAACAACCATCAATTATAATAGTAAACTTAATAGAAAAATTTTATGTTGGTATCATCAGAAATTTGGTAAAAAAAGCTTTAAAATGTATTTCTGCCTGCAAATTCGTTTCAAATCCACATAGTCAAAATTTAAACTAAATTGTCCCATTATTGCGACGACAAATAATGGAATCTTTTTGTCTTTGATACCATAAATAAATTTAAAATTTTTAGTTGATACCGGTTCAGTCAAATTAATAACTGTGAAATTGTAGTGTCAGTATTGAGTGTTTTACAGTATTGCCAGCATGAAATGAACAAGACGTGATAGCTCAAGTTTTATGCCAGATTCGAATTCAGCGTACCCAAATTAGTTAAAAAACATGCTTCGTTTCTGCAGTCAAATTTTTATTTCTTAAATTTGTACACCAGTGTTATTTGAGTAATACATTAAAAATCATGAGTTTAATTGATATCTCAAAAACCCGGTCTTTTAACTTTAAACTATTTGACTTAACACTTAAAACCTAAAAATTTAAGTTTAATGAACTAAACTTAACTGACTTCTGAAACTCTTGCTCTAAATATAAATCCATCGATATTTCCGAAAGGAAAAACCTTACATTTAAAGGTATGCCTTTCTTAGACTTGAGATTCTAACGAATTTTTCAATTGAAAAAAAAAAATTATTAAGATTTTTTTCTGAATAATTTTCAAAATTGAAATGAATATAAATATGAATTTATTTATGGTTTTTATTTGTTGATTATTGAAATTTATAACTGCCACCTAAAACGCTTGCAAATTATACAAAACAAATGTCTTAAAATGATAAATAAAAAGCCCTGGAGGTATCCTACAAATCTTCTTCATGAAGAAACAGGGGGCAAATTATCACATTCGATATCGAGTAAAATCAATCGAAATTCCATATTTTAGTTTATTATTTAAAGAAGACGGACAATCTTCTGGCATCGTTTCACTTTTATTATAAACTATGGACCATAACTCTTTAGCTGTGATAGAGTAAAATTACTTTTAGTATTTTATTTTAGAAAATAAAAAAATAATTTCGATCGAAAAATTTCGATATCGAATGCGACGATTCGACCCCAGGTTATGAAAAAATTATCGATTTCATAACAAGAATAAATAACAATTACTTTGCCAAAATTGAAAATTCCTCTTACCCACTGATAAGAGAATGTAAAGAGATAACGTAAAATTAAAAAGGAAATCACCAAATTGAAAATTATATGCTTATAGAGGTCTATTATTTCTAATAAACCTCCTATAAGCACATAAATATTTTTCAGATAGTATTTGAATTTATTAAATCATATAAAGGTTTTTCCTCCCATTTTCCTTTAAAAATCATTAAAAAATAATATAACAAGTAAGAAAATTATAGTCGGTCTAGACCGACTATACGATACCCTATACCATGCGTTTAGAAACCCTATCTCTTAGGCCCAACTAACTGGACATTGCAAATAAGCAAAAACCAAATTTGAGTGGGATTTTTATTAATTTTTTTTGGCTGCAGATATGAAAAAGTTCATGTCGGATGCTATATCTATAAAGGGACTAGGTCCAAAAATGGACCGATCCTGATCGTGTTTGGTAAAGTCTCTTGTATTTGGCAAAAATATGTACAAACAAAATTTGAGAAGAATCAGTGCAATATTTTTGTTTTTTAATAGATTTAAGTGAAGATCGGGAAGCAGCTCTATATGGGGTCAAAGGGATCATTTTTGGACTACTCATTAGTGGATATAATGAACGCATACAAACCCAATTTGAGTAAGATCTATATGACAATTTGGATCTTATGGCAATTTATGTCGATTTCATATGGGTAATTTGTATGGGGGCTAGGTCTGAACATGGACCGATTCTCACCAATTTCAATAGCGTTCATCCCATGGCCGATCAAAGCTTATATACCAAATTTCGTCAAAATATATTCATATTTGCGACCTGCAGTTTGATTACAAGCTTTACATGAACACACAGACGGACGGACATTGTTAAATCAACTCAGAAAGTGGTTCTGATTCGATCGGTATAATTAAAGATGGGTCTAGGTCAAATATTTTTGGTTATTACAAACAGCAGCACAAAGTCATTATACCCAAACCACATAGTGGTATAGGGTATAAAAACTATTTAATATCTTTAGATCCTATGTATTATTTGTTGCAATATCTATATGTAAAGATAAGATCTCATATGTAAATATCAAAATTTGTTAAAATATGTAAATAAAGGGAGAATATTTAATTTAATTGAAAAATTATTGAAATTTATAAATTCTTTTGTATATTTGATTAAGTTATTCGTAACAAAGAATTCATTTAACGAATAAAGTAAATTCTCAGAATTATTTTAAAACTAAAAACACTGATGTAATCAGATATCTATAATATTAATAACCAAGGCGATTTCTTGTGACCGATATAAAAATTATAGTCAGCAACCGATTTTGACCAAACATACCTCATTTGAAAGTTATTTCTTTTTAGCTGTCCACCAGATTTACAGATTTGCATCGTCTGGAATATATGTTTGGAGTAACGCTCATTTAAAGTTGCTACTACACATACATAAAACACAAACTGTGTGTGTGTTTATTATAAACATCAAAAGCCCTGTGTTGAATTGTGAATTGGCTGAAATTGATTAGCATAGCTCTAGACTCCGTTAAAGTTATTAATTAACAAAACCCATTTATATATCTTCTGTGAAAAGTGCGGAATTGATTAGCATACCTTTAGGCCATAGGTTCCCACCTTAATTTGCTTCACGGACCCCTTGAGACATTTTTACAAGCTCGCGGACCCCCAAATATTTATACCCTATACCACTATGTGGTTTGGGTATAATGATTTTGTGCTGCTGTTTGTAACAACCAAAAATATTTGACCTACACCCATCTTTAATTATACAGATCGAATCAGAATCACTATCTGATTCGATTTAACGATGTCCGTCCGTCCGTCCGTCTGTGTGTCCATGTAAAGCTTGTAATCAAACTGCAGGTCGCAAATATGAATATATTTTGATGAAATTTGGCATTTAATCTTTTATCGGCCATGGGATGAACGCTATTGAAATTGGTGAGAATCGGTCCATGTTCAGACCTAGCCCCCATACAAATGACACCTATGAAATCAACATATATTGCCATAAGATCCAAATTATCATACAAATCTTAGTCAATTTGGGTTTGTATGTATATATTACATCCATTAATCAGTAGTCTAAAAATGATCTCTATCGGACAACTCTTAGTCATAGGCCCCATATAGAGCTGCTTCCCGATCTTCACTTAAATCTATCAAAAAACAAAAATTTTGCACTGATTCTTCTCAAATTTTGTTTGTATATATTTTTGCAAAATACAAGAGGCTTTACCAAACATGGTCAGGATCGGTCTATTTTTGGGCCTAGTCCCCATATAGATATAGCATCCGATATGAACTTTTTCATATCTGCAGCCGAAAAAATTAATAAAAATCCCACTCAAATTTGGTTTATGCCTATTTTCTATATCCAGTTAGTTGGGCCTGAGAGACAAAGTATCTGAACGCATGGTATAGGGTATCGTATAGTCGGTCTAGACCGACTATTATTTTCTTACTTGTTTTATTTTAAAAAATTAATAAAACAAATGTGAAAATAATGAAAAAAAATATGTTTATTATTAAAAAAAACGTTAAAAACTAAATAAAAAAAAAATTAAAAAATGTTTTGTAGAAAAAAAATCTGTTTAAATTAATAAATAAAAAAGATTTATAATATAAAAATAATTAAAAATAACAGAAACTTTTAAAGTTCAAAAAGGCACTCATTCAAAAAGGAACAAAACATTTCAAAATAAATGGATTTATCCCATTTCAGGAATACTTAAGAAAAATTAAAATATATCGACGGCTTAATATAAAAAAGGCCCTAACTCGATTTTTTGTTACTTGACAGGAGAAGGAAAAAACTTATTAAAATCCGTAAAATTTTAGATACAAAAAAAGTTTTATACAATTTCCAAAAATGTGTTGCCTCTTTTTATTAAAAATTGCATTAAAACCTTTTTGTATCTAAAATTTTACAGATTTTATTAAGTCTTTTCTTTCTCCTGTCAAGTAAAAAAAAATCGAGTTAGAGCCTTTTTTATATTTAGCCATCGATATAGAAATAATAACTAAAATAATAAACACATGAGATCACTTTTGTAATCAGTTGAAACATAAAATATCACTTCAAAATTTTTTTGAAACACAAAATACATTTTTAACTAACACAAGCATAAAAGTCTATTAAAATTAAAATATTATTTAAAATACCGTATAATAAGTTTCATATTTTTAAAGTCTGATACAATTCTTTTGCTTGACAAGGTCTGTAATGTTTGGAGATATTTTAGATAGCGCACATTTGATTGCCTTGTAATCTTAATTTAAGGTTGTTTAATGCTTCAAAAAATCAGTAATGTATGCGAAATAAAAAATAAATGTTGCATCCGTAAATCTTTCATAAAGATTGCTACTTTTTTCTTTCAAAAGAAAAACTCTTTAGTCTTTAATTCAAACAACCTTTTCAGCATATTTCCTTTTGAAAGCCAACGCACCTCTGTGTGGCAAAATAATTTTGTTTGTTATGCATTGAGATCTTGACATAGCACTACAAAAATTCTAGTTCTCAATGCACTGGTCTTAACAAAATTAACGACATCTATTGCAGTCTGCAGAGTACTTTTCAGTTCATCTGGAAGGGTTTTAGCAGCAAGTGATTGTCGATGAATTATGCAGTGTGATACAATCATATCTTTATTCATATCTTTGGCTAATTTTAAAAACCCAGATCGAGAACCCATCAGTGCATATTGCCACTACTTTTTTTCCAGGGAATATTGTTTTCCATTGGAAAATCAGAAAGGGTTTGAAAAATATCAGTTCCTTTTGATGTTGTAGGCAGCACTTTCATAAATAAAAGCTCTTCACAAAATTCATTTTCTGCAATAAATCTGCAATAAAATAAAAGTTGGCTTGAATAAGAAACGTCTATAGTTTCATCACATTGAAGAGCAATGAATGGTGAATTCTTAATTTTTTTCTAATAACTGCTATTTAATATTTTGTGCCATATCATTAATTCTTCTATTGACAGTGTTATTTGAAAGAGCTACTTTCATCAGCTTATCTTTATTGGCTGTATCAAGCATTACGTTACCAACTGCGGCAATACAAGGTTTGATCAAGTCTTCTCCAACTGTGTGGGGCTTTTTGTTTTTAGCAATTATAATTGCTATTTTATAGGAAGCTTCCATAGCCGTTCAACATTGTATCACCTGTGTAATCCAATCTTACTTTATTTAGTGATCTGATTTTAGAAGCAAAAAAATCTGCATTTTTATCTTTAAATTGTGGGTGGTTTGTAATTAGATGCCTCTCTAATTTTGCTGGTTTCATAGCATCATTGGAAAGGGTTTTGAAGCAAATTGCACACTGAGGCATTACAATATTGTTATTTTTTTCCAATGTAAATCCGAAATTCATATAACTTTCGCCATATATTCTTTTTTTGTGACATATTTTGGATTTTATTACTAGTTAAAAAACACACACACGACTAACGGCAATAAATATGAAATGAAAATAAAAACAAAATCAGCTGATTTATCTAGTGATGGTAAACATGGTATATGTGATATCAGTGTTGATCGAAAGGTACGTTATCAATTTTAGAACACAATTATCAAAAGCTCTTTTCATTGCAAGAAATGTAGTATTTTATTTAAATTACTTATATGCTTAAAAAACAAATATTTAAATTTTACAAATACATTTTTTATCATAATTTTATGATATTAATTATTTTTTTAAATTTATTTTAATGGGTTGGGTATCTTTATCAAGAGTGCTGTTAATTTCTTTTTTTTATATATCGTTTTGCCAGAACAGTTCGCGGACCCCCTGGAAGGTCTTCACGGGCCCCTGGGGGTCCGCGGACCACCACTTGGGAATTATTGCTTTAGGCTCTTATAAAATTATTTATTAAATGAAAAATAATTTTTCCTAGAATTTGCACAAGAATTTGGAGTGTTGGGCTCTTTAAATGAACCCAAAGTTTTTCTAACTGCTTTCTAAGGAATATTTTTAATATTTGAATAAAATCAAGATTCTCAATACTTTTTCTTTATAATCAGATTTTCGGAATCTCTTTCAAGATAGAGCAAGGGATTTTATTTAATTTTTTTTCTTCACGATTATAAGTTATTTTGTTCATTTGATTATTTTTTCGTGAATAATTTCTTAAAGCTGAGTTATACTTCTGAATATTTATAAATATCTGACATAAACGAGGGAGTGATGTCACTACATATTTACATTAATTCTTCTATTAACATTTCTATACATACACGTACAGACATTTACACTCATTTACATATAAGTTTATTTCATTTTTCATTTGTAAGCATTAAAAAAATAAATTTAGAATCTTATATCCTCTATATACATCTATAAGTAAATGAAATGAAAGGATATGTTTTGTATTTTGTTATGTTGGAATTAGAAAATCGTTCAAAAGTTTAAGCAGGCTAATCTCAATTATCTATGGATGGCTTATCAGTTTAAGTTGCGTGTAATGCGATGGATAATAATGACCGAAAAGGCTTAAATTGTTTCGGCTTTGCTTATATAAATATTTGTTAAGAAAAATTTTCAGGATAAAAAATTATTTATTTATTCATTTGAAATATTTAACGATTTGAAAGAGTTAGAACATATAAATCGGACAAAAAGTTATTCGAGCTAGCATATTTATATTAATCGAAATTTGAAAGAAATATTTTTTGAATTTAGTTTTTAATTAAACTAATATTTTAATTTAATTCTCCTTTTTTAATGCGCATTTTCAACAACACACGTATATTATTGTGTTTGTTTGTAGCACAAAGAACGCAACATTTTTAAAATCATTTAATTTGCCGATATAATGCAAATGAACTTGTTCTTTTTAATTAACAAACATTTATCGCCCTATAAAGCGAAATAGTGTTGTAAAGCATTGCCGGCCATGTGCTTTTATTCAAGAATAATTTACATATCAAATTGACTTAAATAAGTGATTATAAAATTGTTTCTTGATTTTTCATAAATTTATGGGCTTTAATAATTATATGATCATGTTTGTTTGTCCCAGTAACCATAAATTTAAATTATATGAAGCCAATATATTATAAAGGGTGGACCAAAATTTACGCAAGCTTTATAACTTGCCGCCATTTTTACAGTAAGGTGCTGCTGAAAAATACAGTTTGACAGCTGTCAAAGCTGTGATAAATAAATGCACTTCCATTAGTGAATAATATTTCAAAATTGTTCTTCGATGGCTTCGTCAATCGTCAAAATTGCTACATTTGGGGTTGAGAGAACCCACATGTGTTTGACGAAAAATCGACAAAGTGTCATTGTTTGGTGCGGATTATGGGTTGGCGGTATCATTGGACCATACTTCTCCGAAATTAATGGTGCTCGATATTGTGTCATGATAAAGACTTCTTTTTGCCTAAATTGGATGGTAATGATGTGGACGACATGTGGTTTCAACAAGACGAGGCCCGTGAAACGATTCAATTACAGCATGAGAAATGCCCTGTTCGTGTGTTCTCTTATTTCGGAATTGGCCCCTTAGGTTATGTGATTTAACACTTCCTTTTATGGGTTAAAGGTCTATGCCAATAAGCCAGCAACCATCCGTACATTGAAGGAGGAAATTCAATGTTGCTTCAACGAAATACGGACACATTTATGCGAAATGTTCAGGGAAAATTTCAAAAAAAGGGTGTTTATATGCCAGCAAAGCCATGGCACAATGTGTTGTTCCATACATAACCCTAGCCTGTGCACTTTATGATTTAATTAAAGAATAATGGTGTAAAAAATACTGTGTTTTCTGTTTAATTCAAATCGTGCGTAAATTTTGTGACACCCTTTATAAGAAAAAAAATTTTAATTAAAATAAGGCAGTTGCATAAAAAATGTATACAAGTTTTCCTTTCGAATTGTACATTAATTTAACAAACCACTTTGGATCACAAAATCGTCACTGATATAGGAACTAAAATTTCCGATAAATTTAAGAACGAAAAACAGAATTCGTTTCAGTCCTTTTATTTTAAATTTTATCGTAAATTTTTAAAGAACTAATCTAACCCGTAAAAACAAAGTTTTTATTAAAACTTTTTCTTAACTTATGCCTGGTTTTCACTATGTCATATAAACTGACAACAAACAATTGCCCAAACTGACATGTCGTAATTTTCTATTAATAACGCTTGCATTACATCTTATAAAGGAACAAAAAATCTGGCTGTCAAACAGAAACAAATTGCCAACATGCTGGCAATTTCATTTTAAATTTCAAATATTGACAGGGGTTGTAAATGACAAGGCATTAAACCCCGTTTTCATACAACTGACAATAACTGACAACAATTGCTATTGAAAATGACATAATGAAAACCAGGCATTATGCATATGAGTTTTGAATCTCTCCATGACTGTGCGTGACAATTTTAAAATTAATCTGTAGTCACAAAAAGACTATGGGCTAAGTTTCAGATCAATTGGATAAGGGGGAATGGGGTTGACCCACGACAGACAGACAGACAGACAGTATGAGTTAAAATAAAGAGTTTAAAAAGATTTCAATTCAAAATTTTAAGATTTTTGATGTCAAATTTGTATTTTCAGTAATAACCACGTATAAAGTGTTTTCATTTTACCAAATTGCTTAGTTTTTAACGATGTTTACACGGATTTAAAAATTTTCTTTCAAAAAAATGGACCAATCTAGATTGCTGTCAGTGGCGATTTTAATATAAGCGAGTCGGTTTTAACATAGATAAGTTTTTGCTGCTACGCTGTTGTGCTTTGGATAATAATCAGAACAAATAATAACACATCCACACACAAAAACAAGTAAGAAAATTATAGTCGGTCTAGACCGACTATACGATAGCCTATACTATGCGTTTAGAGACCCTATCTCTTAGACCCCACTAACTGGATATAGAAAATAAGCATAAACCAAATTTGAGTGGGATTTTTATAAATTTTTTTGGCTGCAGACATGAAAAAGTTCATATCGGATGCTATATATATACTAGGCCCAAAAATGGACCGATCCTGGCCATGTTTGGTAAAGTCTCTTGTATTTTGCAGAAATATATACAAACAAAATTTGAGCAGAATCAGTGCAATATTTTTGTGTTTTGATAGATTTAAGTGAATATCGGGAAGCAGCTCTATATGGGGCCTATGACTAAGAGTTGTCCCATAAGGATCATTTTTGGACTACTCATTAATGGATGTAATAAACGCATATAAACCCAATTTGACTAAGATCTAAATGGCAATTTATGTCGATTTCATAGGGGTCATTTGTATGGGGGCTAGGTCTGAACATGGACCGATTCTCACCAGTTTCAATAGCGTTCATCCTATGGCCGATATAAGCTTATGTACCAAATTCCATCAAAATATATTCATATTTGCGACCTGCAGTTTGATTACAAGGTTTACATAGAAACACAGACGGATGGATGGACGGACGGACGGACATCGTTAAATCGAATCAGATAGTGATTCTAATTCGATCGGTATAATAAAAGTTGGGTCTAGGTCAAATATTTTTGCTAGTTACAAACAGCAGCACAAAGTCATTATGCCAAACGAATTTTCGTAGTCCCATGTACTAATCCCAATATTCTGTTGTGATTACTGAATTATATGACACAAATTATATATAAATGCATTCCTATTATGCTAAAGAAGAGTAGAGGCTCCTCTGTACTTATAGCCATCAATAAATAATCTCCATTCAGTTTTGTCATATGGCTGGTTCATTTTTTGAAATAAACATCAGTACAGTATAGAATAGAGTGTTTCTTTTCAAAATATGCAGCCAATTCCGAGCTTTTATCACTACAGATTGTTACTTTTGTCCCAACTGTAAGATGTTTCCATTGCTGCATGCGTGCAGCTAGCAATTCTACGTCTTACTTCGTTAATGTAAATCCCGAATTAGAGCATTCAGCTCAGCGTGAGTCACCAAATGGCGTTCATCATCAGCCTCGTACAAACTACCACTGCTGGTGAAAGATGTTGCGGACTCACTGCTCGTAGCACTGGAAATGACCGGTAATGGATCATTTGGTGGACGTTGAACTGGTTTGGAAATCGAAGGGCTATTCGCGTAAGTAACATTTTTTCGATTTTTCATATTGAATCCAGCAACTTTTGTTAAACAGAAATAACAATCGGTTTGGTGGTTACTTGACTCTCTCCAAAGTAGTGGAATTGAAAAAATCGAAATAGATCTTCTTTGCATTTGACCACTTGTATAAAGCAATTCTGCAACTATTGCAAAACCATTGTCGGTGTCCACAGTTTGTCCAAGTTTCTAACAGCAAAACCAAAATAATGTAAATAGGAATATAATAATGATTCTGATATTGCATATCCTTTTTTTCCAACTAAATATTCACCACACACAAAGCAAAAATAGCGCCAATCAGTAACACACGATCTCCCTGACGCTACTATTATGAAGATTTAGAATGAATGTGGGCTTCAGTCAAATTAATAACTGTGAAATTGTAGTGTCAGTATTGGCTGTTTTACAGTTGTCAGCAAGCGATGACAAATGAACAAGACGTGATAGACCAATTTTTATGCCAGATTCAGCGCACCCAGATTAGTTAAAAAACATTCTTCGTTTCTGCAGTCAATTTTTTTTTTAATTTTTAGACCAGTGTTATGGACATCTATATATTAATAGGTCAGGCGATTTATTGTGACCGATGTAAGTTTCACTGTTATACCCCGATTTTGATAAAAAAAAATTTATCATTTGAAAGGTATTTCTTTTTAGCTGTTACCCAGATTTACAGATTTTTATCATCTGGAATATTTTTTTTGGAGTTACAATCGTTTAAAGTTGCTACTAACACAAACATAAAATTTTACAATGATATCTGTATGTGTTAATTAAAGTTGTTAATATGTTTGTTAGGGTCTTTATTAAATGAAAAAAAAAAAAAAAATTTCCTAGAATTTGCACTCGAATTTCGAGTGCTGGAATCTGCTAGTAAAGCATTAATGTGTTCATAAGAAGAATTTTCACATGTAATAAATAATTTTTCAGTTATAATAATTATTTTGTCCTCAACCAATTGGATATTTGAAAGTGAGTGAAGACTTAAAGTTGAATAGTGAAATGGTAGCTTAAGAGTCTTTTCAAAAGCTTATTTTGACATACTTGTAGACGTTTGATCTGACAATTAGAACTGAGATTGGATTTTCGGTTTATAAAAGGATATAGTTTTTAGAAGTGATACTGACCCTGTTTACTATGTAACTAATATGCTCGATAAATAACAGTTTTCTGTCTAGTATTACACCTAGATATTTAACCTTTGCTTCCCAAGAGACATCGAGTCCATCGACTTTGATGTTGTGGTGTGGTAAAAAGTATTTTTTTCTTCTCCTTGTAAAGAAAATTGAATGGGTTTTAGTAGGGTTTACTGAGATTTTCCATTTACTAAAGTAAGTACACAATAACTGTATCCACTGAATTTTGAAGATTACTGAGTGCGTCATTGGATAAGATATCAGAACTTAAAGTTGCAGTATCGCCCACAAAAATTGAGGTTTCACAATTCAACAACCTTGGGAAATCGGATGTGAAGCTGTTGTAGAATATTGGAGAGGACATCCAGCAGTAATATTATATTCTTCGGAAAAATCTTTGCCAATGTGAACTCTGAAATATCTGTTTATCAGGAAGCTCTGAAGTATCTTAATTGTTTCTTTATCTAATCCGCTAATTTATGAATTAACGCGTCATGCCACACTGAATCAGATGCAGATTTTATATCTAATAGCACAATTGCCGTTGATTTGCCTTCGTTAAAATTGTCTTTTACAATTTCCTTTATTCCGACTAACGGTTGTGTCATGTTGTGTTCAGAACGAAACCCATATTGTTGGATAGGAAGAATGTTGTTATCTTCAATGAACGCTACTATTTTTCCTTTATAATTGTCTCTTACTATTTTTCTCATTGAATTTAAAAGACTTATTGGTCTATAAGAGTCCGGGCTAAAACGATCCTTACCAGGCGTTGGAATGGCAACAATTTTAAAATTTTTCCAAATATGTTGGAAGTGGCATAGTTTAATGCATGCCTTGAGGAAGTGCATTCAAGTGCTAAGCCTTTCCTAGGAAGTGCTTTCAGGCATTTATTTGAAATTGCGTCGATGCCTGGACTTTCCTTATTTTTAAACTCTTTCTTTTAACTCATACTCTCTGTCTGTCTGTCTGTCGTGGGGCTGTAAAGAAAGAAAGATTAACTTCTATGTCTTTCCCCTCATTCGATCGATCTGAAACTTGGTCCATACACTTGCTGTAATGAAAGATTAACTTCGACATAGTCACGCATAGTCACGCACAGTCACGACAAGTCACGGAGTGATTTAAGACCCATTTCCCCTTATCCGATCGAACTGAAAATTGGTCGTTAGACTTGCTGTGAAAAAAGGTTAACTCTGACATAGTCACGCACAGTCACGGAGAGATTAAAACCTCAGTTCCCCTCACCCGATCGATTTGAAACTTTGTCCACAGACTTGTTGTGGCCAAAGATTAATTTTAAGATAGTCACACACAGTCACGCATAGTCACGCACAGTAACGGAGTGATTTCAACTCCATTTCCCCTCATCCAATCAATCTGAAATTTCGTCCATAGACTTGTTGTGACCAAAGATTAATTTTAAAATAGTCGCGTAAAGTCACGCAGAGTCACGGAGAGATTCAAAACTCATATGCATAAGGAAAGAAGAAGTTTTAATAAAAACTTTGTTTTTATGGGTTAGATTATTAAATTTCATTATTATATTTCTAATTATAGTAATAAATATTAATTTATCATGTTTTGGATTTCCAATGTAAAAATTTGGTTAATATAATATCAAACAAGTTAGTAATAATCAAATCATTTAGAATATTATACCCCAGAAGTTTGCTTGAAGACAACCCCAAGTTTGTATTTCTGCAGTTAAAATCACCACCTAAAATTTACTTGTCCTGAATTCTCGAAAGCTTTCTAAGATCCGATTTAAATTACGATTTTCTAATACCATTGTGATCAAAAGAACCTCTAGGAAAATAGCAGCTATATATTTAAACACTTGTATTATCACTAAGCTTAATTTTAACACCAACATTTTCTATTAAGTCTGTGCTTATTGCCGGAAAAATTTCATGACTTATATTTTTATACAGTTCTATTTAGTGTATCCAAACACTCGATTATTTTGCTATCCGGGTAATCGAGTAATTTCGTTTTTTAATACCCTGGTATTAAGCAAAATAAAAAACCACATAATATTTTTAGAAAAAAAGAGCATGTATTTAAATAGTTAATTTTTTATTTAAAAAAAATATTTAAGAATTACTAGTCTATTCAAGGTTCCCATTTTTAATTGATTGCGCACCTTAGTTAAAAAGCTATATGCTACTGCTACGATTTACTTCGATCAGCTTTAGTTCCTTTTCCAACGATGATATTCTGCTGCCCTCTTGTGGGACCTCCATAATCGAATTGATGGTTTTTAGCATTTCATTCAAAGTAGCCACTTCAGGTTCTGAATCAGTTTCTTCTCTGTTTTCAATTTCAACTTGCTTATCAGATTCACGAAACAATCTTTCAATTGTCTCTTTTGCTAACGACTTTACTGAATATTTTAAAGAATACATGAAATAGTTATTAGCGAATTAGGATAGATACCGTAAAAAAAAATAAAAAAAATATAATATCGTTGTTTCGCCTTTCATTAATTCTTATTTTTAGGGCAAGAAACATTTCCTTTGCTAGTTCTGTATCAACCTATTGCAATTTACTGAAAAGAAATATGAAAACCCCCTCTTCTTTACTTAATTCCAAGGTTCAGAAAATACACACATGAAACACACAATGTTCTGTTCAAAAGCAGCCAACACATATCTTTATTTTCATATCAATTATGTTTGTTTTTAAATTTTCTTCGGTGCCCAACACAACCATGACTGTGTTCGTTTTAATATTTCGTTATTTACACGAACATTTTTGTATCACATACTTTTTGTTTCAATCACACGTAAAGCACACATTTTTGAGTGTTGCTTTATTTGAAGTTCATGTTCTGGTACGTGTACTAAAAAAAAAAACAGAACATGTACAATAAACAGGTTCGAGTTCAGTTATATTTAAAGTCGTGCTGTGGCTCGTGTAGTAAGAAAAAACAGAACATGTACAATAAACAGGTTCGAGTTCAGTTATATTTCAATTAATGCTGTATTTCAATTAATGCTGTATTTATACAGTTACTCAATTTTAAAAAAATGATTTATCATAGGAAGCATGGAATTCCCGCGAGTCTTGCAATCGAATAACAAGGGAAGCTTTTTTGCCTTCTTGCACAAATACATGTTTTCGCAGAATACTAGAATACTGCTTCTTACAGCTGACTTTTTAAAAAATTTTATAATTTTTCGAGTCTCCGCTAGACCGACTTCAATATAATTACGGACTTCGGGAATATCACTTATAGTTTCATCTTCAAAATTCAAAAAAAAAAAAAAAAACAAATAAATCAACGTGCCCAATATTATCACTTTCATCAGAATAATCCTCATCGTCTTGGAATTCTTCATTTGAATCATCGTCTTCAGCAGCAACATCTTTTGGCTGCAATTTTTTTTTGTGTCATTATGTTCAGTCACAACAAACACACTGGGTTTTTCATTTTTATTAGAGGTGTCTTCATCTTTTTGGACAGCTCTCGGCACAATGATGGCCGATTTACCCCATTTTCAATTCCAACCTGCTGGGATAAATGACAAACAATATTACCATAACTTTACCCAGGTAAATGGTTAATTTTGGTAACGAGCGTGATTTCAACAGACAGACGGACAGACGGACATCGCTATATCGACTCGAGCTGTTATAAGGATCAAAAATATATATACTTTATGGGGTAGCAAATGCATTTTTCGGTGCGTTACAAATGGAATGACAAACTGATATATACCATTTTCACAGTGGCGTGGAGGGTATAAAAATCAAATACAAGCCCGAGTATAATTATCGAATTTACCCCGGTAATCGAGTAATCGAAAAAAAGCAATAAAATTGCGAGTACCCGAACACTCGATACTCGCGGTTGGATTCACTAGTTCTATTACTACAAGATGATTTTAAAACATTATGTATCTAATTAACCTATACTAGTTTGATAAAAATTTTGAAACAAGGAACCGATGAACCGATAATCTATTACCTTACTTATGAATTTACTTAAGTATAGTAAATTGTGATAAGAAGGCATTTTCTGCTACGAGATAAAGTCCAAGCTAGTCTAATAGATAAATTATTTACATTATTAGTAAACATATTTACTAAAAAAGTGTTATCAAAATCTTTAAACGGCTACTTTCCGAGTTCTTTAATACAAATAGATAATTTTAAGGATGCCTACTTTGAAGCTTAGGGTAATTTATATCGAAATTAGATTTTCATAAATTTTCATTATAACACGTTGAATGTATGTTTTCAAAACTACCCAAATTTGATAAATATTAATTTGCTAGAGAAATTAAGAAATTTAGAAATTACTAAAAGTGTAATTCATTTTAAAATGTTGTTGTTGGCCTTCATAATGCTAAAGTGTGAATATTTCATATAATTGCTTCTAATGATCACCCCTTTTTAATACGCGATCAGCGCACAAATGTTGAATGTTTAAATGTATTTTTTATGTTTTCAGTTCAACACGAGTGATTTTTTTTTTTGCATGAAATTAACATTTTTCAGTTTGTTGCCTGATAATTATTCAAAATGAAATGGTTTGAAACAAGAAAAAATAAAACAACTAAAAAAAAAATGCAATAAGCTACAACTAATCTTTATTATAACGTTAATAATCGTAAGTGATCATTAAGAAATTGTAACTGTCAGAGTTTGTGATGATGTAGAAATTCGTGTTTAAATGGTTTCGATCATAAACTACAAATAACTAAAAGTTAAAACAAAAAAAATACAAAAAACGAGAACTTCAATCACAAAATCATAGCAGCAGTAAAAGCTAATTACAGGTGCAAATATTTATTATACCGAGAAGAGAGAGAGAGAGAGAAAGAAAATAGATACTAAATAAACATGCAACATGTTTGTTCAAATGATTTTAAACTTTCAACATTTTAAAATTAATTGCGCTAATATGCAAATTATAAGAAACATTAATAAATAAATCCGAAAACAACAAACAATATGATAACTATTAATAAATAATAAAATTATGGGTAGTCTAGACCAACTATGCGATACCCTATACCATGCGATTAATTGGATATAGAAAATAAGCATAAACCAAATTTGAGCGACATTGTTATTTTTTTTTTTGTACCTGCAGATATGATAGTGTACATAACGGATGCTATATTTATAAGGGGACTAGGTCGAAAATGATAAAGTCGCTTATTTTTTGCAAAAAACATACAAACCAAATTTGGGAAAAATCTGTGCAATATTTTTGTTTTTGCTATAGATTTAAGTCAAGATCAGCTTTATGTGGTGGCTATAACTAAGATTAGATGACTGATTTCCGTTTTGAAGTACTAATCATAAACCAAATTTGACCGGGATCTATATGATAGTTTGAGTCCATGGCAATTTAATTCGATTTCGTAGGGATGATTTATAAGGTGAATAGGTCTGAACATGCACCAAAGGTTACCTATTCCAGTTACATTCGTCCTATCAACGATGTAAACTTCATCAAAATGTATTTATATTTATAACCTGAAGTTTAATTACAGAGACACAGATGGATAGACAGACAGATGTATGGACGGATATCGCTAATCGAAATTGATTCCATATCGATCGATACTATAAATGATGATGCTAGGTCATATATTTTTGGTAGTTACAAACATCAGCACAAACTCATGATACCCTGACCACCTAGTGGTGTAGGGTATAAAATCCAGTTTTATATTGTGTTGGCGGAATTCAGTGAAGTCAACTTTGTATTAAAAAAAAATCTTTTCAGTTTTTGCTAAAAAAAAAAGAACAAATAAATGTAAACATTGTTTTTCAACTGGGAACCATCCACTTTATCGATACATTGTTGCTGGAAATTGTTAAATGACAAAATAACCATTAAAATTAGATAAAACTTCATTTTAGCAATTTCAAGAATTTATGATTTATAATTTATAATTTATTTCAAAAAGGAACTCTGATGATTTGTAAAAGAACATGGTGTTAACACCAAATATCTTAAAAAATCTTCAAAAAAATCATAATTTTTTTAAAATTATAAATTAATTATAATTAATTAATTATAAAGTGTTCGCTTGCAACATATGTATATGGGAACTCAAAAGTGTGTCATAAATGTATTGCAACGTGTAATGTTTTTGTTTTGTATATTTTACGTTGCTTCTTGAGAACCTGAAATATGTTATTACATGTTGCAGACCATTTTCACATACATGTTAAAAAGTAGAAATGTATACAAGCCATATAGATAAAAAGAATTTGTCTTCTTTTTAAAGTCAGAGACTGAGCGAAATAAAATTGATCGAAACAAAATCAATTTCTATATTTATAAACTTTGGTCCCACAATATATGATTTTCTGTAAGAAAAAATCATGTGAGTCCGATGGCAGGGGAGATGTTTAAACATCTAGTAATTAAAGATTTTTTTATAGCACTTTCTTTAAATCAAACAGAAAGCGTATCACTTATAGCAATCAACTGCAGGGGCACTGTTAATATAAAAATATTTATTATTATTTATTATTTTAACCGGTTAATTTTTAATTTTTCATTTTTCGTTTTTCATTTTAAATTTAAAATTTTTTTTTTTATTTTTAATTTTTTATTTTTAATTTTTCATTTTTGAATTTTAATTTTTAATTTTTTATTTTTAATTTTTTATTTTTTATTTTTTATTTATTATTTTTTATTTTTAATTTTTTATTTTTTATTTTTTATTTATTATTTTTAATTTTTTTCTTCCTTTCTTTATTTTTCATTTTCCAATTTTTATTTTTCTTTTTTCATTTTTAATTTTTTATTTTCATTTTTTATTTTTCAATTTTCATTTTTTATTTTTCATTTCAATTTCAATTTTTTATATTTAATTTTTTATTTTTCATTTTTAATTTTTTATTTTTCATTATTCATATTAAATTTTACTTTTTCATTTTTCATTTCTTATTTTTCATGTTTCATTTTTTATTTTTAATTTTTTATTTTTAATTTTTTAGTTTTAATTGTTTATTATTCATTTTTTACTTTTCAATTTTCCTTTTTATTTTTTTTTTAAGTTTTTATTTTTAATTTTTTATTTTTTATTTTTCATTTTTCATTTTTTTTTTCATTTTTATTCTTAATTTTTTATTTTTCATTTTTCATTTTTGTTTTTCATTTTTTATTTTTCATTTTTCGTTTTTTATTTTTCATTTTTCATTTTTCGTTTTTCATTTTTTATTTTTTATTTTTCATTTTTTATTTTTCATTTTTCATTTTTAAATTATTTTTCATTTTTTATTTTACATGTTTCATTTTTTATTTTTTATTTTTAATTTTTTATTTTTCATTTTTCATTTTTCCTTTTTCATTTTTCATTTTTCATTTTTTATTTTTCATTTTTCATTTTTCATTTGTCATTTTCATTTTTATTCTTAATTTTTTATTTTTCATTTTTAATTTTTATTTTTTAGTTTTCATTTTTCGTTTTTTATTTTTAATTTTTCGTTTTTCATTTTTCATTTTTCATTTTTTATTTTTTATTTTTTATTTTTTATTTTTCATTTTTCATTTTTCATTTTTAAATTATTTTTAATTTTTAATTTTACATGTTTCATTTTTTATTTTTCATTTTTAATTTTTCATTTTTAATTTTTTATTTTTCATTTTTAATATTTAATTTTTTTTTCATTTTTTATTTTTCTTTTTTCATTTTTAATTTTTCATTTTTCATTTTCCATTTTTCATTTTTCATTTGTCATTTTTCATGTTAAATTTTTTTTTCATTTTTATTTTTCTTTTTAAATTTTTTTTTTCATTTTTTTTTTTCATTTTCATTTTTATTTTTCTTTTTTAATTTTCAAACAGGCTATCATAATATCATAATTTTTTCACCAATACAATCACATTTTGTCTTACGACTCACATGTTACGCTGTTTTTGAAATTTAACCCCCCTGCGCGTATAGATGTTTACACATCAAAAACTTCAAATGTTTTCGGGAGAAAAATGTGAAAATATATGAAAAAACAAAAAAAATCCTTTTTCTTCTTGACAAAAATGAGTCCCTAAAAAATATGGATCCCTAAGTGTTGACTCTTCTATCACATATCAAATTGCAGCGCATTCTGAAAGTAATACACAGTTTTGATGAGTCAACATCTACGCGCTCAGGAGGAAAAAATGTATTTCACATACAATCACAAAAAAAGAGTAAGACAAAAACGGTATGAGGTACAATTGTATTGATGAAAAGATTAGGAGTCGTTTGGAGATATAATGAACCCACGATTTCACTGGGAAGTGTAGATAAATACGTTTTGAAAAATAAAAACGAAAAATGAAAAATGAAAATTGTGAAAATAAAAATGAAAAATGCAAAATAGAAAATGAAAAATAAAAAATAAAAAAATATAAATGAAAAATAAAAAATAAAAGGTGAAAAATGAATAATGAAAAATAAAAAATGAAAAAAAAATAAAAATGATATATGAAAAATAAAAAATAAAAAATGAAAACTGAAAAATGAAAAATTAAAAATGAAAAATGAAAACTGAAAAATTAAAAATACAATCACAACAAATAAGAAAATTATAGTCGGTCTAGACCGACTATACGCTACCCTATACCATGCGTTCAGAGACCCTATCTCTCACGCCCAACTAACTGGATATAGAAAATAAGCATAAACCAAATTTGAGTGGGATTTTTATTAATTTTTTTGGCTGCAGATATGAAAAAGTTCATATCGGATGCTATATCTATATGGGGACCAGGTCCAAAAATGAACCGATCCTGACCATGTTTGGTAAAGTCTCTTGTATTTTGCAAAAATATATACAAACAAAATTTGAGAAGAATCAGTGCAATATTTTTGTTTTTTGATAGATTTAAGTGAAGATCGGGAAGCAGCTCTATATGAAGCCTATGACTAAGAGTTGTTCAAGAGGGATAATTTTTGGACTACTGATTAGTGGATGTAATATATACATACAAACCCAATTTGACTAAGATTTGTATGATAACTTGGATCTTATGGCAATATATGTTGATTTCATAGGGGTCATTTGTATGGGGGCTAGGTCTGAACATTGACCGATTCTCACCAATTTCAATAGCGTTCATCCCATGGCCGATAAAAGATTAAATACCAAATTTCATCAAAATATATTCATATTTGCGACCTGCAGTTTGATTACAAGCTTTACATGGACACACAGATGGACGGACGGACGGACGGACGGACGGACATCGTTAAATCGAATAAGATAGTGATTCTGATTCGATCGGTATAATTAAAGAAGGGTGTAGGTCAAATATTTTTGGTTGTTACAAACAGCAGCACAAAGTCATTATACCCAAACTACATAGTGGTATAGAGTTTGCATTCAACGTAAACGGAAGTGTTTGGAGATAAAATGAAGGCACGATTTCATTAAGAAGTATTTGGATATAACATGAGCGAGCGAATAGCGTTATAAAAATGGTTTGGAAAATAAAAAACGAAAAATTAAAAATGAAAAAAAAATATTAAAAATGAATAATGTAAAATTAAAAATAAAGTGAAAAATGAATAATAAAAAATGAAAAATAGAAAATAAAAAATGAAAAAATTAAAAATAAGAAATGAAAAATAAAAAATGAAAAATTAAAAATTAAAAAATTAAAAATAAGAAATGAAAAACGAAAACCGAAAAACAAAAAATTAATAATGAAAAATAAAAAATGAAAAATAAAAAATTAAAAATGATATATTAAAAATAAGAAATGAAAAGCGAAATATTAAAAATTAACCAGTTAAATAATAAATAATAATAAATAATTTTATACTAGCAGCGCCCTTGCAGTTGTTTTCTATAAGTGATACATAGGACGCTTTCTGTTTGATTTTAAAAAAGTGCCATAAAAAATCTTTAATTACTAGTTGTTTACACATCTCCCCTTTTATCGGACTCACATGATTTTTTTTATTGGGACGATAAATGAGTATTAAATGTACTTTAAAAAAGTAAAAAAATTCTGAGAAGAATTAGTTTCTCTACGAAAATGATATTCCAATTTAGAATGTGTTATTTTTTATATCAAAGCTTTTTATGACTGGTTTTCACTGTCATATTAACTGACACAAAAATAAAAATACCCTAAACTGACATCTCATCATTTTCCATCAATACGATTCATTACATCTTATTTCCAATCTGTTGGAAATTTCATTTTAGATGTGCAATCCGTTTGCGTTAAACTGACAAGGAATGACAATAATTGATATTGAAAATGATACAGTGAAAGTCCGGCATTAATATATATCGATGATTTTATATTAATAAGATCCTCCTATGACGGGTCGCTCTTTAGAAAAAATCCTACATATCAAAGTTGGACTATTCCTATTTAAACTACTTCGTACTGTTTAAGAGTTCTCTTGAAACATATTTGAAAATTTAGAAATATCCCATCCATTTTCTGCAACATTCAATATCTATTTTAGTATACCTTTTATATACTTTGAAATATAAGTCAATGTTGCAGACCGTTTTCCTATATACAGACATATGTTTACAAGCAAGAACGTATACAAACACCATTGGGTCAAAGAATTAGACGATTATCTGATTCCAGTGACCGTTTCTGAGCAAATATATAAGAAGATTTTCAAATATCGTTCTCAACAAAGTACAAAAAAAGTACCTTAGTCCAATTCATTTTTTAGATATCGCGTTTTCTCCAAAATTTAAAATTTTTCTAGTTGGCATCACTGAAAGATTGCCATTGTATTTAATAGTACGTTTAAAGTAGTAGTGTCAGTGATGATGGCTCTGGGTGTTTGGATTAGTAGTAAATTAAAGAAATAATAAATATTAATAATACGATTTAGCCAGAAAACCAAAACGGAGTTAATGCATTTCAAATTTGTATTAATTAATTATATTTTTTTTTTGTAAATTCTGTGCAGTTTTAATGTCTGCAAATGATGTATATTAATTGCTATTAACCGCATTTTAATTTTGAATGTGGTATAAATTGTTTATATAGAAACAATTAATTTCGTTTTTAAGTATCAGACATAAGTACATATATATGAATTATATACATCAAATTGGCTTTTAGGATATGATATGAACGAGTGAGTTATAAGTCAATGGCATTAGTGCCCGAGCTATAAAGAGCAGGCCACTTAAAGTTGTAAGAGAATATTTCTTAAATATAAGAAACTATTAATAAAGTTTAAGAATTCAGTTTTTTCATATCTTAATAATTGATTTTTGTTTACTTTTTTAGGTCCCTTATCGCTTGAACGCTTTCCAGATGTTGATGACGAGGGCGATGTAGATGTTGTGGATTGTAGTGACAGCGAATCAGCCTCTGCAGTAAGACTAACACGACACCATCCACAACAACATCAGCATGGACACAAATCATTATACAAGCATAGAATAAATCACAGCAATGATAGTGGCAACAGTAGTAATCATAATAATAGTTCTAGCAGCAGCCGGGGGAGAGCCTCACCGCAGAGTCCTAGCAATACAGAAGATGATCGTTTATCCCCAGAACCAGCGAAGGTAAAACGCAAAGTTAGCAAAGCTCTTAACTGTGCCCCAAATAACATTAATTAACAAAATTCTTTATTTTTTCCAATAGTCTTCACCGAAAATTGTTGGCTCCTGTAATTGTGATGATTTGCAGCCACTGCAGTGTCATTTAGAGACCAAAGAATTATGGGATAAATTCCATGACCTGGGTACGGAGATGATAATAACAAAGACTGGAAGGTAAGTAAGCTTAAAATGAATTTTTGTTTGTTTTAATTGTGTTTAGGAAATATTAACTTGTATAAAAAAAAAAGACTACGAAACAAATAAACATGTTTATAAACATGAAATGTTGATGAGAAATATTAAATGGAAGATAAAAAGAAAATATCATAAAGTTATCAAAGTAAGCGAGTTGTGTACTCTCCAGAATGGTGTCGATAAAAATTAGTCCCTACACCACAATGTGGTCAGTATGTAATGAGTTAATGCTGATGTTTATAACTACAAATCAGCAGTACAAAAATAAACCCTGTAAGACAATCCTTAGCCTCTACATAAAGCTGCTCCATATAAGCGAGCTTCACTTAAATCTATCAAAAAACAAATATATTGCACATATTTTTCTCAAATTTGGTTTTTATATGTTTTTGAAAAAAGTAAGTGAACTTATGATTTTTCGACCTAGTCCCCATATACATATATACAGTATCCGATATGAAATTTTCCATATCTGCAGGCAAATAAATTAATAACTATGCCACTCAAATTTCTTTTTTTTTACATCAAATTAGTTGGGCCTATGGGTTTCGTATAGTCGGTCTATATCAACTTTAATTTTCTTACCTGTTTTTGATGTGTAAACATCTAACCTGTTTGAAAATGAAAAATTAAAAATAAAAAATGAAAAATGAAAAATAAAAAATGAAAAATAAAAAATGAAAAAAGAAAAATGAAAAATTAAAAATAAAAAATGAAAAATACAAAATGAAAAATGAAAAACGAAAAACGAAAATCGAAAAATGAAAAATAAAAAATGAAAAATGAAAAATAAAAAATGAAAAATAAAAAATTTGAAACAAGTAAGAAAGTTTTAGTCGGTCTAGACCGACTATATGATACCCTATACCATGCGTTTAGATACCCTATCTCTTAGGCCCAACTAACTGGATATAAAAAATAAGCATAAACCAAATTTGAGTGGGATTTTTATTAACTGATTTGACTGCAGACCATGACCATGTTTGGTAACGTCTCTTGTATTTTGCAAAAATATATACAAACAAAATTTGAGAAGAATTAGTGCAATATTTTTGTTTTTTTGATAGATTTAAGTGAAGATCGGGCAGCAGCTCTATATGGGGCCTATGACTAAGAGTTGTCCCATAGGGATAATTTTTGGACTACTGATTAATGGATATAATAAACAGAAACAAACCCAATTTGACTAAGATTTATATGATAATTTGTATCTTATGGCAATTTAAGTCGATTTCATAGGGGTCATTTGTATGGGGGCTAGGTCTGAACATGCACTGATTCCCACCAATTTCAACAGCGTTCATCCTATGGCCGATAAAAGCTTATATATCAAATTTCATCAAAATATGTTCATATTTGCGACCTGCAGTTTGATTACAAGCTTAACATGGAGACACAGACGGACGGACGGACATCATTAAATCGAATCAGATAGTGATTCTGATTCGATCGGTATAATAAAAGATGGGTCTAGGTCAAATATTGTTGGTAGTTACAAACAGCAGCACAAAGTCATTATACCCAAACCACATAGTGGTAGAGGGTATAATGAGAAATAAAAAAAGAATTAAAATGAAAAATGAAATAGAAAAATAAAAATGATATATAAAAAATTAAAAACAAAAAATGAAAAATTAAAAATAAAAAATGAAAAATAAAAATTAAAAATAAAACTTGGAAAATGAAAAATAAAAAAAGGAAAATGAAAAATAAAAAATTGAAAATAAAAAATGAAAACTGCAAATTAAAAAATGAAAAATAAAAAATGGAAAATAAAAAATTGAAAATTAATAAAAATGCAAATAATAATACATATATTTATATTAGCAGAGCCCCTGCAGCTGATTGCTATAAGTGATACATAGATTACGCTTTCTGTTTGATTTTAAAAAACTGCCCAGTGATTTTACATATTTTTTTTACATATTACATATTTTTTTTTAGATCAGAGAAAACAAGTTTGCGAGGAAAAAAATTTTAAAGAAAAAAATATTTTAACCCTCAACCGATCCTGAATGTTTTATAAACTAATTTAGAGAATAAACATTTTGCAGTTCTGCAACATAAAAACAAATTATAAATTAAAAATTTTTTTAAAGGTAATTTATAAATTTGTAAGTGTTATCCTTCGGGTTTATGTAGATCCTATTCAATACTTGTGTGCAGTTTTATTAAAAATTTATTTTATAAAACACATAATGATAAAACCGTAATTTTATTAGTCAATTGTACTTTAAAGTGATGCAAAATAACAAAAGAATTTCAAACAAAATTTGATGCAAAGCAATCGATACTTCGTCATTGAAATCGTATCAAAATGTACAAACTTCACATTTTCAATCGAAATATTTGAGCGAAAAGAGCGATACGGCTTATTTCGAATACTTAAGGACACAGCAAATATTTTGACTAAGACCTGATAATCCCGTTTCTCCAATTATAGACCTGGTCATGATTTAAACAGAATATCGGACATTAGAGAAATTATAAGTCATGTAAAATGTTTTTGAAATTCAAAAAAGAAAAAAAAATGTAATAAATAATTTTAAAAAATAAATAATAAACAAGTAAGAAAATTATAGTCGTCTAGACCGACTATACGATACCCTATACCATGCGTTTAGAGACCCTATCTCTCAGGCCCAATTAACTGGATAAAGAAAATAAGCATAAACCAAATTTGAGTGGGATTTCTATTAATTTTTTCGGCTGCAGATATGAAAAAGTTCATATCGGATGCTATATCTATATGGGGACTAGGCCCAAAAATGGACCTATCCTGACCATGTTTGGTAAAGTCTCTTGTATTTTGCAAAAATATAAACAAACAAAATTTGAGAAGAATCAGTGCAATATTTTTGTTTTTTGATAGATTTAGGTGAAGATCAGGAAGCAGCTCTATATGGGGCCTATGACCAAGAGTTGTCCAATAGGGATTATTTTTGGACTACTGATTAATGGATGTAATATATACATACAAACCCAATTTGACTAAGATTTGTATGATAATTTGGATCTTATGGCAATATATGTTGATTTCATAGGGGTATGGGGGCTAGGTCTGAATATGGACCGATTCCCACCAATTTCAATAGCGTTCATCCCATGGCTGATAGAAGCTTATATAAAATATGTTCATATTTGCGACCTGCAGTTTGATTACAAGCTTTACGTGGACACACAGACGGACGGACGGACATCGTTAAATCGAATCAGATAGTGATTCTGATTCGATCGGTATAATTAAAGATGGGTTTAGGTCAAATATTTTTGGTTGTTACAAACAGCAGCACAACGTCATTATACCCAAACCACATAGTGGTATAGGGTATAAAAAGCAACAAATTGCCACATAACAAAAAATAAAAACAAGTAAAAGAAATTATAGTCGGTCTAGACCAACTATACGATACCCTCTGCCATGCGTTTAGAGACCCCATCGCTTAGGTCCGACTAACAAGATTTGCTGTCGGATATGAAAAAGTTCATATTGGATGCTATATTTATATGGGGACTAAGTCTAAAAACGGACTGATTTTGACTATATTTGGTAAGGTAATTTTTTTATAACATATACAAATCAATTTTGAGAAAAACCTTTGCGGAATATTTTTGTTTTTAGATCGATTTAAGTAAAGACCGGGATTCATTTTCATATGGGGGCTATGACTAAGAATTGCCCTATAGTGTTTATTTATAGACTACTGATAAATGGATGTAATAAACATACACACACCCAATTTGACTGAGATATATTTGATAATTTGGTTATTATGGCAATTTAAGCATCATTTGTATGGGAAATAGGTCTGAACATGAACCGATTTTCACAAATTTCAACAGCGTTCATCCTATGGCCGGTAGAGGCATATATTCATATCTGCGACGTGTAGTTTGACCACAAGGTTTACATGGACACACAGACGGACGGACATATAGACGGACGAACATCACTAAAGCGACTCAGAAAGTTATTCTGAGTCTCTCGGTATAATAAAAGATGGTCAAATATTTTTGGTAGTTACAAACATCAGCACAAAGTCGTTATACCCTGACCACATAGTAGTATAGGGTAAATATATGGACTCATTCATTAAAACGAAAACTAATGAAACGTTTAAAATTTAAATGAAACTATTTTAAATATAATTAGTCTTTTGAATATTTCGTAGAAATTTAGTTGTTTCTTTATGTTTCGATTTGTAGAATGAGCCCCTCAAACAAACATGTGTAGAAACCAAGGTTCAGAAAATACACACATCAAACACACAATGTTCTGTGCTAAAGCAGTCAAAACATATTTTTATTTTGTGTGTTTTTAACAATTATGTGTGTTTCAAAATTTTGTGCGGTGCCGAACACAATCGTGACTGTGTTTAGTTTTAATATTTCTTTATGTACACGAACATGTTTCTATCACGTATTTTTGTTTTCGAACCCACATAAACCAGACAGTTTCGAGTGTAGCTTTATTTTAAGTTCGTGTTTTTGCACGTGTACTGCTAAAAAAAAAACAGAACATGTTCTTGAACGCGTACATCTAACTTTTAAAACATTATCCACTCGCTATCGGAAAAATCTGTTTCAACTAAATATATTAAAAGAATCTAAAACAATTCATTAAATAAAGATAATAAAATAAAAATAAAAATAAAAATAAAAAAAAAAATAAAAATAAACATAAAAATAAAAATAGAAAGATAGTACGAGTAATAAAATAGAAAACAGAGAAATTTTATATGTTGCTTATGAGATAATTTCGTTTTTAAACTCTTTCTTTTAACTCGTACTCTCTGTCTGTCTGTTTGTCTGTCGTGGGTCAACCCCATTCCCCCTTATCCAATTGCTCTGAAACTTGGCCCATAGTCTTGTTGTGAAAAAAGATGAACTTTGAATTAGGCACGCACAGTCATGCATAGTTATGCATAGTCACGCACAGTCAAGGAGAGATCAAAACCTCACTTGCCCTCATCCGATCGATCTGAAACTTAGTCCATAGACTTGTTGTGGTAAAAGATCATTTTAAGATAGTCAACCACAGTCACGCATAGTCACGCACAGTCACGGAGTGATTTAAAACCATTTCCCCTCGACCGATCGATCTGAAACTTTGTCCATATGTCCATAGACTTGTTGCTAGCAAAGATTAATTTTAAAATAGACACGCAACTCAGAGATTGAAAACTGATATGTATAAGGAAAGAAAGAGTTTTAATAAAAACTTCGTTTTTATTGGTTAAATTATTTTTTTTTTATTTTTTAATTTTTATTTTTTTAGTTTTATTATTATCTTTATTATTATTATTTTTATTTTTTTATAACTGCTAATGAACTATTTTAGATTTTTTTAAATAAATTTGGTTAAAACAGTTGTTGTCATTTTAAAGGTGTGTATCAGATGTATTCGATCGCGAGTGGATAATGTTTTAATTTTTAGATGTACGCGTTCAAGAAAATGCTCTGTTTTTTTTTTTTTTTTAGCAATACTCGTGCAAGAACACGAACTTAAAATAAAGCTACACTCGAAACTGTGTGGTTTATGTGTGTTTGAGTGGGATTTTTATTAATTTTGTTGGCTGCAGATATGAAAAAGTTCATATCGGATGCTATATCTATATGGGGACTAGGCCCAAAAATGGACCGATCCTGACCGTGTTTGGTAAAGTCTCTTGTATTTTGCAAAAATATATACAAACAAAATTTGAGAAGAATCAGTGCAATATTTTTGTTTTTTGATAGATTTAAGTGAAGATCGGGAAGCAGCTCTATATGGGGCCTATGACTAAGAGTTGCCCCTGGGATCATTTTTAGACTACTCATTAATGGATGTAATAAACGCATACAAACCCAATTTGAGTAAGATCTATATGACAATTTGGATCTTATGGCAATTAATGTCGATTTCATAGGGGTCATTTGTATGGGGGCTAGGTCTGAACATGGACCGATTCTCACCAATTTCAATGGTGTTCATCCCATGGCCGATAAAAGATCAACTACCAAATTTCATCAAATTATATTCATATTTGTGACCTGCAGTTTGATTACAAGGTTTACATGGACACACAGACGGACGGACGGACATCGTTAAATCGAATCAGTTAGTGATTCTGATTCGATCGGTATAATTAAAGATGGGTGTAGGTCAAATATTATTGGTTGTTCAAACACCAGCACAAAGCCATTATATCCAAACCTCATAGTGGTATGGAAACATGTTAGTGTACATAACGAAATATTAAAACGAAACACAGTGATGATTGTGTTCGACACCGTACAAAATTGAGAAACACACATAATTGATATCAAAATAAAAACATGTGTCTGAGCTATGTTTGTTTACATATATGTACGATTTTTATATTCATTGTGTGTTTTGTTCTTAAATCTAATAGAAACATTGAATGTGTCTAAATAATATTTATGTATATAAGGGAAATTAAGAGAGAGAGAGAGAGAGAAAAGTTTTTTTTTTAAATTAAATTTGTAGAATATAGTTTCAGCAATCAATACGTTTCAACAATTTGATTATTGCATCAAACTGTTTCGTGACATTATTTGCATGAAAGTTTTTACCACAGTCGACTGGTAGCAATGTTTCCTAATAAACCTTGAGCTCGTTATAGTCTATATTGAATGTTTTTGGCCATTTTTATAAAACAAATTTTACATTATTGACATCACATATGTATATTTGTAAAAAACGTTAAAATATTGTCGATTACATTTATGTACAAAATTAGATAAAAAGTTATATAAACATGTATATAAACATTAAATGTTGCTAAGCCAGAAATGTTAAAGCAAAAATAGTGAAAGAAATATTAAAGACATTCAATTTATATAAAATACTAGCTGGGCCTGGATCACGTGGCTGTCCCTAAGAAAATATCTGCATTTTATATTGCATCTAAATTTTAATACAGAGTGTCGGACAAAAGTAAAACATGAATTCCCCGAAAGTTTTAGCAGATATATATTAAAATTTTATTTTGCCACGCCCCTACACCCACAGACAAAAAATCAAATATCAGATTTCACAGCGTCACCCGGCTGGCTATTCTGAAGATTCCCTGATAATTTCATTAAAATCGGTCCATCCGTTTCTATCGATGTTAAAATTTGATTTTGCCATGCCCATCCGTCCACAGACCAAAAATCAAAAATCAGACTTTGCAGTTTCACTCGCCAGTCTATCCTAAAGATTACCTGAAAATTCCATTTAGATCGGTGCCGCCATTTTGGATACATATGGAACATGCATACATACATACATACATCCATTTTGATATATAGATATTGAATATAATTTTAATTATCAATATTGCTCAGGAACATAATATTTGCATTTGATTAAGTTTTTTTGCATTTGTTGGAATGAGTTTTTCAAGTTTTAACTTCTTATGCTAAATTATACTTTAGACTTCTTTAGATTGACTGGACTAACAACATTTATTCATAATTTAACGTTTATTCCAATTTAATTATATCAATATAAACTAGCAGATTCCAGCGCTCGATATTCGAATGCAATTTCTAGGCAGCTTTATTTTTCAACTTAGCCAATTCACAAACCAACACTTTTATGGTTTACTCTTATTGTGAATGAAGATAACAAACTCATTAACAAAAACATTAACAAATTTAATAAAACACACAGAGCTTATGTATATTTTTATGTATGTGTTAGTAGCAACTTTATATGCAATTTACTCAAAATAAAGGACAGAATTTAAAAATCTGTAAATCTGCAAAACGGCTAAAAAGAAATACCTTTCAAATAATGTACGTTTGGTCGAAATCGGGATAAAACGGTAGAACAAAACATCGGTCACAAAAAATTGCCTATCCTATAATATTATAGGTACAGATATTAATTTTAAACTTTTGAGAAACATAGACATATGCGAATCGCCGGCTACTGTTTTAATTTAGTTCAGTTAAAAATTATTATTTTTATGTTTACATTATTTTTTTTTGTCTTTGCAGAAACATTTTAATATTTTATAAATGTAGCCAAAACCTAATGTTAAAAATCAATAAATTTATGTCATGTAAAGTAAACTAAAGGTAAAAAATAATAAATAAAATTCCTTAACAAGTTCATAAAACCTTAAACAAACAAAGGCGTGTTGCATACGCTTCGTACTCTCTTAAAAATATGTTGTTTGGTAATTAAAACCATTTCATATTTTTCATGTCATTTTTGTCTTGAAAATTTATGATGACTCCAACGCTTTAACACATGAATGTTTTTTGGCCTGTCACCACAACGAAATGTAACCAAACAACAGCCAGTACAAAAGTTAAATAAAATATAAATGTTTTCGCTCCAAAATAGCTCAAGAGGATGAGTGGATAGATCCCAGCAAAAAATATATTTGAAAAATAGATTTGATAGTTAAAGTGATTTTAGATCATACAAAACTTATGGGCTAGTTTTTCTTTGAAATGTACTTTAATTAACAAATTTTAGCAACAAGCCGTCTGAGATGCAAAAGCAGGTTTGTAGATCTTTTAATGTAAAGGAAAAGTAATTTATCTATTTAAAACTTAGGCAGGCTTTTCAAGATCCTTCTTAATATGAATAAAGAGTTTTGGTGATAAATGCTAGTTATATAGCTTTTGATTTTTTCGCTTGGTTATGTTGGCAGCAGAAAACGTAGTGAGTGGTGGTCGTGTCTAGTATATGAACCTTCGTGCTACTATCATGATATGCAGACCACAATTAGCACTATTGTACCGTACATATAAATGAAGAAAAAATCTATATGAATGCAATAAGTAGAAAACAATAAAGAAATTCCACATTAAAGGAAAAAAATAACCATCTGCACTTTGTCTTGGTAAATTGTACACGGGCATTTTATTTAAATAACAAAACTTAACTAAATACAATAAATATGTTCAGAGTTCATTTTTATGAAAAAAAAAATTTTTCAATTTTCCAAACAGGCACTTTTAGCATTCATTACTAATTAACTTTGTGTTGTAGTACTACAAAGTAAGTTTCTGTTTCGGGTTTCCTTACCACGTTAACGGGGACGTGCAATCAAATTCGTGCTGAAGACCATTTTTCAATGCGATTGTAAAGTGTAACATAAAGTGAAATGTCTGTGCAAATGAATGTGTATTTTAGTTAACAACTGGAAAAAAAATTTGTTCTCGTATATTAATGTTGCTTTGTGCTCCAAATGCTACAACAACAAAAAGGCTGGTTGCTGTTTGTTTGTTTGTTGTTGAGTTATTAGCCATGTAGTTGTTCAAATTAAAATTCATACATATAAATTTATGAAGAATATCATTTGTTTGTTTTTCTTTTTTTTTTTTTTCTGTAAACCACTCACGCATCTTGTGTCAAGGTGAAACTCGTAAGTTTTTAAAATAGTTGCCAGTGGAGGGTTCGTTATTTAATTAAGTTAGAGCTAAGAAAAATTTGTTTTCAACTCAATTCGTTAATTTGCATAGATCTTTCAAGGCCACAATGTTTAGAAACAATGTTGATATAAGATTGTTGCTTGAGTATAAAACCTAATTGCAACAAGAGATGTAAAATTTTTGGGAGCAAAAAGGGTAAAGACATGCAAATTTTATTGTAAAAAATGTAATTTATTGTCTTTCAATGCTAAAATGAAGACGTTATCACTGTTTTTTTTATTAATGTTAGACCAAATTAGCACGATTATTTTAAAAATTTAGGGTGGTTCCAGTGTGAATCGATACACTCATCTGCAGAAATTCGATAGATTTAAGCATAACGTTGTGTGATAACTTTTTTTACGACCGAACCCCGCCTCATACTTACCTATCCGACCCAACCGAGGGGGCACGTCCCCTTAACGGGCACGTCCCCTTATTCCGACGATATAGTCATCTTGGCCAGCGATATTAATGCTTTGCAAAAAATGATAAAAAATCTTGAAAATTACTGCAATATGTGGAATCTTGAAGTGAATTTAAACAAATCTGAAATTCTCGTGTTTAGAAAGGGAGGACGACTAAGTCAGAAAGTAAAATGGTTTTATAAAGGAGAACAGATTAAAATTTCATCCGAATATAATTACTTGGGAGTTGTTTTTACCCTGAAAATCAAGTTTCATAAGCATCTAGAAAAAAAGGAATATGCAAGCAAAAAGTGCTATAAATACAATATGGCCAAGTTTTATCGGAAGCTTAATATCACAACAAGTAATTACAATCACTGGTCATTAGGAACATATCAAAAAAAACAAATCAATTTGAGAATGAAGTGGAAGGAATATCTTGCAGTGTGCAGAGCAATTCAAGCATATGCAGCTCAGGTATGGGGATTCGGATATTTTGAAGAAGTTAATAAGCTACAGCGATATTTTATGAAGAAAATTTTAAATGTACCCAGCTTTACTCCAAATTATATTCTTATGTTAGAAACTGCTGCGGAAGATAGCTACATTTATACATTGGGGCTACACTGAAATATATAGGCAAAAAAGTGTACCTTTACGCAGTAAACAGGTTACCGCATAAGCTATGCTTAGTATTATTACGCCGTAACGTTTTCTGGGTAAACAAATTGAAATCAAAAGCTATTTCATTAAACATTCAATGGCCAGAAACGAACTTAACGGAGGTACAATGGAACAGCTTAAGTATGGCATTACTAAGTAACTTGAAAAGAAGTACTTTGAATGAAAGACTACAAAGAAAAAACGAAACCACCACAAGATTATACAAATTTCTGAGAGGAATTTCGATAGGGGAAACCATAATTTTAAAGACAATTTCAGTACCAATAAAATCATATGGTTATTTAAAGCACTCAGTGGGCTTATTGCACTAAACTACAACAGATTTGGTGCATCGAATATAGATAAACTTTGTAAATTATGCAATTTGCATGAGCTGTGAAAACTTTCAACATTTTCTTGGGATTTGTCCAGTACTCAAAGAATTGCAATTTTCCACAAACCAAATTTAATAGAGGAGGAGATGATTAATATATTGAATGGTCAAGATGAGGATGACGGGGACAACTTAGTAACATATCTAAAAGCTGCCTTAGAGTATCGAAATTTTTTGATTAATGAATTTAACTAATAAATAACCAAATGTTAAAACATATTTTTGTTTATTTTATTTTTATTTTTATTTTTTTGTATGCATAAATTTTGATAAAGATAATTCTGTGGTTTTCTGGATTAACCGCGTATGTCAATTTTTGTCAGTTTTGAGTTAACGATGCCCAATATATGTATTTTTAACGCTCTTTACATGTGTTAAATTTTTTTCAAAAAAATATTGACCATTTCTGAGTTTTTTCTTTAAGAAACGATGTAACTTAAATGTTTATTAAATTAGTTTGCAGCACTAACGACGTATGTCAACCTACGTTTGATCGCTGACAAATTATTTTCTCAGAAAACGACACATAGCGACATACGTTGTTATTAATGAAAAAAAATGCAAAATAATTTTGGATTATTTTTCCGTTTATAACCACTTATAAAAACTTGTGTGTTTATTTCTGTTATTTTTTGTCACCATTATTCTTGATACGTTGTTATATTCTCATCCTAAGTCCCGTTGACTTTTTGTTGACGAACAAAAAAAATCCATTTTTCAAGCAACAACAACTTATGTCTACATGGGTGGTTGCATTGGTAGTTTTCTTTTTCAAAGAAAACGACGTTTGTCGACATAAGTTGTTTTATCTGCCCACACTTTAATTGTTATTTACATATTGTTTTTTCGTCCTTCCCTAGGATCTATTCCTCTGAAGATTTTTGATTTAAAATTTTATATAAAGTATTTATTGCCCATATCTACAGTACTCTTAAATAAAAAGCTCTAAAAACTTTATATCGAGCCCATAATTTAAAATATAACGTTTTCTGGCACCCCTGAACATTTTGATTTTATGATCGTTCGACAGACGTTTTTCTAAAAAAAAATGTCGTTAAATATATTTAACTTTCTTTAATAATAATTTAATAAATACCTTTCAGATAATAATAATAATAAAAAAAATTACAATTAATATCAAAGAAATTGTGTAACGCCCTATAATTATGACAAATTCTGCTGAAAGGATAAGAGTTAGCATAATTAGTGTTAAAAGAGTCCAAATATACAAGGTATGTTAAAATTTAAAATTGATAAATGAAACTCTGAGTCAACGTCACCATTCGAAAGGTTGAAAACAAAGGTGACACCAAACATGGTGCTCCTACTCTCAAGAGTTGGAAGTCTGATAAGCTTTAGTTTATTATTAATTTGACCAATGAAGTCCAGTTTCATATCCATAAGTACACCAAGATCCAGAAATGTTTGACGGTATCCAATACTGTTCCATTAATGCAATACTCGTTAAAAATTAGCCCTTTTCTATAAAATACCATATGTTTACATTTCTTAAGATTCAGTTCCATCAAGTTCACATTACACCATTTAAATAATAAATCAAGCTCACGCTGAGGATAATATGACCATTTATGTCATTGAAATTGTTAAATACCTTAACATCATCTACAGACATAAGAAAGTTGCAATTCGAAATTACAATTTTAGATTCAATATTGCATAACATAAACCTTTGATATCTAAACGTGAGATACGATTCAATATACAAAATAATAGATTGATGTGTGCCAATGGGTCTTATGCCGTTCTATTTTCTGACAAAAAATGTCACATTTTATTTGCACTTTTTTCGAAAAGTGAATTTTTTAATTTTCTAAATTAAGAGCAACCTTATTTTATACATCAATCGAAAGGTCTCAAAGTCGAGCGCTCGTAAATCGTAAAAAAATTGTAGCCATTGACTTCTTTCAGTTCATAGTGTGAGAATATTTCCACATTGTTCCCCTTTTTTGAATATTTTCACCCCATGACTTCAAAGAGGATAATAATAAAAAATTTTTTCGTTTTATGAAGACAGCAATTTGAGACCTTTCGATTGATGTATAAAATTAGGTTACTCTTAATTTAGAATATCTAAAAAAATACACTTTTCGAAAAAAGTGCGAATAAAGTGTGACATTTTTTGTCAGAAAAGAAAACGGCATTAGTTTGAGAAGTAAAATATTATGATCCACCCTATCAAAAGCTTTACTAAAATCAGTGTATATCACATCAGTCTGCTCACCACGGACGAAACCTTTGAAAACATGAGTCGAAAATTCTAGAAGATTAGTAACTCTTGATCTTGATTTTAAAAAGCCATATTGAATGGAGACATAGTCGACTTTAGTTGATAAGAGAGATGATCGGTAACAATTTTCTCCATTAACTTAGGAATAACACTTAGCTTAGCTATTCCCCTTATAGTTAAGTACATTCGCCTTAACACCTGACTTTTGTGAAATAAACGATTCTTTCCAAGAAGTAGGAAAATAAGCAATTTGCAAAAGACTGTTCAAAATACACGTTATGGGCACACTTAGAATTTGATCGGAAATTCTCAAAATACAAGCAGGAACACGATCAGGACCAGGCTTGTATGAAAATTGCAACTGAACTTTAAAAACAGTTTCCGTATCAAAGAGCGGAATATCTGATATCGATGCAACTTAGATAGTTAGCGACGGTACAAGTATTTGAAATAGAATTGTCATACGTCGACTGGAAAAAATCAGCAAATATATTCGGAATATAAAGATAATCAGAGGATGAATTATCATTGCAAAACATTGTAGGCGGGAACGACGAAGTCAAAGAAGGAGTTTGCGTTATTAGCACAGTTTGATTTTAAATTATCCAAATACCTCGTATAGCAATTATTATTCAGTAAATTATAATCAGCGTGAGCGGTAGAATATTTAGCATAATCTAGAAATGGACAGGATTTTGTGTATCTTTTAAAAAGGCGAGATTTTCTGTTTTTTAGCCTCGACAATTCCTTTGAATTCTACGGAGGACCAGTATGCTCAAAGTTCTGATGGGAACGAGAAATGCATTTAGAAAAAGTTGTACCAAAAGAAAGTCCATGGTACAAGTAATAAGGAGCCGTTTATCAACCAAAAATGACCAGGCAATATGATAAAGCAGTTCATGCAATTTATTATAATCAGTACGTTTAAAGCAAAATGATTTACTCATCACAGTATTTAGCCCCGTTATAGGCTCTTCTTGGCCAACTTCAAGAATTATACCAAGAGTAGGATGATATCGATCTTCAGGTAAGGATATTGGGTAAATGCAATTCCCTGCAAAATTTTAAACATTATTTACAAAAAGTAGATCCAACATTATTTTGTTCGAGTTCAAAACACTCTCAAGAAGTGTATCATAAAAGAGAAATGTTGCAAATGGAATGAATGATAAGGAATCAGGCGAATAATGTCATAATGCGTTAGGTAAATCGAAATCACTAAGTATTAGAAGTGAGTCACCAAGTTTCAGACAATTACTTACAGAGGAATAAGTAATATAAGCAGTTTTACTCGGGAAAATAGCTTTCACACATATGTACTCAATACTAGTATCAATATCATCAAATTCAACCAAACTTGAGGTAAATTTACTATGGACAGCTATTAAAACCCCACCTTCAGCCTTTAATAGGCTATCATGTTGAAATACCTGAAATTTGCTAGACATAATCTCCGTATCAAGTATATTCCCGCGAAATCCAAATCAAAACTATTATTATAAAGGTTAGCAAGCTTCGTATTTATTTATTCCAATTGGAGCTTGATCTTTGTTCAACTTTGACTTTTTTGCAACTTGCCACAAATATATGATCTTATAATGATTATATCTTTTTAACGCGATATCTGATTTGAACAAAACAAATTTCTTTGAAATTTTTAAATAGTCTGTGGAATTTTTATACCCTATACCACTATGTGGTTTGGGTATAATGACTTTGTGCTGCTGTTTGTAACTACCAAAAATATTTGACCTAGACCCATCTTTTATAATACCGATCGACTCAGAACCACTTTCTGAGTCGATTTAGCAATGTCCGTCCGTCCGTCCGTCTGTGTGTCAATGTAAAGATTGTAATCAAACTACAGGTCGCAAATATGAATATATTTTGATAAAATTTGGCATATAACCTTTCATCGGCCATAGGATGAAGGCTATTGAAATTGGTGAAATTTGGTCCTTGTGCAGACCTAGCCCCCGTACAAATGACCCCTATGAAACCGACATGAAGTGCCATAAGATCCAAATTATAATATAGATCCCAGTCAAATTGGGTTTGTGTGTGTTTATGATATCCGTTAATCAGTAGTCCAAAAATAATCCCTATAAGACAATTCTTACTCATAGGTCCCATATAAGCTGCTTCCCGATCTTCACTTAATTCTATCAAAAAACAAAAATATTGCACAGATTTTTCTCGAATTTGGTTTGTATACATTTTTTCAAAATATAAGCGACTTTACCAAATATGGTCAAGATCGGTCCATTTTTCGACCTAGTCCCCATATAAATATAGCAACCGATATGAACTTTTTCATATTTGCAGCAAAAAAATTAATAACAATGCCACTCAAATTTCGTTTATGCTTATTTTCTACATCGAATTAGTTGGACCCAAAGATAGGGTCTCTAAACCATGTTATAGGGTATCATATGGTCGGTCTAGATTGTTCTGAACACATTTTATAAAAAAAAGATTCGATTTCTCATTATCGTTTGTAACGCATCGAAAACTTAATTTGCGACTCCGTAAGGTGTATATATTTATATTTAATCCTTATAACAACTCGAGTCGATATAGCGAAATCCGTCTGTCTCTCAGTCTGTTGAAATTATGCTCTTTTACAAAATAAGCTATTTACCAGTTTAATGTTATTTATCATCATCATTATCATTATTAATATTATTTATCAGGTTGAAATTTAAAATGAGGTAAATCGGGCATCATTATACCAAGTTATGTTCTCAAAAAAGGAGACACCTTTAAAAAATGCTACAATCTCAGTATGTTTGTTGTAATTATTTTGTATTAAGTATCAAATAGCTTACTCTTTCAAATATTTTGTTTGATATCACCAGATGGAGGTTACTTAAGATTCGGCATAGCCGAATTTAACACTCTGACTTATTTTAATTTAAAGCTGTTGCTAAATGCCATTACCATAAATGTATACACATACGATTACATTTTTGTTTGTTTAAAGAGAGTAAGAGAATAACCAAGATGGTTACTCTCATCTATAAATCATTCGTTGACATGTACAAAAAAAAACAGAAACAACAAGCTAACAAGCATGTCTACATATCGTAACTCTATTACATATAATTTATACAATTTTTAGTTTTTTATATGAAATTTTATGGGAGTATTTTTTTATTGCAATCATCATTCCTCGGCAGTTGGGCCTAGTGGCTCAAAATTCTATACCAACCTGGTCGAAATAATGAAGAATAATAGTATCGTAAATTCACTCAGGTAGTTGATTTATTTTCTGACTGAGTGTGTTTTCAACACGCAGATGGACAGACGGACAGACATCGCTATATCGATGCGAGTTGTTATAAGGATATATATATTAAAATATATATGTGACCTTCTCCGAGAAAAGGGACCTAGTGTGTGAAAATTAAGTTTTGAGAAAAAAAGCATTTAAAGTTTATACACCCTTTTAGGTACCAGAATCCACCGTTTTTGACACAACCCGTTTTTTGACACACTAGGTCCCTTTTCTCGGAGAAGGTCACATATGTTACTTTCTGGGGTCGCAAAAATTTTTTTCGATGTGATACTAATGATATGGCAAACTGATTAATGTCCTCTGCACAGTAATGTGGAGGATATAAAAATTATTTATTTTTTTTGCAAAAGGATAATGAAATTTTAAACTATCCTCAATTTTAAAATATTTAAGGCAACCCATCCTTAATGTACTTTAAATTATTTTATCTTGCAAATTATTTAATACTATGACTATAAATTATAAAAATTTCAAGTTGGGTTAGCAGTGGGTTCTAGTTTCGAGTATAAAAATCTGATTTTTTTAATATGAAGATTTCAAAAATATATATTACAATTTGGAATGTTTACTTAAAGTATCACACTTTGAATGCAAATATCTGTGAACTCTGTTTCCTAATTTCCGATATAGTTTCTTCGTATAAAAGGATTTATATATTTGCATTTAGTATCGATGTGTTCTCTTTTTTACCATTCTTTACATACATAGATTTTTCTATAGTTTAATGTGTATAATAAATAATATCGAGGACTTATATTCTAAAGGTGCTAACTACATTTGACAACAATATTAATTTTTGATTTCAAACTGTTCTCTGATATAACTGTCAAATATAATACTAATTTTGTTAACACACATGAATAGTATGACTATTTCTTAATAGATATTGTAGCAAATTGTTCGATAAATACTTTTAGATCTTATTAATAAATTGGTTTTACATGTTCTCTTTAAAATAATTATTGATGCAGATAGCACTTTTTGAATATAAGCCCTCGATATGATGTTTCTGGTTGAACAATGTTTATGAAGATTGTTTATGCATATTGTAAACATAAAAACTTGGAAAAATCTAATTTTATATGATACGTCTGTTTAAAAATATTTAAAAAATTTAGAACCCATCACGTTTCCATTCTGAAATTTACGTATATCTTAAGAAAGTATGAGGGAATACATATACTTTTTCTAATTTTAAATAAAAATAGTAAACGAAAAAAAAGTAATAAAAAATTATTATATATATTAAGTTAAATAAAAATTAATAAGAAGAGGCAAAAACCTCTTAAAAGAGACATTGCGTATTATTTTCAGTATTTTGAGTATTATAATGAGTATTCTGTTCAGTAGTTATTATGATACATCAATATGAATGTTTGGTCGGTTTTACATATTTTTGTAAATTTTTAAATGTGAAAAACTTATTAAAGTGTTTCTCTAAAATATTTGTTTATTATTTTAAAGGATAGAAAACTTATAGAAAAAAAAAAAAAAACGGGATCATTACAGCCCATTTTCTTTCCCGAAAATCGTACGGCTTGATTTGGAGTTACTCATATGTAAGGGTTTTTAGTATTAGAGTTTACACTTCTCTCTTAACCAGAAAGCAGATTTGTAAGACAGACCGTTTACAATCGACAAAACATATACTCCTAAATGGGAGTATGCCAAATAATATGCATGGCTTATGTAAGCAAGATTATAAGGTGTTACTGTATTTCTTTCCCTTATATGCATACTTTTTGAAAGCTACATATTTCACTGAAATCAACAAGAATTAGTTCTAGCGAAACCCCATTAATTTAAGTACGGTTAAAGGCTCCTTTGTAATATATGTAGAGTAGGGCGAGTCGATTTGTAGGAAGGCAAAAAAATCGCTCAAGTGACAAGCAAAACCATATTCTAGTGATCAAAATAAGAAACTTTGCCAAAGGAACCATACCTCTAAAACGAATTCTGATGTCCCGACTTTTAACCTGTCTGTCTATCTGCCATGGGGCAACCCCATTCCCCCTCATGCAATTTATCTGAAACTTGACCAATAGTCTTGTTGTGACTACAGATTAATTTTGGGGTAGTCACGCAGACTCACGCATAGTCACGGAGTGATCTACAAGTTATTACCCTCATCCGATCGATCTTTTATAACATAACATAGTCAAGGCGTACGATTATTATTTATTAGCAGACTAAAAGATACGTATGTATACTTATGAGTGTCAATTTAATATTACATCAAACATAGTCAGCCCGATTCTAAACAAAAAATGGTGATTTTTTGAAATGTTTGTATGGGGGTATGCCACTGGCATGGGTGGGTCGGCCAGCCAAAGTTAGTGGGGGGTCGATCACACATTTGGACTCGATTGGGGCACTCTAAATGGGTCAAAGTGAGACAGACAGACAGACAAGTCAAAAGTCGAAATCAGAATTCGTTTTAGAGATATGGTTCCCTGGGCAAAGTTTCTTATTTTGATCCCCAGAATATGATTTTCCTTGTCACTTGAGCAATTTTTAAATCGACCCGCCCTAATGTACAGTCAGTCATGGGTCAGCATAATTTTCTGCAATATTTATAGACAACTTTGAAACTAAAGCCTAACCACTTCGCTCTAAATCTTAAATCATATATGGCTAATTCCATAGTGACAGACATGACGATCATAAATCTTTGTAATACAATATTATACACTAAAAGCTTTTCATTGTCCTGACGGTCCTGAACAACATATTTATCATTAGAAAAAGTGACAAAGTATTATTGTTATTAATAAGCAGTCGTGACAGACATGACAACAACAAACAGTAGTTTATAGTTAATATAAGAGCAAGTTTATTAATAAAGCATATAAAAACATGAATTCTAAAATAAATTATAGCAAAAAGAAGTGTTTTGTAATGTGACAGACATGACAGTGCTTTTATTTTCAAAATTACTTCACTAAAGGAAAAACCTCTCCTAATGGAAAAATATGGGCCATAAAAATACATATAACAAACTATTGTCATACGTTAATTCCATTTGAGCCCTTTTCTTTGAAATGATATCAATAAAAATTATTTAAATTACGATTTTAAAATTGGACCTAAAGTTGACGTTTGTATGGAATTACTCATATGAGAAATCACAAATATTCTGCAACATTTATTGACTTTGTTGCATATGTTTTGTTGTTTATTGAGATCTTCAAACAGATGTATTTAAACATCAGTCGTCATGTTGCAGACCGTGTTCTCTTTATAAGCAAATAATACAAACATTGTTTAGCAATACATATTCTGGATTCTGTCTGAGTCTGAACGAACTAAAAATTGGACGAAATAAAACCTCTTCCTATTTTTATATTAATTGCTAGACCTAACAAGAGTTTAGACAGTGAAGGCTGGTGCTTGGCTTCTTATATGTATACATCCGAAAGAAAACCAAAATACTCACCAAAGAGTAAAAGTAAACAACAATTTCATTCAGTCTCATGAAAGCTTTGGAACAAAGCAGGTCTATGTCGAATTGCCTTTTGAAATTCATATATATTTTTTTTAATAGGTACACAGAGAATATTTGTTTAAAAGAAACTAAAAATGTTGAGAAAATTTCGAAGACTTGATAAACTAAATTGTGCAAAGCAGTTGAATGAATCTGCTATAAATTAAACATTTTCTATAAATTACATACGTCGCACAGTGGCGCCATTTGAGTTTTTTCGTTGCAAAAATCATATCTTTTGAACCGAATAACATGATTGAACAGTTTAAACAGCATATCATAGATAACTGTTCAGCCTATGAAATGAGCGTTTGGAAAGGGTGCTACGCTTTGTAGGGGCCTACTTATGGGTTATCAAATTTAAAATTTGTAGAAAAATCAATTTTATGGTAACTAAAAAAAATTATTTCTACATTTTAAGATTGTTTTTATTTTTTTTCATCAGGGTTTTATGTTTTAAATAATTACCCAACAATTTAAAAAAAATTACTTCTTTTTTAAATTTATTTTTTAAATTTTCTGTAAAATATTCATCACAATTCGTAAGAGAAGGTATATCTAAAAGACTAATCATTTCTAAACTATAATTATTTTCTAACTCTATTCGTGACTTCACATGCCGCAGGGAAGAAATAAGCGGATCAGAAGATGCTGCCAATATATTGAAGAGGTCCTCATTTTGCCTTACACTTGATGCTTTGAATGTGTTCTGCAATCTATATTTTTTTTTATAAAATTTGTTAAGAGACTCCAGTGCTTCTTCAGAAAGCTCTCCAATTGGCAAAGACTGGTACTCAATTATATCTTTGCCATGCGCCAATATTTTATGGACGGTCGGGGTCAACTTCTTCTGTGGATACATTTCTGCTAAAAGAGATGCAGTTTTCGATGCATATTCTCCATATTTTGTAGAATTGACATTTTCTTTACAGTTTAAAATATTCAAGATCGTTCCCAATCTTTTCACGATTTGATTGTCAATTCCAGTGATTCTAGTTACTGCCTCATTAATTTTCAAAAAATCTCCTAGAAGTGTTTCCATCGTTTGCGTTACCGTATCCGTGCTTGGGACAGTCTACTTTTAGTCCAACCTGTTTAAAAAAAGCATCCTGTATTTGCTTCTTTCTGATCTTTTCCTTATCCTTTATTGATGTATTTTAAATCGAAGTTTTCCTCCTCTTGTGGTAGGGTATACGCCAGTTTTAGCAAGAACTCCATACACTTTATCCTTGCGTGCAATGGTGACATTCCATATTCGTAATTCTCCTCGTTTGTAGAATCGTTTAAATTACCAAAGTTCTTCTGACTCTTTTTGCAAATCGGGCATGACAATGTTGAGGTTGTTCCTGTCAGTTCGTTTACGACTTTTCCGTCAACCATGGTCAGGTGGAACTCGCAATTGCATTCAATATATTTTCCTTCTCCAATTTGCAGCTTTGTAGGCTTAATCTTGCTTATTTGTTCTTCAATGTCCTTCACCGTGGTCCTTATGAGTTCTGCCGATTCTCTTGCAAACTGAAACATTATTGGTCGGCAATAATGCACTGATGACGGACGTGGATTTTTCCAGTGTAGGGAAACATCAGATTTTAGCCGCAAAGGAACAACAGATGCCATAAACATATTTCCGTCCGATATTGTAGCGTCTTCGGAAGATATCCTTTGCTTATAAACGCTTTGTCCGGATGATCCATCGCAGCCCCATCTGCTGATCAATGTCAGTTTCTCAGGAAGAATTTTCACCTCATTTTCAGGAAGACTCTCCAACAACCGTTTTGCTGTATTTCTCATGAGATCCTGCAGATTGGCTTTCACAGAGACTTCCGTAAACTCCGTATGCAGTGGTCGTGAATTTATTTTGGCTTGCGTAATATGCTTGTATCCTGGTTAAACGTCAGCCCCGTGTCGCATCAGGGATGCCCGTAGTATCTCATATTTTTCTTGGGAAAGTTGTAAGTCCATAAACAACGCCAAGGCTTCTTCGGAACCCTACTTTTTAATGTGTGCGTTTGTGGGCGTGGGAATGCTTTCCGTAATCCTTTTTAGTCGCAGTGGGCTTGCATCAGCAACAGATTTTGTAATCTGCGACCTAACTCTTTCATTATCCTTTGTATATTTAATAAACAGCACGTCCGATAAATGCTTCGTGGTCAAGTCATTGGTGGCATCGGCAAGTTTCCTCTTTCTTGTGAAAATTGAACACTCCTCAATACTTTTTTGGCCTTCCTTTTGCTCCTCTGGTTGATGTGGTGGGTTTATCTACTGCCAATATATCCAGGATGGTGTCTTCATTAAGCCAGTTCTCGTATTTGGAGTTGAAGTTCTGAATGGTTCGATTAGATTTCACCCATTTTGCCTTAATATTTGCATATATCAGATAAAAATTATTTTTTATAATTTCGCTTTCCTCAATATTTCCGTATAAGCTATCAAGTTCTTCTAAAGCAGCTTCCGTGAAAAACTTTGGTGTGGTTGACCTTCTAAACAGTTCAAATAATTTTAAATTGTTTAACGCCATGGTTTCAGTACTTGTTGTTCCAACTTTCAGTCGTAGACTAATCCAGGCATTATGCTTATTTTGCAATATATAGGCTTATGCTACCATGCCTAAAAATTTACCTGTTCCCTGCATACATATGGATTTAGCCTGAATTAGGCAATTTTGATATTATGCTCGCGTCTAACTAAGATTTGTGCCTACTTGAAGGGACCATAAGTCAATATTGTTCTTGACCATTTGTACTCCAAAGTAATTTTTAAGTGAGGTGCGTACCTGCGAATTTTAATGAGTAGTTTTTTGTGCATCCTGTGTCTGTAACAGAATATTGGGAGTAGACTTTGGCAGAGGCTCACAGGTAGACAACCGACTTAAAATGCAATTTTCAAACTATTAGATCAAACTACTGTCAGTCAAAACATGTAAGGGATGCACGCCATACAATTTCTGCAACCATGTCTTTTTAAACTTTTTTACCTCTAGAAGCCAAACGGGCATGTACAGGCATATAAAACCTTTTGAATTATGTAAAGAAATAATCAAAGAACACGTTTTGCAAATATGGCAACTATAGAAAAATATAGATTTTTTTTATTTTCCGTCAAAGTTGAAAAATAGTGAAAAAACGGATACTTTTTAAATAGTGATTTACCAGGAGAAACACAAAGCAAACAGTTAATTTTTTTTTATCGTTATACATTTAATAAATACATCAATCAACACAAACAAAAAATAAGGCGATTCGTTACCTATTTTTCGTGATATTACACCTGAAATCGCAACAAATTGACTAAAAATTGTGTGTTTTTTTGAAAACCGAAAGTCGGTCAACTTTGAACGGTTATATCTTCTAAACTAAAAATGTGATATCATTAAGAGTAGCGTATTTGAAATCGTTGAAAAGTTTCCCATAACATGGGTTTATTCAAAACTTCGTCGGCGCACATGAAAATTTTGATTTTTGCAACCTCGTTTGCTCTACGGGCGCCACTGTGCGTCGCCTCCATTTACAACATTATAGCTGTCTTTTATGAATTTTTTTAGTTTTGAAACTTTTTATCTTTTTCAGTTTTGATATTATTTTTTTTTTTTTTGAGAATTGAGTTACTAACTTATTTGATTTAATAAACCTCAAACTAATGGATAAAAAAGATTAAATGTTCCTCATATTTTGTTTCACATTTTCAGAATGTAAGATTTAAAATTTTAAAACAAAATATATTTAAAATTTTAGCATATTCTCCGTGAACTCAACTATTTTCCCCTTTAGGCAGTCATACAAACATTCATACAAAATCTACACAAAACCATTTAATATCGGCATTATGTTACGTCCATGGATTTCGATCAGTGTAGTATAACTAACACATGCTCATAAACACTATTACTAACTCAATTCTCTCGATAGCCACCACGGGTTTAGAAGCTGCCATTTTAATTATTTGTTTCAATTTTAATAATTTAGTATTTTTAAAAGTTTTATGTTATTACTTTTTAAATATTTATGTAAAAAATAAAAAATAAAAACACTAAAATTAATCCTGATTATCTTTGTTATATTTTATACTGAGTTCTATAATATCATAGTACTTAGTTCAGTTCTTGTTATATTTATAAAAGAAATATGTTCTGTTATTAAATTTTAGTTGGTTGATTAATAATATGATTGTATTAAATAACAAATACAAGTATGTGCAACTAAGTAAAATGAAGAAAAAATACATACATATGTATATATAAAATTATCCTTTGCCCTGTAATTAATGCTACGAATGCCGACAAAATAATGATGATGGTAGTGGTGGTACAGTAAAATCTGCTGGTTGATAGGCGCTTTCTAAAACTTTAACTTTGTTAAGAATGAAGTTTTTTAACGTAACCTTAGGTAAAGAACTTCTGCTATTGTAGAAAGGTGTCACCACTTTAGTGTGTCCTGTTAATGGAAGTATATCTGTTCACATGTAAATTTTATTGTTGTTGTTGTAGTAATAGTTAACTTTGTTGCTGAACATTTCTATATAATATAATGAGTTTCAGTCAGAGTCTTTTGTCACATGCAATTCGCTAAAGCATTGCGTTTCGATATCAATCTATGTCAACACTTCGTTTGTCATGTTGTGTTTTTATATTGTTATATGTTCTGTTTTTTTCTGTTTAACTGCAATTGCTGTTGTTTTGTTTTTATCCACATTAACTACATTCAGTTGCATATATTTGTTTGTTTTTTTTTTTACAATCACACAATTCCATACTAACATAAATTTTTCCGTTAATTGCTTTGATTATGCCAGTTGTATAGTTACATTTGTAGATTCGTAAGTTATTTTTTATTATTATTTCGTCAGTATTACGTTTGAATTAAGTGAAAATTGTACTTTACAAAAAAAAAAAAGAAAAAACCAACAAAAACAATAACAACTTATTAATTAGCAGTTGCACTGTGCGCAAAAAAATGCCGACTTATAATAAATTTAAACATTAAATTCTTGTTTTTTTTAGTCGTAGTATTCAGTTTTCGTTGGTTCCTCTTTTAACACCTTGGTTCATGGTTAATTAAGTTTCTGTAACAAGTTATAAATAACAGACGAAATATGCTAATTTATCGTATTAACAGACTTTCAACAGTGCGTTACAAATCAACTGACATGCCAACTTAAAGAAACGAAAAGTTCAAGTTTGAATCGACCGTGGTTATGATGGTCATTAAAACCAAGTCGTTATTTGGATAAATTTTCGTGATGTTTCACGCTTATCATATATGTAAGTTGATTACTGAGCTATTATCTTAGCCTGGTTATTATTTCACAGCTTATACTTGTTTGGGTAAGGGTAGTTACTTAAATTTAGATACCATAAAGTAGAATTTTTGAGGGAATACACTTCCAAAAATTAATTATGAACTTCATACCTACACTCCGCGTTTTTATCGCAATGGAACCGCGTTCCATAATTATTGCAATGAAAAAAAAAATATTTCATCGTATTACGGAGCATAGATTAACAAGTAAGAAAATTATAGTCGGTCTAGACCGACTATACGATACCCCACACCATGCGGTTATAGACCCTATCTCTCAGGCCCAATTAACTGGATATAGAAAATAAGCATAAACCAAATTTGAGTGGGATTTTTATTAATTTTTTGGCTGCAGATATGAAAAATTTCATATCGGATGCTATATCTATATGGGGACTAGGCCCAAAAATGGACCGATCCTGACCATGTTTGGTAAAATCTCTTGTATTTTGCAAAAATATGAACAAACAAAATTTGAGAAGAATCAGTGCAATATTGAAGATCGGGAAGCAGCTCTATATGGGGCCTATGACTAAGAGTTGTCCAATAGAGATCGTTTTTGGACTACTGATTAATGGATGTAATATATACATACAAACCCAATTTGACTAAGATTTGTATGATAATTTGGATCTTATGGCAATATATGTTGATTTCATAGGGGTCATTTGTATGGGGGCTAGGTCTGAACATGGACCGATTCTCACCAATTTCAATAGCGCTAATCCCGTGACCGATAAAAGATCAAATACCAAATTTCGTCAAAATATATTCATATTTGCGAACTGCAGTTTGATTACAAGCTTTACATGGACACACAGACGGACGGACGGACGGACATCGTTAAATCGAATCAGATAGTGATTCTGATTCGATCGGTATAATTAAAGATGGGTGTAGGTCAAATATTTTTGGTTGTTACAAAGAGCAGCACAAAGTCATTATACCCAAACCAAACATAGTGGTATAGGGTATAAAAAGCAATATATATATTTATATGGGAAGAAATATTGTATCGCTCAATTTCATTTCTCACCCAAAACCGCTCTCACAGAAATATGCCAGTTTGGGTTGCTGAACGGTGTCTGTATTGGTTTTTGCTTATAAACAGATATAAGGTAGGCAAAAATTGAGAATGAATGTTGCCTAGTAGCTGATGCATTTTTCATTTTCTATATATGACCTTCTCCGAGAAAAGGGACCTAGTGTGTCAAAAGGCGGGCTGTGTCAAAAACGGTGGATTCTGGTACCTAAAAGGGTGTATAAACTTTAAATGCGTTTTTTTTCTCAAAACTTAATTTTCACACACTAGGTCCCTTTTCTCGGAGAATGTCATGTGTTGAAAGAGAGCACTGTACGGAGTTTGAGCAACGTTCGTAGGCTTTGTTCAGATAGGGCAGGCATAACATATAAAAATTTTCTTCAATATTTCTATATTCATTTATACATTTATAGAAGAAAAGTAGTTTACCCAAAAAATTAGAATGATATGACGAACAACGTTTTCCGTTCTAAGAGAAACTAATAGCGAATAAAGTAAGTGTGTTAAATTCGGCTATACTGAATCTTTGAACCTGTATTCTAAACACAACAGGTTGTCAACACTGGGAGAAGTCATCAAACCAAAGGTAGAGGTGAAATATCTGGGGCTAGAACTAGACGGAAGTTAACATGAAGGGCACACGTCAACCACATTCTGAGAAAGCCAAGCGCGTGGGTAGATACTGTGGATGTAAACCCCTCAATGATGGGCCAAAATAACAGATCTGAAGCCAACTAAAATAGAGTTAAGTAGAATACAAAGATTAGCGTGTATTGAGATAACGGGTGCACTGAGGCTGTGCCCAACAGCATCACTAGAAGTGCTCTCGGACCAAAGCCCACTACATATAGTGGTGCAGAACAAGACCCTGGAAGCAGCAATCAGGATGAAGGTAGATAAACCTACAACCAGGCTTTATGAAGGGTAATGGAACCGAATTAGTCAAGATAATCATTACTCCCTCCTAGATTGTCCCATGAAGAGGACTGAGAAGAAATGCGATTTCAAGAAAAAACTTTGTTACAAAACTTAGCAATGAGAAAGAATGGAGCGGTTAAAGTACAGCATATTCTCTAAAAGAAGATACTATCACAGAGGGGTCAAAAACCGAAAGTGGAACAGGGACGGAAGTCTTCGTGTTAATGGGAGTACACGCAAGTATTTTTCAAGCAGAAATTTATGCCATCGAAAGGTGTGCACAAATTAACTTGAATAGGAAGTACAAAATACGGGACATAAACATGTTATCAGACAGTCAAGCTAATTTAGTATGGTACTGTCTACAGAGACTAAATGAGCTAGGCAAACACAATAGTCAGCCTTTTACCTTTCAAGGTAATAAGCAAGCTGATGAGCTTGCCAGAAGGGGAGCTTCCACAAAATTAATAGGGCCAGAACAGTTTTGTTGAATAGGAATTGAAGTATGGGAAGTCGTACTCAGAGAACATGAGAATCATGCTCAACATAAACTTTTTTAGTGTTAAGGTTAATTTTAATTTCATTTGCACAAACCGAAAGTCATGTAGGGAAACTCGAAGAGTCCAATGGGCGTGATAATTGCTGTCTTTTCAATATCTGATTTTTCGACAGGTATCTGATGATACGCTTTCACTAAATCAATTTTACTGAATATCGACTTACCATTTAGAAGAAATCCGAAATCATGTATATGAGGTACAAAATAACGGTCTGCAACTGTTACAGAATTTGGGCAACGATAGTCCCCGCAAGGTCCCCATTCTCCGTTTGGCTTTTGTACCAGATGTAGAGGACTTGCCCAAGAACTTTTTGATGGACGACAAATACCTTGTTTAACCATATCCTCGAATTCTTTCTTGACAATTTGAAGTTTTTCTGGAGATAACTGACGCAAAGTGTTGCAAAACCGGAATTTTTTGGAAATCATATTGCCTAAACTGTAATTTTAATTGTATCGATGAGAAACTTCTAAAGATTGGTCAGAATGAAATCCCAAACAGAATGAGTGAAAAAAAAATGTACACCGAAAAAAATTGTTGAGTCAAATTTTCAACAAAAGTCAAAAAAAATAAAAAATTGTTCGAAAAATTTACAAAAAAAAAATTAATTTTACTTGTTCTTTTATTTCTGATAAATACCCTATGACTAGTTTTTTAAATAAACTATAGGGTGGTCCGAACAAGAATTATAAACGTAAAGTTTTCATGATTTTTCGATATTTGTTGAAAAACTCTGAAATTTTATATAAAACCAAAATCTATTTCATTTCTTATTTGAAATGTGGCAATAAAAGCTTTAATTTGATACCGGTTTGAAGTCAATAGCTTCAGTTTTAAGAGAGTTATGCTCATTTTTGTGGAGTGCTAGAATAGATGTAGAATAAAAAAAAAAATTTGAAGATACTATTTTATAACACAGGCATATTTTATTGCATTCTACAGAAAAATTACAAATTATCAGTCATCTACCAATAAGTCCATTGCTTCCTCTGATAATTCCAGGTGTTTCTTCTCCTTCAGTATTCTCCTACTTGTGATTGCGGGATCAGAATTGGCGAGCAGATAATGTAATATGTCTTCACAATTGTCTTTTCTTGATGTTTTCCTCGCATGGTAAAGCCTTGTGTTTCTGAAGTCCTTGTTTCCTGCTTCCAATGCTTCTTCTGATAGTTGGCCAATGGGGACCAAAAATGAACGAATTATTTCAGCTCCATGAATAAGAACCTTGTGGACAGATGGTGGCATATAATGCCACGAATATTTCTTTACATAGAGAGCAGCAGTTTCTATTCCGTACTTAGAGAACTTATCGCAGTCTATCTTATATCCAGAAGTTATAGCTTGAAGAATAGTAGAAAACCTTCTTATAAGTTCGGTATCTACTCCTGTGGCCAGAGCGGTTTCCTCAGGATCACTAAAGAATTTCCTTGCTGTGTTACCGTCATTAGTTGTTCCACTTCCTTGTTTCACAACATCAACAGTTATTTGGAGCTGATCTTTCAGATTTTGTTGAACTTCATTTTTTCTTTGATCTCTAATAATCTTCTCATCTTCACTGAGCTTAGTTCTCTTTGTTTCCCCTGCCTTGCGCACAGTGATTTGATAAGCAATGTTCAGTAGGGTTTCCATAAATCTGATTCTACAATGTAATGTTGATAATCCAAATCTACAAGCTTCCTGATTGGGTGTCCTTTTAACAATTTTGTCCAACTGATTCATTTCACTGGGCTTTGCGTGGCACATGTAACACGTTGCTGCACACTTGTTATGAGATAAAGAATTACAGACTTTTCCATCAACCATTGTTTCCTCCATTTTATGTTCTACTTTAAATTGTAATCCGCTTATGTTGATAATCGTTTCGTGTATACTATTTATTTGTTCTTTCATGAGATCGTCCTGTTGCTTTGTATACTCTACAGTCTCCTTGATTGGTCTGCAATATCTGGTTGATGATGGTGTTGGATTCTCCCATACTTGTTCTTTATTGCATGAAAGAACTAAAGGAACCATAGATATACTGAACAAGCTACTATCAGTTGCTGTATTGTCAGTAAAGTTTTGTTTATACTGGCTATGGCCTGAAGATCCATCCATACCCCATTTGCTAATCAATAACATTTCTTTCTCTGCATATGCTTGAAGCTGGTCAATTGATTTGGATTCCAGTATTCTATTCGCGGTGTGATCCAAAAGAGATTGTAGTTTGACTGAAGCAGACTTTTCAGTTACCTCGACATCCTCTGGATAACATTTCTTTTTCTCCGCTAAAAGTTTCCTGTAACTAGGAAAGTAATTGTATTTTTCATGATATTCTTTTAACTTTTGCCACTGATAAACGCTGAGTTTCATGTCCATGAAGAAAGCCAAAGCTGCCTTTATATCCCCTTCTTCCTCTTTTCTCAATTCTTCAGCTGTGTATTTAATTAAATCTGCAGAAACCTCTTCTGTTTCCATTAGTTCCATACTTCTTTTATTCTTTGTTTTCTCACAGCATAATGTAAATTCCATAATGTAAATTCGTTTTGAAGTACTTGGATGATTTCCAACTTCAATATAGCCCTCTTGAATCCAGTTCGTAGCTCCAAGCCGTTCAGACATCCTGTTAAACTTTTGAAGACGTGCATTGTACTTATTGACAAACTTTTTCAATTTATCTTTTATGTTTGGAAATATTAAACTACTTTTCACTCCATGCTCATGATCAAGCAATTCCAAAACATCCTCCACGTTTCTAGTTTTACTCTGTTGCATAAACGCATGCAGTTCCTGATAGGAAATTTTAATGTATTCCATAATTCTTGATTGTCAAAATTATAATTATATATTCTGATGTAATATTCGAACCATTAAAACACTTATATGAAAAACGCATCAGAAAACAATTAGATGTAGTAAATGAAGGGAAACCACAAAATAAAAACAATACAAATACCAATACAATACCAACCTAGACGTAAAAACAAAGGGGGAGAGAGAGAGAGCGAAAGAGAGAGAATAAAATAGTAAAACAACAGAGAGAGAGAAAGGTACCACCACAAGCTAAAAGAAAACACTATATAAAGACGGACACACATGCGGACTAATTAGTGACAAAAAAGAAAACACTAAAGATGGCGATGACGGAAAGTCACCCAAAAACCAATATGATTAAATTATTCAATAAGTGATTCCGAGAATTTCCGTTCTATTTCTATGGAATAAATACTGAGAGTGATATACTAAAATCGCTATAACTCCCAGGAGGGCTGGTATCGGCTGCTGATTTTTTCATAGTTCGTTGAAAACAAATTATGTAACATTTCTGTAGTGGCTTGGAACTGGGACTCTCTGGGACTTTTTAGATATTGCTTACCTAACCCAAATTTAAAGGAAAAATGGACCTTTAGTCGGGGTTTCGCTCTAAAAAAGGTGCATATGAAAATGTCTCAAACAACATTCCTTTTTTTTACAGAAGATACTTGTCCGAAGGCAGATTTTTTTTCCGAATCAAAATATCTGTCACCAAAATCAAATGAGATCATTTTGAATACAGCCCTGAAATCCCCTCTTTTCGTGAAAATTTTTTATATTTGACTTCTAAAATCAATTAAAAATCAACGGGCCAACATAAAAATAAGCTTTACGTGTTTTTTGTTTACTTGGAATGTCTGTGACAAAATTGCATCATTAAAAACACTGAAAAAAATAATCATTAAAAACACTGAAAAAAATAATCGGAAAAAAGTTACTTTTCCACTAGCCGCAACACAGTGCGACGTGACATGGAAAAAAAACTGGAGGGCCATTTGTTTGTATATGATATTTTAGAACATGTTTAACAGGTGTCTGATAAGTATGTGGCTTCGTTATATCTTCATACTCTTTCAGAATTTGATAAAATCAGAATTTTCTGAAATGGATTTAATTGAGTATGGTATAGGTTGCATGTACCCATGCACTGAGATTTGGATGCACTATCAGTTCGACAATTATTTTTAATATCAACTAGCAATCCGTTATGTTTCAAAAAATTAGCACCTGTTATGGGCTTGTTAACATTAGCTATTATAGAAGACCATCGAAATTTCCTTCTTAAGCCGAAATCTAAGAAAAGAGACTTATCACCATATGTTTTGATTGCTGACTGATTTGCTGCGAACAATTCTAATGAAGCAGGATCCTGAAGTCGTTCTGATGAAGTAGCAGGAAACACTGAGACTTCGGCACCGGTATCAATAACAAATTTAAATTTTGAATTGTTATCATGAAGACATAGGCGACAAATCTCTCGGCCAGCCTCATATGTTTCCATGGATGAGGAGCCTAGTGGTTTTCCGATGAGGAGGCTTGTTTTGATGAAAATGCACAAGGCTGCAAACATTTTGATGCTTCTTCTCCAAATCTATAATGGTACCAGCATAAAGTTTTATTTTTCTGTCCTGCTGAAGTATGTCTAGATTTTGAATATCCTCTTTGCTGATGCAAATGATTACGTCCGCGATCGTTGGTAAGAGATTCAATTTTCTTTGTTAGTGCATCTATCTTCATTTCCAAATTGTTTTGATTCTCGTATGTTGTAGGTGACGGTGAAAATTAGTTTATTTCCCACGCATCGGATGTGTCAGCAATCTTATCTGCCATAAGCGCTAGTTTATTAAGAGACTCACTACTTACATACAAAATGGCTTGTATTTGCTTAGGTAAGCGCTGCATCCACAATGACTTTAGAAGATCATCCGAAACTTTACCAGAAGCTAAAGCTATCATATCCCGAAGATGGGCTGAAGGTTTCTTATCTGAATCGCAGAATCTTACTAAAATTTTTTGTTTTAGCGACACATACATGTTGGTGGTTGCAAAATTAAATCGCTGACTACGGAGAGAATATTGGATTCTATAGATCCAACAATTGTATGAAATTTCGTAGCATCTGACGTAATTCCTGCGTTCATAAATTGGCTCTCAATTTGTTTGAACCATAAGGCCGGATTCGTTTTACAAAATGGCGGAACCTTAACAGATACTCCCGAGACCTTCCGCGATAGTGACAATCTGCCGATTCGACACCTCGAATTGGTTTTGGAGCAGATAATCCTGGAACAATTTCTTCATCTTCTGCTGCGGCCTGTCCATCTTCTTTTACACCTCTCGATGGGGATTGAAAAAGCGGCATTATTGAATCCTTTTAGTCGGTGTCACCAATTAGAATAATAATAAATTTTATAAAAGTATTTTTTTTTTCTTTTTGAAAACAGAAAACTCTCAGAACTAAAAAAAAATATATTTTTAATTTATATTAACAAGTATAAAAGTACAAAGTTAAAAAAATTATAATAATGAATAATATTGTTCAATCACCACGCTTTTCTCGAGCCACTTGGGCTCAAAAAAATCGAAACTTTTGTTAGGTAACTACTACAGTAAGAGATTTGAGTCATGTATGGATTATCAAAGAACGGACAAGAACACTAACCGGGATTTTAACTGGTCACTGTAGGCTCAGGGAACACCTGAGCCAATTAGGAATTGTAGCAAACCCCATATGTAGATCCTGTGATGAGGACGCCGAATCACCAAAGCACATACTTAAGACTGTGGAGCGTTAATGCATAAGAGAAAAAAGCACCGAGGTACCTTCCAAATACTAGGTGGCGAAATAATTTGACTAGAACCAACCAACATCCTCGAACTTATGAGGACTTCAGGTTTGGATGAGATTATGATGAGACAATCTATGAACAGAGGGCCGTACAATAGATAATTCGGTCGCAGTATTTCAGACACCTTCTTTAAACAATACAAAACCACAATAAGAGGCAAAAAGGCGAGATTTTACATTATAATGTCTAGATTTATTACAGTGATATTTAAAATTAATAAGACACATAAAGTTTTAGGTATTTTTAAATTGAAAAAAATTATTAAATACAATCAGCATAAATGTAAATACACACAATTATATTTTTGTTTGTTTAAAGAGCGTAAGTAATTCTCGTACTCTCCTTAATAAACTTTCATCCACACGTGCAAAAAAAGAACAACAGGCAAACTGGACTGTGTATGCGTCGCTGCACTTCTTCTGCTACGTATAAATATCTTTAACTGTATTTGGTATTTTACATGAAATTCTATTGGAGTATCTTTACATTTTCATACGCTATTGTGCCCAGAGATTCCAAATACAATACCAGCCTGTTCGAAATAATGAAAAACAATATTATTTTAAATTTACGCAAGTAAATGGGTTTTTTTGTAAATGAGCGTAATATTAACGGACTTGCGGAGAGACGGACATCGGTATATCGACTCGAAAATAAATTTTTCGTTGCGTTACAAATAGAATGACAAACTGATGGATACGCTCTGTACGATGGTGCATATAGCAATATATTTTATTTAGCATAACAACAACAACACATGACAAGAAAAACAAAAATCAGAAAAGTAGGCAACTCTGATGAGAGTCAATGAGCGAAGAACTGTGAGCAACACTTAGGCTGCAATAATGGACCAATAAAACATTGAATATGTTTCAAAGAGCTTCGAATAATGAAAAGTAGGCAGTATGGGGCATTTTATATAAAAAGTCAGGGTTAATGTCGCGATGAAGTCACACCATTTCATGGATTATTTTGGTCGTTTTTAAGAACTAATAAAAAGCTCCACTAATATTCTTCAGATTGGTACACAAGCTCTTTTCAAAATTCTCTAAACAATTCATAGCCAGTTTCAGGCCAGTGGAAAATTATTTCGCTTTAGTTAAAAGACAAATGAGGTGGTTCACATTTGGAAAAGATATTACGACTGCAAGCATAAAAAAAGAGGGGAAGAAGTTTAATAGTATTCCAGAAAGTATGCGCAATCAATTTTTCTAAAAATCCAATACGACGGTGACTCGATAACTCAGTGACTTTATGAATAAAAGAGATATTTTCGGCCAAAAACGCTTTTATTTTTCACTATAGACTTCTTTTGGCTTCATACATTTATTCCAACGTTTTTCAATTAATTCTTATTCCTACTAAATAATAGGTTTTTTCAGATTCTCAAAAGAGGCTTTTGTTGCGGTGGTGACCTCTTAATTCTCTTACCGCCGAGATACTTCTTCGGGTATGAAAACAGCAGATAATCGCAGGGGGCTTAATATGGAGAATAGCTGCAAGGGGTAGCAGTTCGTAGCCCAATTTATGGACTTTCGTCCCCACGTGGGCGTTGGTGCGCTGTAATGGGTCGTTTTTCTTTAAATAAATGTCGAATATGCTCAACAGCCATGAATAATATAATAATGATAACGCATGCATTCCGAACTACTGACTTCATGACCTTGTTCAACGACAGACACACCTTGCAATTCTTTGGTGCACGTTCACCCGAAAAGTTCCACGGTTTTGACTCTTCCTTGGTCTCTCGTGTGTTGTTGTGATAGATTCATGTTTCGTCCATGGTTACGAAGCGGCGCACGTCCTCCTTCCGATTGCGGTTGAACAGTGTCAAACACTCCTTTGAAGTAGTCACACGGTTGTGCTTATTGTCGAGTGTGAGCAATCGTGGCAGCCATCGTTCGGATAACTTTTTGATATTCAAATATACATTAAAAATGGGACCTACCTGCTGAGTTAAGATGCCTAAAGCTTCAGCCACCTCACGCACTTTCATTGTGTGATTGTCCAATATTAATTTATGGATTTTATCTATGATTTCTAACTTTACATCTTCTTTTGGGCAACACGCATGACCACAATGAACCTTGTTGACCATTGATGGTGAGAAACCTCATAGTATTTCCCTTTCCTTGGTTTCGCTGGTGGGTTTTTCCACCAAAAATAATGTTTTATCAGTACTCAAAATTCACTTTTACATTTGCAAAAACTCTCGAGGTTGTCTGCTTTCAGTTAGTGTCAAACACAAATTAAACAACTAAGAAAATTATAGTCAGCGTTTAGAGAAAGGGTCTTAAGTCCAACTAATTAAACTAGCAGATTCCAGCGCTCGAAATTCGAGTGCAATATCTAGGCAACTTTATTTCCAACACTTTTTTGGTTTATTATTATTGTGAATGAATATATCAAACTCATTAACAAACACATTAACAAATTTAATAAACACATGCATAGCATATGTATGTATAATTTTATGTACGTGTTAGTAGCAACTTTAAATGCAATTTACTCAAAATAAAGGAAAAAATTTAAAAATCTGCAAATCTGGTGAACAGATAGAAAGAAATATTTTTCAAATAATATACGTTTGATCACAATCGGGTAAAACGGTAGAACAAAACATTGGTCACAAGAAATCGATTAGCCTTTTAATATTATAAATATAGAAAATAAACATAAGCCAAATTTGAGTGGCGTTGTTATTAATTTTTTTGCTTGCAGATATGAAAAAGTTCATATCGGATGCTATATTTATATGGGGACTTGGTCGAGAAATGAACCGATCCTGACCATAGATTCACTTTTTTTTTGCCAAAACATATACAAACCAAATTTGAAAAAAAAACTATGCAATATTTTTGTTTTTTGATAGATTAAAGTGACGAGCGGGAAGCAGCTTCATATGGGGGCTATGACTAAGAATTTCATTCCATGTTCGATAGAATCTTATTTACTTAATTTTAAATCAAAATATATACATATTTGCGACCTGTAGTTTGATAATAAGGTTTACATGGACACACAGACGGACGGACGGACCGCCATCACTAAATCGACTCAGACAGTGGTTCTTAGTTGAATGGTATAATAAAAGATAGGTCGGGATCAAATATTTTTAGTAGTTAGAAACATTAGCACAAAGTCAGTAACACTAGCCAACAAGGTTTTGGACTAGAGCAACCAAATATCTTTCCTAGGGCAATTTGGTGGGCTGAATTCGAATCTGTAATTGGTTTTTCTCTAGCACGTCAGAATTTTGAGATACAAACAAAATGTTTTTATTCGTTTTTACATAAAAAAATCTCTAGTTTATTTAAAAATCAATGAATTTTCAAAAGTGAATGGCGTTATTTGAACGTCGTTTGTATTTTGTTGGTTCGGTTTCACGTATTAGAGTCCAGCAATAGTCTCCCGGCATGCTTTTGTCCCAAAATCCTTGATAATTTCTTTAAATTTTCATTAAATCTTGATGAGAACGCTCCCCTTGTTCGTCGCTCACCGCACCTAGGTTTTGAGGAAAAAAATCTAAATGCGAATGAAGAAAATGAGTGACATTCGTGCACATAATTCATGATAATTTTTCAATAATTCAGCAACAAGTTGTCTGTAGTTTTCACTCTTATTGTTGCCAAGAAAGTTGTCCACGTAAGATTGTCCACTTGAAAGATTTCCAGGCTGCATAGTCTTTCCCCAATAAACGTTGTGAAAAATTGTCATCATTCAATAGCTTCCTGATCCGAGGGCCAACATATATTCCTTCTTTAATTTTAGCACATGAAATTTTAGGAAAAACCGCTAACAAATATTTAAATGCTGCACCATCTTTGTCCAGAGCCTTGACAAAGTTCTTAAAAAGGCCCAATTTTATGTGCAGTGGCGGAAGAAGAGTGTCATTTGGAACACATAACGGTTTATTTGAAATGTTTTGTTTTACTGGTGAATACTCAGTTTTTTTTGGCCATTCTGTTCTAATGTAACGACGACATGTAGCACGACTATCCCATAGACAAAGGAAGCAACAATATTTTGTGAAACCTCCTTTCATTCCAGTCAACAAACCAATGACCTGAAACAGATTAATTTACAACTATTTACGATCGTCTATACTTTATATATAAAGAAATTTAAATCACACTCCCTAAGGACACCACAGATCTTCCATTTATGATCGTTGTATTTGAGTAATGTCAAAATTTCAGTCATTGATTCGTAATTTTCCTTTGTATTAATGGCATGAGCAATTGGTATGGATGGTTTTTCATTCCCATTATGCAAAAGAAGATCCCTTAAACTGTACTTAGAGCCATCAATAAATAATCTCCATTCAATTTTGTCATATGGCTGGTTCATTTTTTGAAATAAACCATCAACATCTGTACAGTATAGAACAGAGTGTTTCTTTTCAAAATATGCAGCCGATTCCAGGCTTTTATCTCTATAGATTGTTACTTTTGTCGCAACTGCTGCACGCGTGAAGCTAGTAATTCTGCGTCTTGCTTCGTTAAATGTAAATCGCGAATTAGATCATTCATCTCAGCCTATGTCACTGAATGGCGTTCATCATCAGCCTCATACAAACTACCACTGCTGATGAAAGATGTTTCGGACTCACTGCCCGTAGCACTGGGAATGACTGGCAATGGATCATTTGGTGGACGTTGAATTGGTTTGGAAATCGATGGGACATTCGCGTAAGTAATATTTTTTCGATTTTTAATATTGAATCCAGCAACTTTTATTAAACAGACATAACAATCGGTTTGGCGATTACTTGACTCTCTCCAAAGTACTGGAATTGAAAAATCGAAATAGATCTTCTTGCCATTTGACCACTTGTATAAAAGAGTTCTGCAACTATTGCAAAACATTGTCGGTGTCCAACTTTTTGTCCAAGTTTCTGACAGCAAAACCAAAATAATGTAAATGTGCATATCTATAATATTAATAGGCTAAACGATTTCTTGTGACCGATGTTTTGTTCCACCGTTTTATCCCGATTTTCAGATTTACAGATTTTTAATTTTTTTAATTTAAGTTTTTCCATTATTTTGAGTAAGTTGCATTTAAAGTTGCTACTAACATACATAAAATTATACAATGCTATGTGTGTGTTTATTAAATCTGTTAATGTGACTGTAATAAAAATGAGTTTGGTTTTTGTGTTGATTTGTGAATTGGCTATAATTGATTGGAATACCTTTAGGGTCCTTATTCAATGAAAAAATAAAATATCCTAGAATTTGCACTAGAATTTCGAAGGCTGGAGTCTGCTATTTTTAATAATTCTGATGTTGCATATCCTTTTTTCCAACCAAATATTCACCACACACAAAGCAAAACAAGTAAGAAAATTATAGTCGGTCTAGACCGACTATACGATACCCTATACCATGCGTTTAGAAACCCTATCTCTTAGGCCCAACTAACTGGACATAGAAAATAAGCAAAAACCAAATTTGAGTGGGATTTTTATTAATTTTTTTGGCGTCAGATATGACCGATCCTGATCATGTTTGGTAAAGTCTCTTGTATTTTGCAAAAATATATACAAACAAAATTTGAGAAGAATCAGTGCAATATTTTTGTTTTTTAATAGATTTAAGTGAAGATCGGGAAGCAGCTCTATATGGGGCCAAAGGGATCATTTTTGGACTACTCATTAATGGAAGTAATGAACGCATACAAACCCAATTTCAGTAAGATCTATATGACAATTTGGATTTTATGGCAATTTATGTCGATTTCATAGGGGTAATTTGTATGGGGGCTAGGTCTGAACATAGACCGATTCTCACCAATTTCAATAGCGATCATCCGATGGCCGATAAAAGCTTATATACCAAATTTCGTCAAAATATATTCATATTTGGGACCTGCAGTTTGATTACAAGGCTTACATGGACACACAGACGGACGGACGGACGGACGGACGGACATTGTTAAATCAACTCAAAAAGTGATTCTGATTCGATCGGTATAATTAAAGATGGGTCTAGGTCAAATATTTTTGGTTGTTACAAACAGCAGCACAAAGTCATTATACCCAAACCACATAGTGGTATAGGGTATAAATAGCTTGAATCAGTAACACACGATCTCCCTGATTTGCTTAAACGCTACAATTAGAATGAATGTGGTCTTCTGTCAAATTAGTAGTTGTGAAATTGCAGTGTCAGTATTGACTGTTTTACAGTATTGCCAGCATGTGATAAAAAAATAACAAGACGTCATAGCCCAATTTTTGTGCCAGATTCGTATTCAGCGCACCCAGATAAGGTAAAAAATATGCTTCGTTTCTGCAGTAAAATTTTTTTAAATTGTAGACCAGTGTAATTTTGGTAGTTACAAACCTCAGCACAAACTAATTATACCCTAAATTTTTTTATTAAATTTGTAGACCAGTGTAATTTTGGTAGTTACAAACATCAGCAAACATCATTACACCCTCAACTCATAGAGTGGTATACGGTATAATGACGCTGCTTCCATCAGTAGTCTTTTAAGGGGGGGGAGAGGTGTTCAAATCATCTTATTTGCATTTTTCTTTCTGAATGTACAACATGTCGAGAATGTTGTGTCAAAATTTCAAGTGGATCGGAGCAAAACTTTCGACTTTCTCGCAAATAAATGTTTGAAGCCCGTTAACATCATAACTCAAAATCTCCTTGACCGATTCTTTTGATATTTTACACACTATATCCACACATAAATCATCAGGTAACCACGAAGTGTTTTTTTTATTTTCCATCCTCTTCCCCATTTTTTAACAACAAATTCTCGAAATTTTATAGCAAAAATCGTGTTTTTCATTTCAAAACATCTCACCTTTTAAACGAATTTCGATTTTTTTATTTCACATGATCCGGTAACGAGTTATGATGTTCACCGCAAAACAACAACGCCTCCGGAGATTCGCTCTCACGGACTTATTTATTCAAATTTTTAATTGACAATTTTTTCAAAGATTCTTCAAATCTTATGCCATAACGTGTATATGAAATAAATAATCCTACGTTATTAAAAAGAATTATGAAAATACGGCTTTTTTTAACTTTTAAAAACTTAACACACCCTTAATAGATGGTAGTCGACAGGAGCGATGTTTTTTAAAAAATATGAGGCAAGTTCAAAATGTCACGGAGTTGTCAAAACTGCCCTCGAGAATAAAATATAATTTTTAAATTTCAAACTTGGAATTTTCAATATATAATGTTGTTATACAGAACGACTCAGAATCACTTTTAGCGTCGATTGCCATAATATCTCTGATTTTAGGCTGTAGGTGTTAATCTTGTAAGAGTGAGTAAAATACAGGCTGCAACTTAAAATATACTTGAATGAAATTTGTTACGTGAGCTTTGATTGTTTCAAGGACGATCACTATTTAATCTAAAATGCTGGAACAAAGAAGCCTCCCTTTATTCACTTTTCGAAAATGGTTTGTGTAGATTTCAATAAAATTGTGTTATTATCGGATCTAGTCCCAATATTAGTATCTTTTTCAGTATGAAGTTTATCATTATTCCAGGCAACAAATGGATGATAATTTCAGTCATATTTTAATACTTATTTTCTTTGCATTATGATGAGGATCTCACAATTTCGGGCAAAGATATTTTTTCCCAAATTTTATCGTACAGTCGTCCTTTCTTATTTAAATATATTTTTGGCTTGCTCATAGTTATTTCTTCAGCAACGAATTTTTATTTCATTCAACTGCTTTGTTTGTAGGCATACAACTGCTAATGTTATTCCTTGAGAATAATATTACAATAAAATTTAGTATTATTATAGTTTAAAAAAAAATTTTTTTTTCTCGACTTTATGATAAATGGGCCTATTTGTTTACATTCAGCTGTTTTTTCATCCCCACCCTTATATGTTCTCATAACATTTGATAGCCATGAAATGAAAAATGTTTAATAAAAATATTAATTAAGTTGTTAAAATTAATAAAAAAAAAAAACTAAGTTGTACAGCTCTTTTTAAAGGCATGTTTGATTATGTTAATTTGTGAAAATAGTTTTATTAAAAGGAATTTTTATGGTCTAAAGAAATAAGGAAATGAAAAGGCATTTTATTAACAACATTAACAATAAAAAGACGGCACTTCATTTATTACTCAACGCTAGAAAAAAAGACCGGAAAGAAGTTTTAGTAGCAGAAAAAAAGAGCTAGAATAAGCATTATTAAAATTTTATATTTTATGAAAAAAATTTTCTGTTTTTGTTTGTAACTCAATTTGAAAAAATCAATTCTGTCTGCTGTTTGTCTCATATGAAAAGGTACATTTTATTTTGAGACAATGCAATCTTTGTGTTTTTGTTCGCTTTAGTAGGTATTGCAAACCATATTTGCGGTCATTGAAATAAAATATCACGTGGTCAACACGATTTTGTTACGCTGTCAGTGCGATACGCACTATGAATCTTTGACCTGTGCTGGCCATCTAAAGAGCAGCTAACAAAGACGCTGTTGTATATTTTGGTTGTTGGGTTAATCGATGTTGTTACGCTTAGCACGACTGTTTGCAAGCAGAAGCTGTAAATATTTGTCAACATTTGATGTTGGTTTCGATAACAAAACCACATGACAGAAAATTCTTGGAAAACAAAACGCACCAAATAAATGACCAGCAATTTTCTTGCATAGCTAAGGAAACTAAATATAAAGTGAAAATGTCCCACAAAGTGGTAGCTAAAAGCGAGAAAATTTTAATTTTCATGGTTTTCAATATATTTTGAAAAAACAAATGTTGTTTTTCTTAACAAGTTTCTTTTTGACAATTGTATTATAATGACTATGAAGTCTCTTCTCTTTCTCTTTTATAGTTCTAGAAATTTATTTATGCGAAAAATATTCCACAATTTTATTTTAGCTCTTTCTTTATGTTAATTTATTTTTTTCATATTTAATTAACATAATCTTCAGCCATTCTTGCTGCTATTGTAGAGTTTTCTCAAATCAACACCATTCTTCGTTGTCGTTATAATAATTTTCTTTTCGTAATTTGCTTAATTTTCCCATAAACAAGCACATAAAATCCACACTTGCTATTTGCTGCGTTTATTTCAGAAACAAAATGTTTTTTTCCTGTCTGTAGGTCTGTATTATTTCTAACCAACCATCCCCAACATTTCTTGATCAAAAACAAACAGAGGTGTTCAGAAAAGTAGCAGTACGCTTAGTAATTTAAGGTTTTTTAGACTTAAGTCAAAACAAGAACTTCTTTAAGCCTCTATTTCTACCAAGAACCGTCTTGTAAAATTGAACAAAAGCAATTAGGGAAGTATTGTATCGTCTACCTTTCCTTATGTTTATTTTGTTCACAGATATTGCCAACATTCTAAACCAAAGTTCTAAACTATTTCTTTACTTCCTTCTGTTTATATAAAAAAAAAACATTTTGTTGCCCTTTTCCTAATATTGCGGGGGACGGTAAGCAGTTAAATTTCTTATTTGTATATATGTATATTTATGTAAATTTATAAGTTTTTTCCCTTTCAGAAAATATGATTTACGATCTTCCGTTTTGTTATTCGTTATACAAATAAATATATTCCATTGTAGGATTTCTTTCACTCTATTTTGTTTGTTATTTTATGGATTTCATTTCTAGTTCTTTTAACACATTTATTCAAATTTTTCTAGTTTAACACTTTTGCTGTTTCAGTAGTCGTCTGTAGTTTATATAAAAATTTTGGACAACTTAACACTTTGCTGATATTTATGCATACGTTTATGGGAATTCTTGACTACGAGGGGTAGTAGAAGTTAGAAGAATATGTTTACAAGTAGAAGTTACAATGATTGCCAACCGTTGGTTTGTGTAACATTTCTTTTTTACTTATTTCATGAGCAGTGTTCACCTGCCAACGTGTTAACATTAATTCTTTACGCTGGATATTAGTACATTAAATATATTTTATGAAGGGGATTAGACACAAAATTTATATTTTTAATGCAATAATTTATAGCGAAATATGCAAAATAGATAACAATTTAAACAAGTTTCTATAATAAATGATCAGTAGAATTTGTCAGAGTGACAGTGTTGTTGTTAAGATATATTGTTGCTAATAATATCGCTGGAATTTCAATGGTAGTTTATTTGGAAATTGTTATTTCATTATATCACCAGATAGAAAAATAGTACCTTTGAATTAATTAAGCTCAAGTTTATGCTCAGTTAAAGAGCAAAATTGCAAAAATGATTAAATAGTAACAAATTATTTAAGAAACAATTTTTTTGATCATTAACATTGTTTAGAAACATGGTAGTCTTAATATACATACATATATACACAAAAAAAGGTGATGCGAAATTAACAATTTTTGATAAATAACTCCTGGCGTACACAATTTTGGGAAAATATATTTTTTGCGGGAAATTTTTTTAATAATAATATATTTTTTAAGTAGAAAATAAAATAATAAAAATGAAAACATTTTTTGGGGACATATCACCTTTATGGATGAATAAAAAAATAATTAAGGTAAGAGCAAAATTTTGAAGTGAATGATATCTTTTATTTGTGGAAATTTTTTTATACCCTCCATACTACCGCGCAGAGAATATAAATCGATACGGCGCACAGTGGACCATTTGACGAGAAGGCGGTCAAAAATCTATAACTTTTTATTGGATTGGAATTTTGGATTAGCCTTTAAGTTTTGCTATAAAACGTAATTCTCTACCGAAAATAAAAAAAGTTACAGAGGGTTTAAAATACATTTTCATTTGTAGTTGAATTTTAGTGCAAAAGTGAAGTGTTAAAAGGTAAAAAAGGTTTTTTTTAATATAATATAATAATATAATAACAATTTTTTAACAATTTTCTAAGTTATTTTTTTCAGAAAATGCCAAACTTTGGCCCCCGTAAACTTATTAGTCCTAATGTGCACAAGGGCCAAAGGTTGTTTTTTTTTTTTTTGAAAGATCCCGAGTTAAAATATAATTTATTAAGCGGCGAGCGTAAAAGTTACCTTATATTGGTTCAAGATAGAGAAGTTTCAATGAAAAATTCGTATGTTTTTGCTTTAGTTAAATTTTTTTTTATTGTCTTTTTAAATATTTCTATATCAATTTTTATTGTAAATTTATGAAATATAACAATTTTTATTGTAAATTTACAAAATATATAAATTTTTAAATCAAGAAAATTTTTTAACTATATAAAAAAAAGTGTAACTTATTGTTAGTGTAATGAAAAAGTACTTTAAATCAACCAATTTTAGTAAAAATTTCTTCCAAATAGCCTTGATTTTCATCATCTAGAAGTTGTTTAGCTTCTTCGTCTAATTCAATGGAGGTAGTTTTCCATTTTTGACGAATGTTGGACATACATATATGGATCTGAAGTGCACAACAAAATAGTGATAAGGTCTTCAATAGTACAACATCTGGACATTTTCCTTGTGTTGTGCTCGCGAAAGAATCTGTAGTCTTTGTTCCATTTTTCTTGCGCTTCTTCAGATAGATCTCCTATTGGTAGCCTATTGTTTTGAATTATTTGTTCCCCATGGTACAAAATTTTATGAACTGTGGATGGCATATATCTCCAAGAGTATTTTTCATTATAAAGTATAGCTATTTTATTGGCGTACTCTCCAATTTTTTTTTCCATTTATCTTTCTGGTGCATGCTAGAACTTGTAATATGATTTTGAACTGTCTTATTAATTCCATCTAGTATTTCCATCATTTGCGTTTCCTTCCCCTTGTTTTGGTTGGTCGATTACGAGGCCTAGCTGTAGATATTTTTGTTGAATTTGTTTTTTTTTGCTTTCTTTTTTCTTCATTTTCTTTGTTTTTTCTCATTGTTTCACCTAACGGACCAAATTCCAAATCATAACCCAATTTAAGAATATGCTCCATGAAACGTGTTCTAGCATGAAGAGGGGACATTCCAAATTCGTAGTTTTCCTTAAAACTATCGTCTTCTGGTGGGTGTTGGCTTAATTGACTTGATGTCTTTTGGCATATAATGCAGCTTGACGTTGACTTTGTTCCAGTTAAAGCTTGTGCAACTTTTCCATCAATCATTGTGAGACACATTTTAAAATTTACTTCAATGTCTTGGTCATCAAATTTAAATATTACTGGTTGAAGTTCCTTAATTTGATCTTTTATTTTTTGAACTTCTTCAGTTATGACATCTTTGGTTTCCTTTTTGAATGCAAATTTTATTGGTCTGCAATACTTTGATGAAGAAGGAATTTCATTTTTCCATATATCAATTTCTGTTGCTCTACTAGTTGACGGCTCTAAGACGCTATACCTTTTTGTTAAGCGCAATGGAACGAAAGATACCATAAATAAATTAGTATCTGATGAATTTTCGGCATTAAATTGCTTGTATTGTTTCTGACCAGAGGATCCATCACATCCCCATTTAGAAATTAAAGTAATGCTGCCATTACCAATTTTTTTTTAAATGATCAGTATCAAGCGTATTTAGCAATCGTTCTGCAGTATGTTCAAGGAGATCTTGCAATTTTATTTCTGCTGATGTTGAAGTGACACTAATAACAGATTGTGAAGGTAAGCATTCTTTTTTGGCAGAAACTAAATCTCGATACTCTGGAAAAATCCCACAATTCTTTTCATTGGTTCGCTTCCGCAATTCCTTATATTGATTTTTGGTCAATTTCAAATCCAAAAATAGGGCGAACGCTTCTTCCGGCGTAAATTTCTTATCTTCAATTGGTGTAGGAATGCTTTTCAAAATCCTCTTTGTGCGCCTTGGGCTCGCTTCTACTATTTTTTCAATTATTTCAATTTTATTTTTTTTTTTTTGGGTTGGTTGAATTTGGTGCTAAAATGAATCCTTAATAATTCTTTGAGAAATTTCTTCATTGATATTCTCCAGCTTGCGTCTTCGAGATCTTTCACTACATCCGTCAATTGGTTTTGCTGGCCCTTTTTTCCACTTTCGTTGGCAGTTTTGTAGATGCACTCTCAAAAAGAAGTTCCTTTATTAACCAGTCTTGGTAACGTTTGTACATCTTTGCCTTGCTATGGGAGCATTCAATGTACCGTCTTTTCAAATTCGGTGCAAAATTAGTAATTTTACCTTTGTGCATTTCAATGTCTTCTAGGTTACAATTCTTAAAGAAGTCGTTGCTCACTATGTGCAAAATTACATCGTCAACATCATTTCGTTGAAAATAAATATCTGCCAGATCTCTGTAGCAGTACTTAGCCATTGCACAAATTGTAATGAATAATAATTGTGGAAACATTATTGTAAATACTCTTTCTTGCAATTATGTAAAATAAAAATGTTTATCTTTTATTACCACTTTTAGAAGCATAAAAACCCACACCCTAACCCCTTTTAAAAGGTGAAGCATGCCTGTTCATATCTTAAAGGGCTATGTCGCAATAGTTTTTCTTTTTTTACCATTTACCTGTTATTTAAATTGTTTCCCATTTTATCAGGTATTTAAACTATATAACTCTAATTCAGACTGTTAATGTTTTAGAAAGATACCTATGTAAATGTACCTGTAACAATTAAGCGCATTATATCTCAACCCTTTTTTATAAGTATATAACAACTCCTGAAAACTCTACCGACACGCAAAAAAATACACCGCGGTGCACCGGTACGACCAACTTTTGTATTCACAACACTCAGACGGACGGACGGACATCGTTTAATTGATTCAGAAAGTCTTTTTGAGTCGATCCGTATAATAAAAGATGGATAAAGGTCCAATATTTTTGGCAGTTACAAACATCACCTCAAACTTAATATATCTTAACCACATAGTGGACAACTTTTGTATTCATAAATTTTCCAGAAAATATCTAACCTTGGGTCAGAAAAATTGTTCTCGTGCACACGGGCGGAAACTGGCGGGTATATAATGGGGTATAGGAGTATAGGGGAGGGCTCGGACTATTGAAGAGTGCAAGACTTTTTCTGACTGCTTTTGACTGGCATGAGTTATGCTCTATTAAGTAGGAGATTTTCGGAAAATTTGGAATGACTCAGTGATTTTACATTTTTAACGTTAATAGTATGGAAGCCAAAAAATTATACAAAATTTATTTCACTTCAAAATCTTTTAAATCAAAAAAGTTACAGTCATTCAAAAATAAAAATTTACATAGAAATTTTTGATTTTAGCAAAATACTGAGAAAGCCCATTTTCGAAGACCCTGTTCGCTGTGATATAGTTGAGATAGAGTCGCAATTTTTTGGCTCCCAAGGTTTACTAGTATTTACTACCAAATGAATAACATAACTTTAAAATCGGTAACAAAAAAAAAAAATATTTTTGGCCGCCTTCTCAAAATATGGTCCACTGTGCGGTGATGCCTGTCCGTCTATTGAAATCACTCTCATTAGTGCATCACATTTCTCACCCTTTTTAATTTCTCGAGAAAAGAAAACACACATTTTTTTTCTCTAGATTTTCCGAGATTTCTTGAGAAGATAAAATCTACTGCAATCTGTAATGTAAACTGAAATTCATATCTTTATTACACAACAAAAAAAAATTGTAACGTTAAAATAAATTCTTCAAGTTTTACAAAATATATAAAAAGGTTTATAAAAATATTATAAATTTAAAAAAATTTGTGATTTAAAATAATGTTTTAAGAAGCACAGGGCATCCAAAGTTGAATATCCCATCCTTGTACTTTTTTTGGTAATATAATCTGTTGCAACAGAAAAATTCCGCTCATTTTGCGTAGAAGTTGGTTTAATGGTCAGAAGTGCATGCTAAAGATTCTGCAAATTTGAGGTTCTCTTCCCATTTACTTCAAATATTTAAATGCCTTTGTTAATGATTGAAATTTGTCAGCACTCGGACTTTCATATTCTTTTAAACTTTTTGTAATTGCAAAAATTATTTGTTGCTGTAGACTTGCTTCTTCTTCTCGATCTGGACATTCTTCAATATTTTCAGTTTCACCAGTTTCTTCAGTATTATCATTATCACTGTTTTTAGTTTCAAAAATTCTAGATGATATAGACTTAGCCAATTTATATATCTCTTGTGTTGGTGCCACGTCAAAAAACTATCGTTTTCTTTATGTGACATACAATCAGGATTCTGTAGGAGCCTAATAAGAGATACTAAAGTATAATTCCTCCTTTTAGACTTTTTCTCCCTAATTGCGTTAAGGAAGTCTCGACTTAAATTAATGTTTAATTTTTCTAAAGTTGTAAATAAAAACCTGACAGCTCCATCAGCAGATAATAGTGCAGAATCTTCTCGGCTAAGAGTTTTAATTGTAATCCGGAGAGGTTTTAAAGTTGTTAATATTATTTTAGCAACCTCAACATAGTCGTCATTTCACAAACTACCCAAATTTAATTCAATCAATAAAGCCTTTTTGATTGGGCCGCTGATTCTTACAAATCTTTCTACCATAGCCTACATTGCATTCCATCTAGTAGAACAATCTAAGATTACCACTAGCTCTTTTACCTCCTCTTCCACTACATATTTTTGTAATATAGCATTTTTAATGGGGGAGCTTTTAAACATTTTTGATATTTTTCGAATGGATTTAATAGGTTTTTCGATTTGAGGTTGCAAACAAATATCAAAACTTTTACAACTTCCATATCAGAATCATCATCAGAGTTATTATGTTCATTTATAGCGTCTTGTATTTCAGACACGTTATCAGATTCCAGTTCCTCGATACAAGAAAAACTATCAGGATGCCTCTTCTTGTTATAAAATACTTTCAGAACAGCCAAATGCAACCCGTGATTGTAACAAAGTTGATGAAATTGAGAAGATAATCTTCCAAATTCCTGCATTACAGCAGTACCATCACTCATTGTAGCTACTATGTCGTCATTAAATATGATATTAAACGATTTTGATTTTTCTTTTACTATTTCCAATGCTTTTTCAGCAGGGCAACTACCAACGACAGGAATCATTCCTATATTGTCTGAATCTTTATTATAGTAAAGGTGTACATTATAGTGGTCCTTAAAAATGAAAATGCGATTTTGTGGAGTGTCGGGATCCAGTTGGTTTACTTTCTATATAAAACTAATAAATGTGAAGTTTGGGGACATTCGGATAAAGAAAAGTCGCGCCGGAAATCGATTGAAAATTTCAAGTGTGTTTATATGTGGGAAATATGACTTTCTTTCAGATTTTACGAAAATTTCGTTCTATAGTTTAACTCTTCCGACAAATTGTTATATAATTCGGGATCAGTATTAAATTATCTTTTCAAAAAGCTATAAAACTTCAAAATCGAATAAAAACTAGTCAAGAAATAGCAAATGCCCCAGACCACACTTGTGCCAAAAAAAACTAGTTCATTAAACTTGATGACATTTTTTTCAACTTTGAGAAATTGATTACAGCCATAATTTTTTTTGGTCTCTGTATTTGTAGGGATTCAGTTATGAATATTATTTTATTACCACGTTGTTGACCTATTGCGCATTGGGACCGAAAATGGTAATTTTTTTTTTTTGATAAAATTTTGAAAACTCCTTTTTCAAGTTTTAAAAAATTTTCTTAAACAAAATTTGAAAAAATGAGGCTGGCACTCTAGGGTTATGTTAAATACATGTTAGGGATTAATTGTGCGAATTTTTAAGAAAATCCATGTGCCACAATTTTTTTGACAACGATTTTATTTTTGCGGATTTCGAGAAACATGGGATTTTTGTGAAATATTCAGTATATGCAATCTTTCTATATTCCATATATCACAAATTATTCAGTTCTCCATTTTAAATGCTATATTTTATCTCAATGGCCTAGGGTTTCGAAAAAAAATAATATGACCCCATTAACCCTTTTGGAATTGGGGTCACATATGACCCCAAGCTAATAAAAGACAATTTATTCAAAAAATTCAAATATTTTGCAAATACCAATGAATTTTTAAAAGCGTTACTACAAATATTAAAATCTTATTAGTGTAAACGTAAAAGCCAGTTGGTGGGTATCAAAGATTCAGCTTAGTCAATTTTTACTCTCTTACTTGTTTTAATTGTAAATAAATTTGTTATTCTTTTCACATAAAAACAAATTTGACGCGAAGTTTGACTCGAAGTTTGTTTTTATTTGAGATGGATAACAAATTAATTTAGAACTAAAATATGTAAGAGTGTTAAAATTGTTATCCTTTTCAAATAAAAACAAATACCACTCCCCGCAGAGGTCTTGCTTGACAGTTATAATCTAATAAAATAATCTAAGTCAAATATCCACAAACACTACTCCCTCTTTCCTCCTTCCCATAACATATTTTCCTGAGATCAACACAATGCACTGCATCTGTAAGGGGCATCCCCTGAGTGTTGGTTAATAAATAAATAAAAAAAAATTCACGTCAAATTTATTTTGATTTGAAAAAATTAAAATTTTACTTTTTTAGCTGCTAATGAAACAACTACATCAACAATTTGCGTCAGACACTACAGCATATTTGTATTATTTATATTTATATGAACAATTTTGCGAAATAGAAAAGAAGTTAACAAAGTAGAATATACCTCCAATTTGCTTAGACTCCGGTAAGTGCTCTCGTGGAATATACTACATGGAATGAAAAGTACGTGGCCTCACATAGAGATGGTGTGACAAGTGGCAATTTTTTCTGTTTATTCAGTAAAGCCAACTATTGGAAAAGTTGTATCAAAATTTCATGACATTTCATTAAATAGAAAAAGTTAACGTTATAAAAATGATGCTGCTTTTAAAGTTTGCGAAAAAATGGTTCCCAAAGAGTTTCGTGTTGCGATTAAACACTGCTTTTTGGTGGGAAAAAATTTAGCCCAAGCCGAAAATGGGATTTATAAGCATTATGGTGAATCTTCGCCATCATTTTCAATGGTTTAAGGGTGGTATTCCGTATATAAACGTGGCCGTACGAGCACGAATGATGCAGATCGCCCTGGTATTTCAAATGAGGTAGTTATTTGAAAAAAATTTAGAAGAAGTGCATCGGGTTGTATTGGGTGATCGAAAGAATAAAATGTGTCAGATTGCTGGTATCATAAAGATATAAACGGAGCTAGTTCGACATATATTACATGATCATTTAAATATGAAAAAGCTTTCGGCTCGATGGGTGCAGCGATTTCTAACAGCTGAACAAAACCTGAAACGTGTTCATGATTCAAAGTACGATTTGGAGATGTTTGAAGTAAACCCAACTGAAATTTTACTTCGATTTATAACAATGGATGAGACATAGATTCATTAGTATATACCGGAGTACAACTAACGGTCTTCGAAGTGGTTACAAGCGTGCTAAAGCCGAACAAAGCGGCCACGGAATCAACAATCGGCTGCAAAGTTAATTGTCAGTGTTTTTGGGATGTACGTGGTATAATATTTAGTGATTACTTGGAGAAATGGAAAACAATAACTGCCAAGTACTGTGTTGGACAGATTGGATGAAAAATGAAGAAAAACGATCTCACTGAATTAAGAAAAACAAGTAAGAAAATTATAGCCGGTCTAGACCGACTATATGATACCCTATACCATGCGTTTAGAGACCCTATCTCATAGGCCCAACTAACTGGACATAGAAAATAAGTATAAACCAAATTTGAGTGGGATTTTTATTAATTTTTTTGGCTGCAGATATGAAAAAGTTCATATGGATGCCATATCTATATTGGGACTGGGCCCAAAAATGGACCGATCCTGACTATGTTTTGTAAAGTCTCTTGTATTTTGCAAAAATATATACAAACAAAATTTGAGAAGAATCAGTACAATATTTTTGTTTTTTGATAGATTTAAGTGAAGATCGGGAAGCAGCTCTATATGGGGCCTATGACTAAGAGTTGTCCCATAGGGATCATTTTTGGACTACCCATTAATGGATGTAATAAACGCATACAAACCCAATTTGAGTGAGATCTATATGACAATTTGGATCTTATGGCAATTTATGTCGATTTCATAGGGGTCATTTGTATGGGGGCTAGGTCTGAACATGGACCAATTTTCACCAATTTCAATAACGTTCATCGTATGGCGGTAAAAGCTTATATACCAAATTTCATCAAAATATATTCATATTTGCGACCCTATATTCATATTTGCGGCGGACGGACGGACAGACGGACATCGTTTAATCGAATTAGTTAGTGATTCTGATTCGATCGGTATAATAAAAGATGGGTCTAGGTCAAATATTTTTGGTAGTTACAAACAGCAGCACAAAGTCATTATACCCAAACCACATAGTGTTATAGGGTATAAAAATCTTGTACCATCATGACAATGCACTGACGCATTAATCTGCTTTGGCTTCAGAAAAGTTGAAGTTTTTGCACTACAAATTGCTTCCCCACCCCCCCCCCACCCCGTATTCTCCACATCTGGCCCAAATCTATTATTATTTGTTCCCAAACTTAAAAAAATGGCTCCAAGAAAAGAGATTTTCCACAAATGAAGAAGTCATATCAAAGACGGAAGTTTATTTTGAAGAGTTTAACAAATCGTATTTTGTCAAGGGTATCAAGATTTTAGAGCATCGTTGGAAGAAGTGCATTTTACATAACGAAGAGAGAATTAAATTGATTTAAAATCAAAAAAACTGATTTATAAGCAAAAACATGTACAAAAACGCTATTAAATAACACAATCTATATCCTTTCTGAGTTCATATACTGGGCGAAACAATATTGAGTGAAAAAAAGCGCTTTTTATACATATACTAAGATGGTTCCAGAACAACCCGACATGACGTATAGATTGCAGCAGTATGTTAAAAAAAATGTTTTGGTGAAAAGTGGCTTATAGTGCGTTTAAATCTCAGCAAAATCTAGTATATACGAGACTTCCAGCGAAATCTAGCTCATTTTTATTACAGTTCCCATACCAAACAAAATCTAGCTCGTTGCTAGATTTGTGCCAAATCTCACAAAATCTTGCCTAACTGCGTTTTTTAAAAATTGTAAAAACAAAAGCAAACAACTTGAATAAAAAAGAAATAAAATATTAATTATTAACAAAAAAAATGACGAATCCCTAATAAAAAAATATTTAGTAATTGAAAAGTTATAACTTTTTATAGTGACATGTGCCCATTCCAATCTGCTAAATAATAATTGTGGAAAAAGAATTTGTTTTTGCTATTCAAACAATACATTTAACAAATGCTGACTTTTTTTCGAAAAATTTCTATTTCATATATAAATGCAAAAAATATTCAAAATTCAAAAAATAACGATTGTTTGTTTGGACAGAATTGTATCTTCTGAAATTAATACAAAGTAAAGCTGTATGGTACGAAAACTGAAACTAACCACACTGCTTGTAGGCCTGACTTTAGGTGAGTGTGTTAAAGCGCTGACCAAAAAGTGCAAGTACGAGTGTATGTGAAGGTTCATGGTTCAAAACCTCACGGCCGCCCTAAGTAGAAAAAATTTTCATATAGAAACAATCTATTCAATTAAAATATAACAATTATCACAATGTTCAATAAATCGCTGATGAAGGCTGAAATGCCAGAAACCGGTCCGATTAAGAATACAGTGCAGTTATGAATTTTTGAAATATATGCTTTCTTCTTCTTTACCACGCACCATTTAAAATTTCTATTTCAGTTTATGCTTTTTTCATTTTTGATGCATAATATAATTATAAAATCTGTTCCTTTTTAGAATTTTCCATATTGTTTGGTTTCCTATTGTTTTGTTTATTTTTGGTATTTCTAGTTTATATGTTTTATTTTAATCAGCTGTTTATTGTTATAAAATCAAAAACTCACAAAATGTCAATAAAGTCAGATGTAAACGCTATAGATTTTGAAATAGATTTCAACCAAAATCGACTAGATTTTCCTCAGATGTAAACGCACTATTACAAAATATATGTCTTAAATTTAAAGGCGCTACTTTTTTTAAAATTTTTTTTGGAGTCATCAAAAGAAAACGATGTCAGTGATTTTGTAAACATGGAAATAATCTAACCCATAAAAACAAAGCTTTTATTAAAACTCTTTCTTTCCTTATGCATATGAGTTTTGAATATCTCCGTGACTGTGCGTGACTGTGTGTGACTATCTTAAAATTAATCTTTGGCCACAACAAGTCTACGGATAAAGTTTCAGATTCATTGGATGAGGGGAAGTGGGGTTTTAATCTCTCCGTGACTGTGCGTGACTATGTCAAAGTTAATCTTTTTTCACAGCAAGTCTATCGACCAAGTTTCAGATCGGTCGGATAAGGGAAAATGAGTTTTAAATCATTCCGTGACTGTGCGTGACTATGCGTGACTGCGCGTGACTATCTCGAAGTTGATCTTTCTTTGCAGCAAGTATATCGACCAAGTTTCACATCGGTTGGATGAGGGTAAATGATATTTAGATCACTCCGTGGCTGTGCGTGACCACGCTTCACCACGCGTTCAAAGTAATCTTTTTTTCACAGCAAATGCATGGACCAAGTTTGAGATCGATCGGATAAGGGGATATGACATTTAGATCACTCCGTGACTGTGCGTGACCATGCGTGACTGCGCGTGACTAAGTCAAAGTTAATCTTTTTTTCACAACAAGTGTATGGACCAAGTTTCAGATCGATCATATGAGGGCAAATGACATTTAGATCACTCCGTGACTGTGCGTGACCATGCGTGACTGTGCGTGACTAAGTCAAAGTTAATCTTTTTTTCACAGCAAGTGTATGGACCAAGTTTCAGATCGATCGGATGAGGCGAAATGACATTTAGATCACTCCGTGACTGTGCGTGACCACGCGTGACTGTGCGTGGCTACCCCAAAATTAATCTGTAGTCACGACAAGACTATGGGCCAAGTTTGAGATCAATTGGATAGGGGGAATGGGGTCCACCCATGGCAGACAGACAGACAGAGAGTACGAGTTAAAAGAGTTTAAAAATTGGTCACCGTTATGTAATTCAGTACTTTTTTTTTGAAAGGACCAACCAAAATCAAAGACGAGCTAGATTCTACTCTAGCGGAAGGAACACTTCATTTACGACTATAAAATATTGGGTGACAGAGCTTAAACGAGTCCGTATGAGCTGCCAAGACGAATACGGTAGTGGTCTAGCAATTAAGAGGGCCATGACAGAAATAGTTAAGAAAACGCACAAGATGTTATAGGATGATCATCGGCTGACGGTACGTAAACTAGCTGAAATATAGGTATTTCAAAAAGTGCGATACATGGCATATTGACAAACAATTTGAGGATGAGAAAGCTGCCCGTAAGTTGGGAAACGCGCTGGCTCACAATAGAACAAAAACAGCGTAGTGAAAATGTTTCTTTAGAATCTTTGGCGATGTTGCACCGCAATATAGCCGAGTTTTTATGTAACCGTTGATGAGACATGTGTCCACCACTTCATATCGAAGACAAAAGGACAGTCAAAACAGTGGACTGAAATGGGAAAATCATGCCCGAAAAAGGCGAACGCAGTTCCATCTGTAGAAAAAGTTATGAATTCTGTTTCTTGGGATACGCGTGGGATAATTTTCATTGATTACCTTCAAAAAGGAAAACTAATCAACGGCGAGAATTAAACTAGCTTATTGCAGCATCTGGTGAAATTAAGGAAAAAAGGCCGCATTTAGCGAAAAAGAAAGTTTTGTTTTATCAAGACAATGCTCCAGTTCACACATCCGCCAATGCGATGGACAAAATCCTTACGCAACTTATTCTTCGGACTAAGGTCCCACGGATTATTTTCTATATCCACACTTGAAAAAATCAGTCGGTGGTAAAAGATCTGCCAAGAATGAAGAGGCGGTTGATGGCTATTTTAAGGAGTTAGACAGTTGTTACTATTAACAGGGTGTCGAAGCTATTGAATATCGCTGGCAAAAGTGCATCGCTTATGTATTAGTTGCCTTTTCTTTGTCATATGGAATTGTCCTGGGACCGCCTACGCACTCTTTGGTTGAGGCAAAAAGCTAAAGATTAAAATATTTAGATACATATTTTTCTCGAAATGTTGGATATGTTACTAGAAATAACGGTTATCATTAATAATCATGATTTATAATCTCAACTATGTAGCAGATCATTAGTTGGTTTTTTTTCGATTGTATCAATTTATTAGAATAATTATAAACAATAGCAGAGCCCAGCCCTCGAAATTCGAGTACAAATTCTAGGAAATTTAATTTTTTAATTAAATTTTGTTCTTTAAACGTTTTTTTCTATACTAGCAGATTCCAGCCCTCAAAATTCGAGTGCAAATTCTAGGAAATTTTATTTTTTCCATTAAATAAAGACCCTAAGGGTATGCTAATTAATTACAGCCAAGCCACAAATTTACACAAAAACAAACTCATTTTTATTACAAACACATTAACAAATTTAATAAACACACACAGCATTGTATAATTTTTGTACGTGTTAGTAGCAACTTTAAATGCAATTTACTCAAAATAAAGGAAAAAATTTCAAAATCTGTAAATCTGCAAATCGGCCAAAAAGAAAAATACCTTTCAAATAATATACGTTTGGTCAAAATCGGGATAAAACGGTAGAACAAAACATCGGTCACAAGGAATCGCCTAGCCTACTAATATTATAGATATATTAAAAAATTATGAATATTTATTTATTTACTTAATTCCATTTCCTGTGCAACAAGATAGAGTCTTATATTTAAATAATGAAATAAAATTCATTAAATTGTGAACACACAGAAGATATCGAGTAAATTCAATTGGAATTCCATATTTTGATTTATTATTTAGAGAAGACACACAAAGAAAATACCTCGTTTCCATTTTACTCTTAACTAGGGGCCATAATTCGTTAACTTTCGCAGAGTAAAATAATTCTTAGTATTTGATTTTGGAAAATAAAAATATAATTTCAATCGAAAATTTTCGATAACCAATGGGTTTTTTCATAAATACTTTTATAAGAAGCTAAAGGTAAGCTGATCAATTTTGGCCAATTCACAGTTCAACACAAATTTGTTAAATGCATACGCAGCATTTATAGTTTTTTATCTGAAGCTTAAATATGTGATTTATATATATGTTAGTAGCAACTTTAAATGAATTTTACTCCAAAAAATTGTTCCAGATGGTTGAAATCTGTAAATAGGAGGGACAGCTAAAAGGAAATACCTTTCAATTGGTATATTTTTTTGTCAAAATCGGTTGATAACTAAAACCGTAAAATCGGTCACAAGAAATCGTCTTGCCTATTAATATTATAGATGTTGCTTGCACAACTTTAACAAGTAAGAAAATTATAGTCGGTCGAGACCGACTATATGATACCCTATACCATGCGTTTAGAGACCCTATCTCTCAGGCCCAACTAACTGGATATAGAAAATAAGCATAAACCAAATTTGAGTGGGATTTTTATTAATTTTTTCGGCTGCAAATATGAAAAAGTTCAAATCGGATGCTATATCTATATGGGGACTAGACCCAAAAATGGACCGATCCTGACCATGTTTGGTAAAGTCTCTTGTATTTTGCAAAACTATATACAAACTAAATTTGAGAAGAATCAGTGCAATATTTTTGTTTTTTGATAGATTTAAGTGAAGATCGGGAAGCAGCTCTATATGGGGCCTATGACTAAGAGTTATCCAATAGGGATCGTTTTTGGACTACTGATTAATGGATGTAATATATACATACAAACCCAATTTGACTAAGATTTGTATGATAATTTGGATCTTATGGCAATATATGTTGACTTCATAGGGGTCATTTGTATGGGGGCTATGTCTGAACATGGACCGATTCTCACCAATTTCAATAGCGTTCATCACATGGCCGATGAAAGATCAAATACCAAATTTCATCAAAATATATTCATATCTGCGACCTGCAGTTTGATTACAAGCTTTACACACAGACGGACGGACGGACGGACATCGTTAAATCGAATCAGATAGTGATTCTGATTCGATCGGTATAATTAAAGAGGGATGTAGGTCAAATATTTTTGGTTGTTACAAACAGCAGCACAAAGTCATTATACCCAAACCACATAGTGGTATAGGGTATAAAAATTCTTATAGCCGAATGATATACAAAAGGAAAATTTTTTCGTCAAAGCTTAATGTAAATAAAGCTTTTGAAATATTGTTTCTATTATATTTTATAAAATTTTTGAAGCAACAAGATTTTCTATTGCCGTTTTGTTTTCTGACAAAAAATGTCGCCCTTTTTTTGCCCTTTTTTGGAAAAGTGTATTTTTTTATACATTCCGAGTTAAGAGCAACCTTATATTATATATCAATCGAAAGGTCTCAAAGTGCTGTATTCATAAATGCAAAAAATTTTTGATTATTATCCTCTTGGAAGTCATAGGTTGAAAATATTCAAAAAAGGGGAACAATGGGGAAATATTCTCACACTATGACCTGAAAGAAGTCAATGGCTGGAATTTTTTGTGATTTACTAGGGGTTTACTTTGAGACCTTCCGATTAATGTATAAGAGAAGGTCACCCTTAATTCAGAATATATAAAAAAATACACTTTTCGAAAAAAGGGACAGAAAAAGGGCGACATTTTTTGTCAGAAAAGAAAACGGCATATGATTTGATCTTGACGAAAATTTTGCTACAATATTAATTCTTTATAAAATCGTTGTTTTTATTTTTTTTTTTTTTTAAGTTCATGCTTGAAACCGATTTAAAGTTTACAGTTGCAATATAGAAATGTTTTTAGGTAATTACTAACATGTTGGATTTGGTTTGAAAAAAATCCTTATAGTAATTAATTTGAATATTGCATGTTTATATTATAAACTAAATTTGAATCACAACACAACCAATGAGCAAATATTAAATTTAACTTCATTAGACATAAATAATTGTTTGCTCACATAATCATAATCATAATTGTTATGACAATTAATTTATACAAATATATGCGAAACCAATACCAACCTACTTATTGCTTAGGACTTTAAATAATTCCACTAAATAGTACTTAACGAAATTACTCCCTATTTCTGGCGTGTACAACGTTGACGGAAATTTGTAATTTCAACCAGGAACTATTACTTACTATGCGTTAACATGATTTTTGGTAATTACAATTGTAAGAACCAGTATTTTATTTATAAGAAAACATGTTAATGTGCCACACTGAAAATGTCATAAAACTAAAATGGCAACTTGACGACATATTAACAATTCCAAAATACATAAAAAGGAAACCGATTAGAAATATTTAAGCTTCTTAAAGTTGAGATATGTAAGCAAATTATTTCATATTTTGTTGTTTTGCTCTATTGCAGGCGGATGTTTCCCACAGTGCGTGTTAGTTTTTCGGGTCCTTTAAGGCACATGCAACCACCAGATCGTTATGCAGTTTTGATTGACATCGTACCAATGGATTCAAGACGTTATCGTTATGCCTATCACAGGTCATCTTGGCTGGTGGCTGGCAAAGCAGATCCACCGCCACCAGCACGGCTATATGCTCATCCAGATAGTCCCATAAGTGTAGATGCTTTAAGGAAACAAGTGGTTTCATTTGAAAAAGTTAAGCTGACCAACAATGAAATGGATAAAAGCGGACAGGTTAGTAGTTTATTTTCGACATATATGGAATTTTGAGGACTCATTAAAATGTTTAAAATAAGTTTCAATTAAAGTTGAAATGTTGCTGAAATAGTGTGTTAAACTTCGGAATCATAAATATAAAAGGAACTTTTCACACTTTTAAATACTCATAGAAGATTTGAAATATTTTCAGTTATAAAAAGCATATATTTCAATATTAATTATAAGCGCTAAGAAATCTTAAATAAAGTTAGATAGACATCTGATAAAAAGGCTGCTTACATTTGCATAACTTAAATTTAAAATCTATCATATTAATCATGTCAAAAACCTTTCACTTGAGATCTTCCACATAACTATAAATGTTGCTGAAACATACCATATTAGCTGAAATTTTACATTTGTACTATATATGCCATACACTTAGAGACCCTATCTATTAGGTCCAACTAATTAGATAAAGAAAATACGCATAAACAAAATTTGAGTGGCATTATTATTACTAGTATAGCCCAGCACTCGAAATTCGAGTGCAAATTCTATGAAATATTATTGTTTCATTAAATTTTTGTCTTCCAATGTTTTTTTAATCAGTATGTATAAAAAATTTATGAATATTTAAACGAGCCTAAAATGAGGTTTGAGTGTATTCATATTTGTGAACTGTAGCTTAATTACAAGGTTTACATAGACACTCAGACGGACAGTAAGACAGACAAACGGATGAAGATATATCGCTAAATATCGCGAAAATGAGTCGACCTCCATAACAAAAGGTGGGTCTTCTTCAGATAGTTTCAAACATCAGCACAGATTCTCTTTGCGGTCCAAATTTTACATTCTGAGTCCAAATATTCTAATAACATTGAACGTAATATGTAGCTGTGAATAATTTGAGACAACAAGATTTTTTCTCTGAGTGTTAGATCATAAAGACAACTAACTATTTGCAAATTAAATATTTCTGCTCCTGATAAAGGCCAAATTTTCACCGATTTATTCGAAATTCTTGGAAATATTATTTTTTTATTCAATTTTGTATTCCAATGTTTTTGTAATCTAAATATGTTTTGTAATCTAAGTATGTTAATCAATTTTAGCAATTCCCAATTCAACACAGAGCGTCTGATATATAATTTAAACCATTCGCATTAACAGGATGTAACGAATTATTATAAATATTTTATTTTATTTCATTTAATATATTTTTAAGACAGATTAAACATAAATTTTATCATTCTCTGCTTCTCCTCCAAATGAACTATAACTGTGCCAATTTTCACACTCCTCCGTGCCCGCATATTGCTTAAAAAGGGAACTAAAAATTTACCTTCACGTATTAATATATAGATTTTTGCCTTCGAATATGAAAAAGTTCATATCAGATGCTATATTTATCTGGCTCGAAAAATAGACCGATCCTTATCATATTTTGTAAGGTTATTTATTTTTTGCAAAAACATACAGAAACCAAATTTAAGAAAAATCTGTGCAATATTTTTGTTTTTTTGAAAGATTTAAGTGAAGATCGGGAAGCAGCTTTATATGGGGGCTATGACTAAGAATTGTTCTATAGGGTTTATTTTTAGACTACTGATAAAAGGATGTAATAGACATACACAAACCAATTTTAGCGAGACCTATGATATTTTGTATACTACGGCAATTTAAGTCGATCTCTAGGGGACATTTGTATGGGGACTGGGTCTGAACATGAACTGATTTTCACCAATTTCAATAGCGTTAATCCTATGGCTGCTAGAAGCTTATATACTAAATTTCATCAACAAAAATTCATATATTCTTGAAATTTTTACAGTAGGTAACTGCCTATACGGAAGGAAAAATAGGTTATATATTTTTTGATTTTTCAAGGGGGTGTTGCACCTTCCATATAAAGTGAATTTTGAATTTCTAATTTCAACATATAATATCTGGAATACTACGACAGCAAGAGTTCTGAAACTATGTGCATGTACATATTAATCTAATTTTAAGAGTCGCAGGAAAAATGGGCGGGATCGGACCAATGGTCGTAGCCGCCAAAATATAAAGAAAATATTTAATGTAATAAAATTAGAGTAATGTAATAGTGCAAGCGTTGGCACTTTATGTGAGCTCATAAGTTATCAACGTTAGCACTCGGAAAAAAATGGGCAGGATAAGATGAGTGGGCGTGGCAATCCCATGCCAATGGGAGTGGCACTTCCTATACAAAAAATGTGAAGTACTATGAAAATGACAGTCTTGAAACTCTTGACAAGTACATTTATTACCACTGTGAGTAGTTGTGGAAAATATAAGCGGAATCCCCAAAATCAATAATTGTCAAAACCGAAAATCGCGAATAGCAAAAATCGCCAAAATCAAAAATGACAAAAAAAAAAAATTTTTGAAAGACCAAAATTACCGAACCGCAAATAAAAAAAATCGCAAAAAAAAAAATTGTCAGAACCGAAAATCGCGAATAACAAAAATGGCAAAAAACAAAAATCACCGAAATCAAAAAACGCAGAAACGAAATAATAAGCGCTATGAAAATGGCAGTCTTGAAACTTTTGACAAATACATACGTACATTAATTAAAGCAAAATTTGGGCGGAGTGCTGAAATAAAAAATCCCAAAAACCGAAAATCGTGAAGAAGAAAAAAATCGCCAAAATCAAAAATAGCAAAAAACCAAAATCAAAAATCAATAAAAACAAAAATCGTCAAAACCGAAAATCACGAATAAAAAAAATCACAAAAAAACAAAAATTGCCACAATGAAAAATCGCCAAAACCGAAATCGCGAATTACAAAAACTGCCAACTTCAAAAATCGCAAAATACAAAAATCGCCTAAAACAAAAATCGTCAAATCAACAATTTCAAAAAAAAATCTCCAAAATCAAAAATAGCAAAAAAAAAAAAAAAATCGGCAAAACCGATAATCGCTAATAAATCAAAAATTTCCAAATTTTCGCGAATATCAAAAATTGCAACAAAAAAAATCAATGTCAAAAACCGCCAAAACCGACAATCGCGAAAAGCAATATTCGCCAAAGTCAAAAATATCAAAATACCCCACTATGCATTTTTGTTAAATTGAGCAAATAATAATAAAACAAAATCAAAATCATGCACATTCAACATACTAGTAGGCATTTGGGAAGGTAACAAAACTCAAATGTTGCCAAAACAAAAATAACCAGAACCGAAAATCGCGAATAACAAAAATCGCCAAAAACAAAAACCGCCGAAATTAAAAATCGACAAAGCCCAAAATCGCTAAAAATCCAAAAGTGCAAAAAACAAAATTTGTCAAGATCAAAAATCACAAAAAACCAAAATCGTCAAAGTCCAAAACCGCCAAACCCGAAAATATCAAATAACAAAAATCGTCAAAAACAAAATCGCCTAAAACAAAAAGTGCCAAGCCAAAAATCGCGAATAACAAAAATCACAAAAAAAAAAACAAAAATCGCTAAAATGAAAATCGCCAAAACCGAAATCGCGAATAACAAAAATCGCCAAATTCAAAAATCGCAAAATACAAAAATCGCTGAAGACAAAAATCGCCAAAAACAACAATTGCAAAATAAAATCGCCAAAATCAAAAACAGCAAAAAAAATCACAAAAAACGCTAAAGTCAAAAATCGCCAAAAACCGATAATCGCGATTTAAAAAATCGCCAAAATCAAAAATTTCCAAAGCGGAAAATCGCGAATATCAAAAATTGCAAAAAACACACCAATATCAAAAACCGCCGAAAGCGGAAATCGCATATTTTTTAATTTGAGCAAATAATTATAATACAATATCAAAAATACACACATTCAACATACGAGTATTTGGAATAACAACAAAAGTCAAATGTTGCCAAAACAAAAATTACCAGAACCGAAAATCGCGAATAACAAAAATCACCATAAATAAAACCGCCAAAATTAAAAATCGCCAAAGTCCAGAATCGCCAAAAATCCAAAAGTGCAAAAAACAAAAATTGCCAAGATCAAAAATCAAAAAAAAAACAAAATCGTCTAAGTCCAAAACCGCCAAACCTGAAAATAGCAAATAACAAAAATCGTCAAAAACAAAATCGCCTAAACCAAAAAGTACCAAGCCAAAAATCGCGGATAACAAAAATCACAAAAAAAAACAAAAATCGCTTTAATGAAAAACGCCAAGACCGAAGTCACGAATAACAAAAATCGCCAAATTCAAAAATCGCAAAATTTAAATATCGCAAAATACAAAAATCGCCTAAATCAAAAATCGCCAATATCAACAATTGCCAAAAAAAATCGCCAAAATCAAAAACAGCAAAGAAAAAACAAAAATCGTCAAAAATCGGCAAAACCGATAATAGCGAATTAGAAAAATCGACAAAATCTAAAATTTCCAAAGCCGAAAATCGCGATTATCAAAATCTGATAAAAACACGCCAATATCAAAAAATGCCGAAATCGAAAATAGCAAAAATAAATATTCGCAAAAGACAAAAATCTCAAAATACCCCACTGTGCATTTTTGTTAAATTGAGAAAATATTAAAACAAAATCAAACACACGCACTTTCAACATACGAGTATTTCGAAAGGTAACAAAACTCAAATGTTGCCAAAACAAAAATTACCGGAACCGAAAATTGCGAATAACAAAAATCGCCAAAAACAAAAACCGCCGAAATTAAAAATCGCCAAAACCAAAAATCGCCCAAAAATCTAAAATAGCAAACAACAAAAATCGTCAAGATCAAAAATCACAAAAAACCAAAATTGTCAAAGTTTAAAACCACCAAACGCGAAAATTGCAAAAAAAAATCGCGAAAATCAAAAACAGCAAATAAACAAAAGTCGCCAAAATCAAAAATTTCCAAACCTGAAAATCGCGAATATTAAAAAATCAAATATCGAAAATCAAATATCGCCAAAATTTTAAATCGCAAAGTCAAAAATCGACAAAATCAAAAATCGCCAAAAAAAAAATAAGTAAAACAGTTTCCTACAAAATGTATTCCCAGTTTTTTATTTCGTTACGATGGGTGTAGCGAAGCGCAACGAGTTACAGCTGGTGACTCTCCTCATCCTATATTTATGCTTTTTGGTTTATCTTTTTAAACATTTATCTAAAATTGAGTAACATAATTGCAATAAAATTGAAATTGTTTGTGTACATATATAAAGCACTCGAATATAATTCCCCTTCCCTTTCGTTGTAATTTCTTTTCAGATTGTTTTAAATTCAATGCATCGCTATCAGCCACGTATTCATTTGGTGCGCTTAAGTCATGGCCAGAGTATACCAAACAATCCCAAGGATTTACAGGAAATGGATCATAAAACTTTTGTATTTCCAGAGACAGTTTTCACGGCTGTAACGGCATATCAAAATCAATTGATTACGAAATTGAAAATCGATTCAAATCCCTTTGCCAAAGGTTTTCGCGATTCGTCACGTCTGACTGATTTTGATAGGTAAGCAAAAATATTTAATGCATATAAAAGAAATAGTAGAAAGTGATAAACCAATAAAAAAACAAGAATTAAAAGATTTCCAGCATCACATATTTTATTATTATTTTTTTTTTTTAACATTTAAAAAATATTTTCTTTCAATTTACTTAATTTGTATTTAATTGCAAATGGCATGCATGTTGCATTTTGCTGTTAAAATAGATTAACTTGCATTCATTATAAAAGTTTAAATCCCCCCTAATAAAATTAAAGGGTTCAAAGCAATTTTTCTTTAACGAAAACAGCAGCAACATCTCTATAGTTTTTACACGTTTTGCAATCATTCAACAGTAATAAATATAATTTCTGTTTTTGGCAACAATTATGTGGTCGCCTTAATAGGCTGCCGAAAGTGTTGAATGTTCAATGGTGAGTAAAAAAAATACCTCATCACAGCCATAAAAAATAAAAAAAAAAAATATTCACATGCCACTGTATGGTGAAACATTAAATAAAAAAGAAGTTTTCATTTTTATTATTTATCAACATGATGCACAGTGAGAAGATAAAGAGGATCTCTCTTTAAAATTTGTGTTTATAAAAATATATAGAAAACCTTAAAGAATCGTTTGGAAAATACTAGTTTTCGACAAGTCGAAATCGATTTAAAGATTGATCGATTGATTCAAAGACGGTTTAAAAATTAAAATTTAGTTTTTAGCATTTTAGCTCTATAAAAGTTTTTTTTTTAATTTTCTCAAAATCTCCCACTGTGCATTTTTGTTAAATTGAGCAAATAATAATAAAACAAAACAAAATCAAAAACACGCACATTAAACATACGAGTATTTGGAAAGGTAACAAAACTCAAATGTTGTGTATTTTTTTTTTTTTTGTATCAGCAGACTCTTTTAAATGAGTCAGACATTTAGGCATCAATATCAACATCAACATCATAGTTGAAAATTCAAAACTAAAACATATTAAGCCACTGCAGGTGTAAAGCAAAAAAGAAAAGTCTCCGAGAACTAAAAAACAACGAGCAGAAACTCCTATTATACCCTTTTTTTTTTGAACTAAAGTGAAATATATCCCACACAGAGACATAGAAGCCACAAACAAAATGCTGCATTAATTTCTCTGGCTGCCAAAATAAAAACGCAAACAGAACAATATAAAGGTAACATAAACTGAAAGAAGCAGTGATGGTGTTAGTGGTGGCAGCAGTAGTAGTGGCCAGCATTTGTAGTGCCATGGCGTGGCGGTAGTGTTTTAAGTAGAGTAAATTATAGGTCGGCATGTTTAACTTTGAAATAATATTCGTACATGAAAAACACGATAATAATGAGTAAATGTTCAAATAACTTTACTTTGGCTTAATATGTTGCTGGTTGCTAATGCTGCTGTATGATGTAGTTTTGTATATTGTTGGTGTTGTTGTTGTTGTTTTCAAGTTGTTCATTGCAATTATTATTATATTGTTTTAGACCAGGCGAAAAAAAAATATGCTTAATTTATAAACACTCCGAGTCAGTAGAACAGGGAATGGAAAGTTATTAAAAGAAAATTATGAATTTATGCCAAATATATACAAGACATGATAAGATTTATCAAAGCAAAATTTACAAATGAAGAATTTTTTAAAATATATTTTTGATATCGGAATTATCGAATTCAATTTTTTTTTATATCAATTTTTAGTTTGTATACTAGGCCCTTAATAAAAAAGTGTTAAAACTCTCGGTCTCACCCCCTAGAAATATCCGCTTAGCAAAAAAAAAAAAACTGACAAACACAAAGTTTTGGGCCAATCAAAAACATTTAGTCGTGCTTCAACGCGATTGAAAATTTCAAGTGTGTTTATATGGGAAAATATGAGTTTTTTTTTCAGATTTTACGGAAATTTCGTTCTATAGTTTAATTTTTTCGAAAAATTGTTGTATAATTCGGGATCAGTATAAAATTATTTTTTCCAAAATCTACAAAAAATCAAAATCGAATAAAACCTCGCCAAGAAATAGCAAATGCCCCAGACCACTTTCGTGCAGAAAAAAAAAACTAGGTCATGAAATTTGATAGCATTTTTTTCAACTTTGAGTAATTGATTAAAGCCATAATTTTTTTTTGGTCTCTATACCTGTAGGTACTCAGAAATGAAGTATTGTTTTATTATCACGTTGTTAACCTATTGCGCATTAAGACCGAAAATGGGAAATTTTTTTGATCAAATTTTGAAAACTCTTTTTACAAGTTTTAAAAAATTTTCTTAAACAAAATTTTAAAAAATGCATCTGGCACTTTAAGGTTTTATTAAATGTATGCCGGAGATTAACTGTGTGAATTTTTAGCTAAATCCCTTTGCCAGAATTTTTTTGACAAGGATTTCATTTTTGCGGATTTCGAGAAAAATGAGTTCTTTCTAAATACTTTGCATCAATAATTTATCAGTTTTTTACTTTCAAATGTTATATTTTATCTTAATAGACTAGGATTTCGGAAAAATATTATATGACCATGTTATGCCTTTTGGACGTGTGGTCACATATGATCCAAGCTAATAAAAAACAATGTCTAAATTAATTAATTTAGCAAATAAAAATGTTAATATTAACACAAAATGAATTAACGAAAACTGAATTTTAACAATAGTAATTGTATCTTATCGTAAGCTGTAACGAGTAATCAAAACCTATTGTGAATTGCATTGATTTATCTTAAACGTATCGTAAGCTAAAATTACCTAATGTAAGCTATAGTTATACCAAAAATAATTTGAATTTCTTACTCTGCAGTTTTCATCAAAACCGAGGAGCAAACGCACCTCCAAAAATAATCTCGTGGTTTTATATATATTATATTAAACGAAATATTTATCTTTCTTTTTTCACCATATTGATAACTTTCAAAAAAAAAAAAAAAAAAAACGTTTATAATTCCTCCATTTCACGACGAATTATAAATTGGTGAAGCAGATTCCTCAAAGGTTTAATCTTTAGGTTCCCAAGAACTTACCGCCCTGTTCTTCATCTCAACATCTCAGAACCTAACATTAAAGTTTAACCCCGGAAGAGTCTGTACAGACAATTTATTCAAAAAACTGAAATATTGTGTAAGTGCTGTTGAATTTTTAGATGTGACGCTGCAAGTCTTCCACGCTAGAAATTTGGAATAAAGCGAACAACGTTAACCCATTCCTTGCCGAGGCAAAACTTTGAATTTTGGCATATTTAAAAAAAATAATTGTTCTAGTAAACTAGATGAAACCCTTACTATGGTTTGGTAAATAAAATTGTGCTATATTTCATCAATTTTTATTACTTGATGATTACCATGATTTTATAATTTGACGTTATTACCCCATTTGGACTTGGCGCCACAAATGACACCAAGCTAGTATAGGACGATTAAGTCAAAAAATTCAATTCAACATATACTAAAAATTCTGGTCATAAAACAATTCAATAAAATATAAAATACTAGATGTTACCCGGTGTGCTTCGCTAACACCCCCTCGTATCGTAATGAAATGGCTCACGCAGTCACAAGGCTTCCACTATTACAGGACTCCAGATATATGACATTTATTATATATTTTATATGGGGGTCCCACGCCCCTTTGCCCTATCCCGTCCATTTTCGTGAGAATACTCACGTTAATAATACATACATATCAATGGAAAGCTACATACCTTGGCTAACAACTGGTGAAGGGATAAAGTTTATTCTATCCATTGGTAAATGTTTACTAACAGTTTAGTAATATGCTTCTTCTTGCCATTTACAAAAATGTGGTCGGCTGAAATCCACTGAAAATAAAGGAATATGAATGAAAACCACCAGTATTCAAACAAAAATGGAAATTTATTTATTTTAATGACAATCAATAGCACTCATCAGTAACCAAAAGCAGTAGATAGTTTGTTTGGTAAAAAGTTAAATTCATATATATTTGCTGAAAACTACCAAATGAGAATTCAAGCAAAGAGTTATTCTATTTAAGCCTCCTCCAATATAACAAACTAAAATATAAAACAACTTTTAAACAAATATGTTTGTATATGAGTACACATTGCTTACTACAATATACATGCTTGTTTTTGTCTTGAAAAGACAAGAAAAACAAGTGAGAAAATTATAGTCGGTCTAGACCGACTATACGATACCCCAAACCATGGTTAAGAGACCCTATCTCTCGGGTCCAACTAATTGGATATAGAAAATAAGCATAAACTAAATTTGAGTGGCATTGTTTTTAATTTTTTTGACTGCAGATATGAAAAAGTTCATATCGGTGCTATATTTATATGGGGACTAGGTCGAAAAATGGACCGATCCTGACCATATTTGGTAAAGTCACTTACATTTTACAAACCAAATTTGAGAAAAATCTGTGCAATATTTTTGTTTTTTGATAGATTTAAGTGAAGATCGAGAAGCATCTCTATATGGGCCTATGACTAAGAATTTTCCTATGGGGGTTATTTTTGGACTACTGATTAATGGATATAATAAACGCATACAAACCCAATTTGACTTCGATCTATATGATAATTTGGATCTTATGACAAGTTATGTCGATTTGATAGGGGTCATTTGTATGGGGACTTGGTCTAAACATGGATCGCATTTGACCAATTTCAATAGCGTTCATCCTATGGCTGATAAAAGCTTATTTACCAAATTTCATCAAAATATATTCATATTTGCGTGTTGTTTGATTACAAGGTTTACATGGACACACAGACGGACATCGTTTATTCGACTCAGAAAGTGATTCTGAGTTGATGGGTATAATAAAAGATGGGTCTAGGTCATATATTTTTGGCAGTTACAAACAGCAGCACAAAGTCATTATACCCAAACCACATAGTGGTATAGGGTATAACAATTTGTTTTTGCTAAACTTACATTTAGCGTTAACGGCGTGCCCTCTGTATTTATACCCTATACCACTATGTGGTTTGGGTATAATGACTTTGTGCTGCTGTTTGTAACAACCAAAAATATTTGACCTAGACCCATCTTTAATTATACCGATCGAATCAGAATCACTTTCTGAGTTGATTTAGCAATGTCCGTCCGTCTGTGTGTCCATGTAAAGCTTGTAATCAAACTGCAGGTCGCAAATATGAATATATTTTGATGAAATTTGGTATATAAGCTTTTATTGGCCATGGGATGATGGGATGAACGCTATTGAAATTGGTGAGAATCGGTCCATGTTCAGACCTAGCCCCCATACAAATTACCCATATGAAATCGACATAAATTGCCATAAGATCCAAATTGTCATATAGATCTTACTCAAATTGGGATTGTATGCGTTCATTACATCCACTAATGAGTAGTCCAAAAATTATCCCTTTGACCCCATATGGAGCTGCTTCCCGATCTTCACTTAAATCTATTAAAAAACAAAAATATTGCACTGATTCTTCTCAAATTTTGTTTCTACATATTTTTGCAAAATACAAGAGACTTTGCCAAACATGATCAGGATCGGTCTAGACCGACTATAATTTTCTTACTTGTTTTAATTTTATTATTTTCTATAAAAATAAAAAATCTTATTTTCGGTTTTTATCAATTTATCAAAAATAAGATTTTTTATTTTTATAGAAAATAATAAAATTAAAAGCTTTTTTAAAAACTTCTCAGGTTAAAAAAAAAAAATTTCTTCTTTTTATTTTTTCAGGCAATTTAAAAAAGTTTTCTACAGAAAAATAAAAAAAAATATTTACAAAAATTTCAGTCGATTTCAAAAATAATACACAGAAACAAAATTTAATAAATAATATATAAAAAAAAATTCTCATGCAATTTTAAAAATTTCAGCTATTTTTGTGAGATTCATTAAATGAGACGATAATTCATTAAATGAGAAAAAAGTAGAATATATTTTTATTGATATTTTATCAAACGGTAAGAAAATGTTAGTGAAATGTGTATACCGGCCAAATAAAAGGGTCGCTTTTTCGAATTTGTTTTCGACGTGGGAAACACTTGCTGTTGCATACGATGGCGTTGTTATATGTGGAGAGTTTAATTCCAATATACTAGTGGAAACCGAATTAATCGATAATATGTCATCCTTTGATCTTATAGCCACTTATGCAATAAACCCAATACACCACACTGCCACTAGTAGAATATTGTTCGATATTTCTTTTGTGGGTAATATATCAAATGTTATATTGTATGATCAAATGTCTGCCCCATGTTTCTCAAAACATTTGATATTTTTAACTTATAATTTCAAGGTTCAACGAGCACAAGAAACAATTAACTATCGTGATTTTAAAAAAATAGATTACAATTTGCTACAAGAACATTTTTACTGTGTTGATTGGAATGATGTGTATTTCATTACTTCTGTTGATGAGCAAGTTTTATTTTTTGAAAAAAATATTCAATATATAATATTTTTTGAAAAAAATATTTACGACGATACTGTTCCATTAAGATCAAAGATTCTAACAACAAAATCAAAACCATGGTTTTCTTATGCCTTAAAACGACTTATCCACAGCAGGGACTTGGCTTACTCAAGATGGAAGTACTTTAGAACACCTGAATTGAAATCAGAATATATAGCCGCTAGAAGGATTGTTGATGCCAACATAAGAAGTGCAAAAATTGAATTTATTCTAGTCATTTTAGTGCCGCACTTGACTGTAGAGAGACATGGAAGCAAATTCGTGAAACCGGAATTGTTAAGTCGATGATGATGCACTAAATAACTAATTTACTGATACTAGCAGATTCCAGCCCTCGAAATTCGAGTGCAAATTCTAGGAAATTTTATCTTTTCATTAAATAAAGACCCTAAATGTATGCTAATCAATAATAGCCAATTCACAAATTAACACAGAAAAACAAACTCATTTTTATTACAAACACGTTAACAAATTTAATAAACACACACATAGCATTGTATAATTTTATGTATGTGTTAGTAGCAACTTTAAATGCAATTTTCTCAAAATAACGAAAAAAAATTTAAAAATCTGTAAATCTGGTGAACAGCTAATAAAAAAAAATACCTTTCAAATAATGTACGTTTGGTGAAAATCGGGATAAAATGGTAGAACAAAACATCGGTCACAAGAAATCGCCTAGCCTATTAATATTATAGATACCTGTGATACCAATCAATAAAAACTTTTACAACTTTTCATGCTTGAATACAAGTAATGTCTCAAACAATGTTAATAATTTTGAATTTTCTTGGGTTAGCCAATCTGATGTCTTTTCAAGTTTTTCGTCTATGAAATCGTCTATGAATCTGTGATAATATGCATCCAAAGTTTATAAAAATATTGCTGCCATTAGTCCTACCTTATGTGACGTACTTATTTAACACTAGCCTTATGTCCAGTACTTTTCCATCTAAATGGAAACATGCAAGAATAGTTCCCATAGCTATTTTATGTTATCTATCAAAAGTGATAGAAAAACTTTTGCACCTGCAATGAGCGTGTATATCAAAGAAAACAATTTGTTAACCGATGCACAGTCAGGATTTCGTTCATATCATAGTTGCGTATCTGCTTTGTTGGATGTCTCCGAAAACTTACGCTGTGATCTAGATAATGATAATTTAAATTTTTTGGTGTTTCTTGACCATTCGAAGGCCTTTGATACTTTGCATGAAACATATGCACTTTTTTAAGCTTTCTCATGACTCAACGAGGCTTCTTTCTTCTTACCTAACAAAGCGATGGCAATCCGTTAACATGGTCTGATCCTTTAAGACTCATCAGAGGATAGCCTCAAGGGTCAATAGTTGGGCCCTTACTTTTTTCAATTTATGCAAGTGATCTACCAAAACAGCTTTCACATTGTAAAATTCACATGTATGCAGATGATGTTCTATTATATCTAAGTAGTCCAATGCAATCTGTTGCCGCTAATATAGCTACGCTAAACGATGATTTACAAAAGATTTTTCTCTGGGCAACAACAAATGGACTTTGTCTTAATCCAAATAAGTCAAAGTGCTTAATAATTCATAAAAGAACAATTGATCCTGCCATAAGTGATGATATTTTAATAAATGGGGAAAAAATAGGAATTGTAAATTCTGCCAAGAACCTTGATTTTTAACAGCAATTTAATATGGACAAATCATGTAAAAGTACTAGTCGGACAATCTTACAATAAGTTAAGGACGCTTTGGTCATCACAATATTTCACCCCTTTACGAATAAGAATCCTACTCGCTAAGACATATCTAATTCCAGGTTTAATTTATGGATGTGAGTTTTGCAAGCTGCAATTCTACCAGCAAAAGAACACAACGTTATCTATAATATTTATAAGCGAGGCGATTTCTTGTGCCCCATGTTTGGTTCCACCGTTTTATCCCAATTTTGACCAAACGTATATTATTTGAAAGGTATTTCCTTTTATCCGTTTTGCAGATTTACAGATTTTTAAATTTTTTCCTTTACTTTGAGTAAACTGCATTTAAAGTTGCTACTAACACATATATAAAATTATACAATGCTATATGTGTGTTTATTAAATTTGTTAATGTGTTTGTAATAAAAATGAGTTTGTTTTTTTTTTGTTGATTTGTGAATTGACTATAATTGATTAACATACCTTTAGGGTCTTTATTTAATGAAAAAATAAATTTCCAAGAATTTGCACTCGAATTTCGAGGGATGGAATCTGCTAGTATTCTACAATATTATTAGATATGAAAGCATTCTCAAGTCTTCCACATTACAACAAACCTTTATGGCGTCTCGTTCGATAGCCTTCTTAAAATCCGTGTACTTCGTTATCTACAAAAAATTATCTACACACAAACCCCACTCTACCTTTTCGAAAAAATTCGGTTTGCCAGATCGCAAAGAGGAAAAAAACATTATTATTCCATTTCACCGTTGTCTTGCATCTGAATGGCAGTTTTACTTGTATGCTTCACGTCTTTGGAATATTGTTCCACATACCCAACAACTTAATACGACTTATTCAGACTTTTATTCTGTTATATCGATATGGTGTATATAAATTGAATTGATTAGATGCGGTGCAGGTTCAATCCCTGAAAACGAGATTTGTTTCATATCGAAATAACTTATAAAGGTTCACTTTTAATTCTATACCATATGCCTAATAAAACTTAACATTCTCCTCGTTTTGATAGTAATTTTCGTTTTATTTCTCTTGTTTTATTTTACAGAGATCCCATGGATTCATATCTATTCGAACAACATTTACGATCCCCATTGAGATTTTTTCCAGATCCCATAATGCAACAACTATCACCCCAAGAAGCAGATGCTGCATCATTGGCTTTCATAGAAAAAGCCCGACAACATTTACAGATGTTTGGACGTTCTCCATACACCGAAATGATATTACCTCATCTCTATCAAAGACCGCCATCAGCAGCCGCTATAAATGCTTTTAATATTGGTATGTGGCAACAGCAGTGGCCACAACTAACAGCCGGTTTCTTGGCCAATCATCAGGCGGCTGCAGCACAGGCCGCAGCAAATGCTGCAGCAGCAGCTGCTGCCGCCTCCAGAACACCACCACCTCCGGGACCACCACCACCAGCAACAACACCATCATCGTCGGGATCAGCTTCACCCGATTTAAGAACAAAACATTTTCATCGTTTTAGTCCTTATACGCTGCCACAGCATTCACAACAACAGCAGCCACCACCTTCCCACAGTCCCACAAATTGAGAAAATATCTAAATAAAACTTTTCATAATTCCCCCAAATATTTCCAAAAACAAGTGCAATCCAAAAAATTATTTTGACTTATTCAAAAAAAAAAAAAACTTTTTTTTTTCAAAAACTAAAAAAAAGTGAAAGAAAAACCCTTTTTTATTTAAAATTAACATGAAACAACTAGCACAGTATTAGTAAATAGAACAAAAAACAAAAAAAAAAAAAAAAAAATAATAAAAAAACCGTTTGTGATGTAAAAAAAAAAAAAATAAAACATTTTGTGTAAATAGAATTCCTTAATTATAATAATTAAAAACATTCTACAATTGTGTAATCTGGCTTTAGTTTACAACCATCTAAAAACAAAAAAAAAAAAGTGCAAAACTAGATTTGCTTAACTACTCGTATTTTTTTCATACTATTATATTTGTAATTGTATAATGTATGTATAGTACATTGTTCCTAATGTAAACAATAAACTAATTTAGATAATTAATTTTTGAATAATAAATGTTGAAAACTTAAGTAAAATGTAACAAAAACAAAACTGAAAAAGAAATGTAAAAATCATTCAATAAATACAATGAAAACTATGAAAAAACGGATACTGAGAAAAATCTTGGAAATTCAGCAACATTTTCCAACTACAACATTTTCACTTAGAGGGTCCTTTTTTTAAAAAATAGATTTCACTGTGTTTAGTTTGTTTGTGGTAACAATAAAACTTTTGGTATATGTTTTATAATTTAAATATAAATATATTAAATGATTTAGTTATTTAGCTTCAAGTGATGAATAAAACCTAAAGTATTTAAAAAAAAAAACAACAACAAAAATCTAACGAGTTCTCATTTGGTTCATTAAAGAAGATAATAGAAAAGGTTTGAAACAAATAACACAAGGAACACAATTCTTTGTCGATAAACTAATTAATTTCAAAAGTTATTTTTAACCCCTTTTTTTCTAAAGTCATAAATACTAATTGGTGTCAACTCTTAAATGACTGATATGGCTCATTGAATTTGAATGTTCGTAATAATCAAAAAGAAATATAGACATCGTAAATATACTATTTTATTATAATATGACATGAGTTTGACATTTTTTATTATTATGGTAGGTTCCAAGGAAATAAAGCGTTTGAACGAGACATTACATGGTATATCGTTAAAGTCATACTGCCAAAACGTTTTATTCAAGAAGTTTTTTAAAATAACCCTTAACTGCAGGATATCATTTGATTAAGCATAGAAATAAACATAGAAATATACCCAAAAATATTAACACAAATTTTATTTACCTAATGCTGATTAATTCAAAATTAATTTTTTGATATGAAAGTTTCATGTAATTTTTTTTTTTTTTTTAGTGTCTAAGAGCCTTTTTAATTTGTATTTTTTCTAATCAAAGACGACATACCGAATTGAACAAATAAATGTTAAATTCGGCTGTGCCGAAACTTTCATAGCCTGCATCCGTGTTCTAATCATAATATTGTAACCCAGGTTGTCAGCACTAAAGGTATTGCTAAATTAAGTGCTATTCCAAAACTATTTGAAAAACTTATATATGACACGTTGTCACATCATGTGTCCTCTGTCATATCTCCAACGCAACATGGATTCTGCAAATCACGCTCTACAATAACAAATCTTTTGGAGCTTACAACTTTAGTAAATGATGGTTTTATTAATATGAAACAAACAGATGTTATTTATAATGATTTTAGCAAGGCATTCGATAAAGTAAATCATGATCTATTGTTGTTTAAGCTTGACCGTATGGGCTTTGGTATAATGCTAATAAAATGGATTGGATCATATTTAAAAGACAGAACACAATGTATTAAGTTTCGTAACTCGTATTCCAACAACATAAAAGTATTATCTGGTGTACCTCAAGGTAGTCACTTGGGACCTCTTTTATTTACGCTATTTATAAATGATCTTCCTTCTGTAATTAAACACTCAACTACATTAATGTATGCAGACGATGTAAAGTTAATTTTTACCCTCAACAATCTTGATCAACAATCACTTTTACAGAATGATATTGATCGTTTAACTACTTGGTGTAATATGAATCTAATGGACCTAAATGTCAAAAAATGCAAATATATGATTTTTACAAGATCAATTCCAATAAATGGTCGGTATATCATGAATAATGCTGTGCTTGATTTAGTTGATTCATTCAACGACCTTGGCGTACTTCTGGATAAAAAATTAGACTTTAGAAGTCATATTTCGCTAACAATAAATAATAAATATTCGAATAAAATTGAATCAGTTCAAAAACAATTTTTGTTATTTTGTCTTCGTGGTTTGGGCTGGGATCCTAATATGAGGTTGCCATCTTATGAAAATCGTCTGGCTCTAATTAAGCTTCCTACATTGAAAAGTCGCAGACATATGCTAAATGTTACTTTCCTGTTAAAACTGTTAAATGGTAGTCTTAAATCTGAATTTCTTATCAACAAAATAGATATAACTATTCCTTTTCGATCATCAAGAAATTATAACTTTCTAACTATCAAATATTATTGTACAAACTATGCTAATTTTAATCCACTACGTAGAATTTGTGATGAGTTTAATATGCTGTATCAGTTTATTGATTTTAATAAAAGTTTGGATATTGTGAGAAGAGATATTATATTACACTTAAATGCATTAAATCAACTGAATTAAATAAATGTTATATATCAATTTTGTTAAATGTTTAATTATATATATATATAAATTATAATATAAATGTACATATACTTTAAGTAGTCTGTAAGGATGATTCCATAGACTGAATAAATAAATAAATAAATAAATAAATAAATTCATCGTCGCGAACCGCAGTCTGCAGACTGAAGACTTGTTTGTTGAATTATAACGAGCAACCCGCAGCTCGATTCATTGTCTGTAGGTTGAGTTACTGCAGAAATTTTTTTAAACAGCTGTTCAGCTGTCTAAATTAGAAGTGAAAAAGTTTTAACTATTTGCAAAATTGCTTTCGATCGCAAAGATGTGAAAGCACCACATAAAAAAAAACATTTCTTAAAAATATTTACGAAAAAAATAGAAGAGATGGCAATATTTAGTCTTCAGACTGCAGACTGCGTTTCAAAATCAAATTAGTCTGCAGTTTAACGAGTAAAAATTGCTCGTTACTTTCTTCTCCTTTTCTAACGAGTAAACTTCATATAAAAAAAGTCTGCAGACTGCGGTTCGAGATGATGAATCCACCTTTAGAGACAAAAAGGCTAGTTTTCAAATTATAATGGCTTGGGTTTGTACAATGAAGTTTAAAATAAATAAGATAATTAACGAAAATTGTAGGTATTTTCTAACTTTTTTAATTGAACGCAATTATAAAATGTAATGAGCATAAAGTTAAACACACACCATTACATTTTTGTTTGCTTTTTTCTTAGCGATGCATACACATTTTTTGCTGTTGTTGTTGTCTCTTTGGTATACGTGAACGTTCGCATGTACAAAAGAAAAAACCAAAAACAACAAGCACTCAAAAATATGTATGCATCGCTGATATATACATTAGGGGTATAACCAATTTTTGGCCCTAGCACCACGCGATGGCGAAGGTTGTGTTATTTACGAAAAAATAATTTTGGGGTCATTTCGGATAAAAAACCTAAAATCTCCAAAAAAAAAAACATTCATTTTAAATAAAAAATTTTAAATATTTTATTAATAAAGTAAAATAGTAAACTGAAAAATTTTGTTTAATTATTAAAAGACATAAACTTCAAATTTAACGTGCGCGTTGTTTTGCATAATGGATAAATGTCCTGTATTACTTTAATACCGCGTTCTGCGCATATGTTGCTTCGCTGTTGCTTTGGGATTATTGAAGCTTCGTGCTAAGGATTGATCTAAAGCTGCGAAGTTGTCTTTATTAAAACAATGATTGGAAAACCATATATTATACCATGGTCCACATATGAATTCACATATTGGGGTAAGCTGGTCTCGGTATTTCGGGATAAGCACAAATGCTAAAATGGCAAGAACTGCCCTTGAGTTCCATCGAGCGTTGCTTAATGGTGGTATGGCTTTAAATTTTATATAAGGGAATTTTTTATTTCTTTGGTAGTATTTAAATGCAGAACCAAGCTCGTACAAGTATTGCATATCGTCGCGCCATTTAATGTTTTTTACTTTTAAGTACTCATTATTCTGTATGTAGTTGGCTTTCAGATCCACGTAGTTATTTATTAGTTCCGGAACAAAATTATAAGAGGTATTAGGAGATGATGTTTTTCCATCCAATAACTCATCCATAACATGCCTTAGGATCAGGTCTAAAATATGGTGTTGGCAACCGACGTATTGTGGTGGAGGAAGATCAATTGATTTATAATAGTCCTTTAATAGCTTAACAACGCCGTTTTTGTGACCAGTATTTACACTTGTTGTATCAGAAATTACCATTTTTATGGATTGCCATAAATCAAATTTGTGTAATGTTTCTTTAATACCATTAAAAATTGTGAGGGCTTTTCCATTTTCCAAAACAAGCACTGCTAAATTAATTTCGGTATATTCATTTTTTAAAACCATTACCTGCAGTTCTTTATTGCCAATTTTTTTGCCGTCGAAATGCAAGCACCAGTTTTCATTTTTCAAAGTTTCCTTTAACATTTTTTCTTTACGCTCGGCCGACTTGATTACAGCTTTATAAACACCTGGCTGTGATGGAGTTGCAATTTGAATACCAGACTCTGCTAATTCCTTACAGGTTTTAGCTGCTTTTTTAGTACTGACTTTGGCATTAGTAACTAATGCAACCGACGGATTTATTAATGATTTTTTTAATTTCATCCTTTCCGGGGGCTTGTAATCACAATCGTCGGACGAGTATTGTTTCTCACACTCGTACTCTGATAGTGAATTTTTATCAGACATAGCGTCTTCCAAGCTACTTAAGTCGGACTGAATATCTGTATTTTGATTTGAAATATTGAAAATATTTTCAAAATTATAACCACGTTTTTTTTTTAAATTTTTATCATGTATTTGAATTAATTTTTCAAGTTTTCTGTTTACTGATTTAGTTTGAATTTTTGGTAGTTTCATCTTACTCCACAAATCGCAAAGTTCTTTTGAGATAACTTTATACCTCTTTGTTTTTGATTTTTCTGAAGCAGCTAAAGCATGAAATCTTCCAATTATAATTTTTTGGGTTGGCATTTTGCTCAATTCATGTAATGGAATGACGATATCTGGAATGTTTCTCGACATTGTTGTGCTATCTTTAAATGTGGTCAAAGCCTTTGTCCAAACTTTTGCATTTTTCAAAACGCTTAAACGACTTCTTTTAAAATACATTGTTTTTAAGTATTAAACACAAATTCGGAATATTTGAAACACATTAATAATTTTCTTTGAATAATAAAAACAATTAAAGAACATAACGTAATTTTCAATGACATACATTCAGCTTCCTAAATATTTACACAAATGTTAAATGCAGGTTGATATATTGATAAAAAAAAACTTTTTTGCGCCTTTTAGGTAAATAAATAAAAAAAATCATTTAAAAACTTTACCGCGTTTGGTGGGTGAACTTTTTTGACAACTGCGAATAAGTAATAGCATTTTTTTATATAATTTTCAATGGCCTATTCGACTATGCTAGGGCTATTTTGATATTTGCAAAAAATGTTTTTTATACGAAATTTTATCAGAGTATCTTTACATTTTCGTATTTATGTGGTGTAGAGTCTCCATATTCAATACCAAACTGCTACAGACTGTGATGAATATTTTAAGTCTAAGTAGACAGACAGACACAAAGTTGAAAAGAGAGGCAGACAGACAGACATACATCGCCGGATCGACTTCTCGTCCTATAAGGATCAATAATATATATATAGTTTATGTGGTCTCAAGAATTTATTTCCATGAGTTACAAATATCATTGGCAAATTGATATAATGGATCATGTGAAACAAACAAAAAATTGAAATGAGTGATATGTTTTCCGAGGTAATCCGGAAGATTTTTTTTTGTTTTTGGCACCAATTTGGGGTGAAAACTACGATTTTTGCTATAAAATTTCGCTGAATTTGTTGCTGAAAATTGGGGAAAAATTGGTAAATAAAAAAACTCTCCCGATTACCTGTCAATTTATGTGTAGAAATAGTGTATAAAATTTCAAAAGGATTGGTCAAGTAGATTTTGAGTTATGATGCTCGCGGACTTCAAAAATATTGTTTGCGAGAAAATCGATTTAAAGTGTTTAAGATATACGATATACATACGTATGAGGGCCGGTTGCTTGAAACGCTGTATCTTCGTTAGTTTTGCACCGATTTACTTGAAATTTTGACACTACACTCTCGAAAAAATACAAAAATGCAAAAAAGGCTTTGAAAGCTTTTAGGTATTTTCAAACTTTTTTAATTGAAAATTAAAATTAAAACTTTTTCATTGGAACAGATTAGTGACCATATGATTCATTTTTGTAGAATAAACTTATAGTCCAGCTGGTCTGAGTTTTTTTTTTAAAGAACACTCTCGACTCTCGAAAAAATATTAAAAAAAATTCAAAAAAAAGTTTAAAAAGTTTTTAGGTATTTTCGAACTTTTTTAATTGAAGGCAATTACACTGTCCAACAAATAAAGACTTTTTGATTGGAACAGAATAGTGACCACATAATTCTGAAAGGGCATATTGAGTAGATCATTTTTGTAGAATAAACTTATAGTCCAGCTGGTCTGAGTTTTTTTTTTTAAAGTGGGTCAAAGCTATCATTTTTTTGGTCGAAGGGAGCATTATACTGAATAAAAAAAATGTTATAAGTTAATGTTTGAGAGAACTCTTATTGTCAGAGTTATATCGTCAAATTTTATGAATATCATTTTTGTGGAAAATCTTAACTCTCTAGCTCCTCTCCTTAAGGTTCAATTTGACCCTTATTTGAGAAAATCAAAAAAAGCCCTTACAAAAAGGACATTTAAGGATTAAAATATTCTACGAAAATTTTTGGCGGAAAATTTCACCGGGGGGTCACCAAAGACACTAAAGATGTAACTAAAGCTCTACGCTTAATTAGCAAAATTACACGGGTAACTGCAAAATATTTAGATTTAATTATGCTCAACTAAAATAACCGTAGCTTGCACACTGAGTTCTCGCGTCTAGACATCTCTAACGTACATATCGCGTGTGATTTTAAAATAAAATAAATAGAAAAAAAATCAATTATTATTAAGCTGAGACTAAGCCTTTTTTGATTTTCTCAGAAAAAAAAGGGTCAAATTGACCCTTAAAGAGAGGGTTGAGATCTTTCACAAAAATAATCTTCATAAAATTCGACAATACAACTCTGATAATAAGAATTATCTAAGACAATAACTTACAAAATTTTTTTCATTTAGCGTAATGCTACGACCAGTGTAATGCTTCGACCAAAAAATGAAAACTTTGACCTACTGTAAAAAACAACTCAGACCAGCTGGAGTATAAGCTTATTCTATAAAAATGATCTACTCAATATGCCCTTTCAGAACTATAGGGTCGCCATTCTGTTCCAAAAATGCTGTTGGACAGCGTTTTTAAATGTAATGAGCATAAAGTTAAACACAATTACATTTTTGGTTGTTTGTTTAAGGTGCTATTACATGATGTGTTTTTTACATATGTACTGTCAAATTTTCCCACAACAAAAGTTGTACACATCGTGTGATACATATGAAACATTGTTTATGTACAATACATGAGGAAAGTCACATGTACATTTTTCAATTAGAACAGGTTCTATTTTTGCATGACAAACATATGAAAATACAACATTGCTTGTGGCGAAAGAAAAACAGAGTAAATTTTAAAGATTAATATTGGAAGAAAAATAAATTGTTTAGTATTATTTAACAATTAAAAAATACATAACCTTTTTTTAACAATAAATTTTTTTAAATTCACAAATTAAATCAGCTGTTGTTTACATTTAGAGGTTATGTCATATGGAAATGCATATGCACGAGTGATAGCAAAAATTATGAATCGTATGTAAAAGACAATTTCGACAGACATGAGGAATTTCATATGGATAAAAAAGTGACAGTACATATGTAAAAAACACTTCGTGTAATAGCACCTTTATTAGCGATGCATACACATATTTTTGTTGTTGTTTTTTTTGGAATACGTGAATTCGCATGCACAAAAGACAAATATTTTCATTATTTAGAGATTTTATATGCAATTTTTTCGGAGTATCTTTTCATTTTCGGATCGATGTGGTCTAGAGGCTTCATATTCAATACCAAACTATTGCATATTGTGAGGAATATTTTAAGCATAAGTAGTGCGACCAAGACAACCTGCTGCGGACATGAGAATTTTTTCAATAAACAGACAGACAGACGAAAAGAGAGGCAGGTAGACAGACATACATCTTCAGATCGACTTCTCATCTTATAAGGATCAAGGATATTTATAGTTTATGAGGTCCCAAGAATTTATTTCCATGAATTACAAATGGATTGACAAACTGATATAGTGCCGTGGAGCATATAATAAAGATATTTAAAATGCTTATCTTTTCGATTCCTTAATTTTCATTCCTTAATTAATTCCATATTCAACTTCAGCGCAATTAAAGGTTCGACTCGAAAGACCTTCCATAACCCATTTCGCTTCAAGATTCACTTTTATTTGTATTTTTTTCAAAAAAAGGTACTTTTTAGGCTGATTGGGACCCGCTTAATTAAAACATCTGATCAAAATATTTTTCCTATTTTCTGTTTATTTGCGGTTTAATTAATTTATTTCATTACTTTCGAATCAAATGGTACAAAACTTATAAAAGTTTAGTAATGAATTATATTAAATTAAATCCATAATGTTATTATTTGCAAAAAAAAAAAATCGTAAGAAAAGAAACATATCCGAAAAAAGTCGTGAAAAAATTATATTATCCATGTTTTAGCCTGAAACAATTTGTATGCAGATGCACATTAGAGTTAGTCACTTTTCTGACTTTTGTCTAATATCGAATTGCTCTCGCAATATGATGTAGGGCATTGAAAACCATGAAGAACTGCATGTTTATTTTTTTGAAATGGTAAAAAAAACCTTCCCCGTAAAATGCATTTACTTTTGCTAGAAATCGCAAAAAATTTAAAATAAAAAAATCAGTTTCGAGCAAAAGTAAACGCATTTTACGGGGAGGTTTTTTTCACAATTTCCAAAAACTAAACATGCAGTTCTTCATAGTTTTGCATGCCCTACCTCATATTGCGAGAGCATTATTCGCAAAAAAAGTGACTGACTCTAATGCACATTGCATTTCTCGCACATATAAATAGTTGGCTTATCACATCCCTTCCGTTGACAACGACGATGTTTTACCTTGGGATTTCTGATTATAACGTGTTTCCCATCAACTTTTGGACCTATAGGATAAGCTCCAGCCTACGAAATTTGGAACAGTTTACACATATGTGTGGTCATGAATGTATATGTAACGCATGTGTAACATATTTTATAAAATAGTTCCATATATTGCCAATAATTCCTCATGATTATTCATTTGTTTTTTTTATTACTCTTAAAAATTAATGCAAAAAGTGTCTAAAAATAAGGGTTGCAGATATGTGCCCCTAGCATAGGTGGAGCGAGGGGTGTGGTCAGGAAGTGATATTTTTTTTTAGTTGGCGATAGATGAGATTTAACATTCGTATGAAAATTTACGTAAAATTGTAGCTTTTTCATACATTAATTATTTTTAGAAAAAAATCGAACAGCGGAGCAAAATGGGTTAAGGTGTATGCAGAAATACTCTCTTTGAAGGCTTCAATTGAAGTTTATAACGTCGCTCTAAATTCGAATTTTAGGATTGATACAGACTTCATTTTAGCCTATCCTATGACTTGATAAAATTTTAGCAAGTGTGAAACGATTTTTATATAAAGTTCTTTAAAAAGTATTGTTATTTAAAAACAAGTAAGAAATTATAGTCGGCCTAGACCGACTAAACGACACCCTATACCATGGTTTAGAGACCCTATCTCTTCGGTCCAATTAATTCGATATAGAAAATAAGCATAAACAAAATTTGAGTGGCATTGTTTTTAATTTTTTTGGCTGCAGATATGAAAAAGTTCATATCGGGTGCTATATTTATATATGGATTAGGTCGAAAAATGGACCGATCTTGACCATACTTGGTGCAGTCACTTATATTTTGAAAAAATATACACAAACCAAATTTGAGAAAAATTTATGCAATATTTTTGTTTTTTGATAGATTTAAGTGCAAATCGGGAAGCAGCCCAATATGGGGCCTATGACTAAGAATTGTCCTATAGGGATTTTTTTTTTGAACTACTGAACTACTAATATATTTGTTAATCCGGCAATTATTATATCCTATACCACTATGTGGTATATTTGAGCCAGACCCATCTTTTATTATACAGATCGACTCAGAATCGCTTTCTGAGTCGATTTAGCGATGTCCGTCCGTCTGTACATCCGTCCGTCCATCAAACTACATGTCGCAAATATGAATATATTTTGATGAAATTTAGTATATAAGCCTTTATCTGCCATAGGATGAACGCTATTGAAATTGGTGAGAATCGGTCCGTGTTCAGACCTAGTCCCCATACAAATAACCCCTACGAAATCGACATAAATTGCCAAATTATCATAAACATCTTGGTCAAATTGGGTTTGTATGTTTTTATAGTATCTATTAATCAGTAGTTTAAAAATAATACCTATAGGACATCTTAGTCATAGGACCCATATTGTGCTGCTTCCCGATTTTCACTTAAATCTATCAAAAAACTAAAATATTGCACAGATTTTTCTCAAATTTGGTTTGTATATATTTTTCAAAATATAAGTGACTTTACCAAATATTGTCAGATCGGTCCATTTGTCGACCTAGTTCCTATATAAATATTTCACTCGATATGAACTTCTTCATATCTGCAGCCAAAAAAAAATTAAAAACAATACCACTCAAATTTTGTTTATGCTTATTTTCTATATCCAATTAGTTGGACCGAAGAGATAGGGTCTCTAAACCATGGTATAGGGTATCGTATAGTCGGTCTAGACCGACTATAATTTTTACTCCTTTTCTTTAACAAAGGATAGCTGTAGCGGATAAAAACACTTTTTAGATTTTATAGACATAAAGTTTTATACAATTGTTCAACATAACACTGCTTTTAAGATATAGCACTGATACGTTATCAATTTTAAGGCATTAAGTCTCACAGATTGCAGTTTTATAGAGCAGGCAGAAATATATAACGCCTAGTAATTAAAATGAATTAGAAGCTGTATGAGATTTACACTAAAAGAAATGTCATGCAACTTGGAGATATTCAGTGAAAGTGCAAATAATGCTCGAAATTATTTTGAAGGACGTCTCTGAGTGGGTACAATAATGACGCTGACATAACAATGATCAGATCTCAGTCATAATGTGTAATTTAGAATAAACAAAACCAAAAAATAATTTTATGCGCTTCCCGGTTATTTTCAGATAAAACTGAAAATGGGTCAGTCCTCTTAGGTCCAATAACTAGATATAGAAAATAAGCGTAAACCAAATTTGAGTGGTATTGTTATTATTTTTTTCGGATATGAAAAGGTTCATATCGAATGCTATAATTATATGGAGACTACGTCGAATAATGGACCGATCCTGACTATATTTGGTAAGGTCGCTTATTTTTTGTAAAAAAGTATACGAACCAAATTTGAGAAAAATCTGTGCAATATTTTCGTTTTTGATAGATTTAAGGGAAGATCGAGAAGCAGCTTTATATGGGGGCTATGAGTAAGAATTGTCCTATAGGGATTATTTTTGGACTACTGATTAATGGATATCATAAACACATACAAACCCAATTTGACTGAGATCTATATTATAATTTGGATCTTATGGCACTTCATGTCGGTTTCATAGGGGTCATTTGTATGGGGGCTAGGTCTGAACATGGACCGATATTCTCCACTTTCAATAGCGTCTGTCCTATGGTCAATAGAAGCTCTAATATCAAATTTCATCAAAATATATTAATATTTGCGACCTGTAGTTTGATTACAAGGTTTACATGGACACACAGACGGACGGACGGACATTGCTGAATCGACTCAGAAAGTGATTCTGAGTCAATCAGAAAGACATTCTGAGTCGATCGGTCAATTATTTTTGGTAGTTACCAACATCAGCACAAAGTCATTATACCCTGACCACTAGAGTGGCCCTTAATAAAAAAAAGTGTTCAAACTCTCGGTCGCACCGCCTAAAAATATGCGAATAGCAAAATAAGGGAGAAATACAAAGTTCTGGGCCAATCAAAAAACATTTAGAGGTGGCTTAACGCGATTGAAAATTTTAAGTGTGTTTATATGGGGAAAATATGACTTTCTTTCATATTTTACGAAAATTTCGTTCTATAGTTTAATTTTTCCGACAAATTGTTATATAATTCGAGATCAATATTAAATTAGCTTTCCAAAAAGTTATAAGACTTAACAATCGAATAAAAACTCGCCAAGAAATAGCAAATGCCCCAGACCACGTTTGTGCCAAAAAAAAAACTAGGTCATGAAATTTGATGGCATTTTTTTTTTCAACTTTAAGCGATTAATTAAAGCCAACATTTTGTTTTAGTCTGTATACCTAGAAATACTCAGATATAAAGTATTTTTTTATTACAACCTTGTTAACCTATTATGCATTGAGACCGAAAATGGAAATTTTTTTTGATAAAATTTTGAAAACTCCTTTTTCAAGTTTTGAAAAGTTTTCATGAACAAAATTTAAAAAAATTGATCTAGCTCTTTAACGTCTTCTTAACTGCATGTTAGAGATAAACTGTGTGAATTTTTAGGTAAATCCCTATTCCAGAATTTTTTTTGCAACGATTTTATTTTTGCGGATTTCGAGAGAAATGGTATTTTTTGTAAAATATTCTGTAAATGTACCATTTGTAAATATTTTTTTTATCAAAAATTCATCACTTTTCTACTTTTAAGTGTTATATTTTATCTTATTAGCCTAGGGTTTCGCAAAAAAATATCACGACCCTATTAACCCTTTTGGAATTGGATTCACATATGACCCCAAGCTAATAAAAAACAATTTATTCAAAAAATTCAAATATTTTGTAAGCGCTATTGAATTTTTAGATGCAACGCTTAAAATATAATAACTTAATGTGTCAAACTTGCGTTCCTGAAATTTAAGATAAATCCGAGAACGTTAACCCATTATTTGCCAAGGCCAGCTTTGGATTTTAAGATATTTTTAAATAAGAATTACCGAAAACGAGTTTTTCTATTAAACTCGATGAAACCACTAATTAGAATTTAAGAAAAATAATTCGGTTAATTTTTATTTATTTAACCCTATAGTGCTTCTGGGATCAAAATAATCCATTGTGATTTATATTTGCTGCAATTATCTGCTTATTGCTCGCGAATATAAACTAATGCCGTTTTCTTTTCTGACAAAAAATGTCGCCTTTTTTGCCCTTTTTTGGAAAAGTGTATTTGTTTTATATATTCTGAATTAAGAGCATTCTTATCTTATACATCAATCGAAAGGTCTCAAAGTGCTGTGTTCATAAATACAAAAAAGTTTTGATTATTATCCTCTTGGAACAATGGGGAAATATTCTCATACTATGACCTGAAAGAAGTCAATGGCTGGAATTTTTTGTGATTTACGAGGGCCCGACTTTGAGACCTCTCGATTGATGTATAATTCAGAATATATAAAAAAAAATACACTTTTCCAAAAAAGGACAAAAAAAGGGCGACATTTTTTATCAGAAAAGAAAACGGCATAAAACAAATTTTAACCAATTTTGTTATAAAATTATTTAAAGTATAAAACTGGCCTACCTACCAAAATTCTGCATAAGAAACCTTGCGCTGTTAGTGGGCAAATATTGTAGGGAAGGCAAAATTTTGTAGGCCTGTGTAGAATTACTCTATATAATATAACAACTTAATTCTCAAGATTCTGGACTCTCTTCGGATCGAGCACTTTACTGATCTACTTAGTTCTGATTCTAAGCAATTAATGCGCTCTTGTTTCCAAATTTTTTCTTGTTGAAAAACCTGTTGTTAGTAATGTTACTTTTTCGCGATATCGTTCTAAAAATTTGGAAGAACTTATTAAGCTCTTGATTATGACTTTAACAACAAGAAACGAGAGCAGAAACTATGTTTAAGAATGTTGCAAATTGATGAAAAATATTGTAGAAGGAAAACTAATACTATCATAATTCTATGTTTACTTTTTATCATTCAGTTAAACTTTGTCATATAATCAAAAGTATAATTAAGACAAAAAAAAATATTTTTTTTGTTTGAAATATCGCAATATCTTTGTTAATGTGTTCAACATTCAGGTAAAAAAAATTACAACTTATCTAAATTAGCTATATTTCTATAACTTTATCATATTCAAACTTCTAACAATAACGATTAAATTTTACAAGCCATCTACCAATTTATAGTAGAAATAGTGAAAAAAAAAACTGTCAACCCCCCCCTTAACACATGCTACATTTATAATGAGGAATAAATAATTTATTGATTGTAATAAAGTAATTAAACGGTTTAATAAGTGTTTCAAAAAATATGACCTGACGCTTACATTTAATAACATTGTACAGATAAATGAAAACAAAAATGGGAGTCCCACTGTTTTTAAAAATCTATTATAAAATATAATGACTTAATTTGTAAAAGACATTGATGTTTAGTAAAAGGAAACAGGACTTAATTATATGATGATTTTTTTTTTTTGATTTTGAAATAAAATTCAAACCGAACTAATAATTAAAATTCGATTAGAGTATAAAATAGGACAATTTTTTATTATGTTTGAACGTTATATATATATTTAAAAAACATGTGACAAAGTTCACTTGATTTTGTAACAGAAAAAAATGATTAGTTGATTTTATTTAAGGCAAGTAAGTAATTATAAATTGATAACGACAAAAAATTAGTTGAACCTGTTTCCTATATCATATATGGTAGAATTGCTATGTATATATATGTATAAGCAATATATATATGGTTACAATAAAGTAAACAACATTCCCACATTTTTTTAAAAAAATAGATCCATATTCTGCATGACAGGTTATACAGGTGTTTCGGGAAGAGTCACCAACCGTCATTAGTAACCAAAATCAGTAGATATTTTGTCTGGTGAAAAGTTACTTAATATACGTTTGCTGTTAAACCAATGCAATGAGAATCCAAGCTAAGAGTTATACTATTAATCCTTCTCCAATATATCTACTACTATATTTGGACAGTTATTCGCATTTAAAGGTTTTCGAAAACCTGAGAAATGAACAGAATTTAATGCTTCTTTTTGATGTGTAAACATCTAAGATGTAAGACGTAAGACAAAATCGGTGTGACTTGTGATTGTATCGGTGTAATAACCTTTTTGTCGCTGTTTTCTGCATTATATTTCTTCACTTTTTATAAACATTTATATATAATTTCCTCAATCATTTAAAAGTATTCTTAACGTTTTAATTTATTCCATATAAATAACACAATTATCAGTGCATTTAATAATAATGCTAATCAAACACAAATAAAAATAAAAAATAAACGAATGACAATAAAAAGGAAGTGTTTGGAGATAAAATGAAGGCATAATTTATTGGGAAGTGTTTGGAGAAAAATGACGCGATTTCATTAGAAAGTGTTTACTGATAAAATGAGGGAGCAAATAGCGTTATAAGAATGTTTTGAATCATGAAAAATGAAAAATAAAAAATTAAATAATGAATATGAAAAATGAAAAATAAAAACTGAAATTTTAAAAATGAAAAGTGAAAAAGGAAAAATAAAAAATTTTAAGTAAAAAATTAAAAATGAAAAATTAAAAATAAGAAATGAAAAATGAAGTGTGAAAAATGAAAAATAAAAAATTTAAAATAAAAAATTTTAAATGAAAAACGAAAATAAAAAATTAAAAATAAGTAATGAAAAATTAAAAATCAAAAATGAAATATTAAAAGCGAAAAATAAAAAATTAAAAATAAAAAACCAAAATTGAAATATGACAAATGAAAAATAAAAAAAAAAACGAAAAATTAAAAATGAAAAATAAACAATAAAAAATAAAAAATGAAAAATGAAAAATAAAAAACCAAAAGTCAAAAATGAAAAATTCAAAATGAACAAGTAAGAAAATTATAGTCGGTCTAGACCGACTATACGATACCCTATACCATGCGTTTAGAGACCCTATCTCTTAGGCCCAACTAACTGGACATAGAAAATAAGCAAAAACCAAATTTGAGTGGGATTTTTATTAATTTTTTTGGCTGCAGATATGAAAAAGTTCATATCGGATGCTATATCTATATAGGGACTTGGTCCAAAAATGGACCGATCCTGATCATGTTTGGTAAAGTCTCTTGTATTTTGCAAAAATATATACAAACAAAATTTGAGAAGAATCAGTGCCTTATTTTTGTATTTTAATAGATTTAAGTGAAGATCGGGAAGCAGCTCTATATGGGGTCAAAGGGATCATTTTTGGACTACTCATTAATGGATGCAATGAACGCATACAAACTCAATTTGAGTAAGATCTATATGACAATTTGGATCTTATGGCAATTTATGTCGATTTCATATGGGTAATTTGTATGGGGGCTAGGTCTGAACATGGACCGCTTCTCACCAATTTCAATAGCGTTCATCCCATGGCCGATAAAAACTTATGTACCAAATTTCATCAAAATAAATTCATATTTGCGACCTGCAGTTTGATTACAAGCTTTACATGGACACACAGACGGACGGACGGACGGACGGACGGACGGACGGACATTGTTAAATCAACTCAGAAAGTGATTCTGATTCGATCGTTATAATTAAAGATGGGTCTAGGTCAAATATTTTTGGTTGTTACAAACAGCAGCAAACCACATAGTGGTATAGGGTATAAAAATTAAAAATCCAAAAATGAAAAATAAAAAATAAAAAATTAGAAATTAAAAATAAGAAATTAAAATAAGAAATGAAAAATGAAAATTAAAAAATTAAAAATGAAAAGTGAAAAATGAAAAATAAAAAATTTAAAATGAAAAACGAAAATAAAAAATTAAAAATAAGAAATGAAAAATTAGAAATCAAAAATGGGTAATGAAAAATTAAAAATGAAAAATGGAAAATGAAAAATGAAAAATAAAAAATGAAAAATAAAAAATCAAAATTGAAATATGACAAATGAAAAATAAAAGAATTAAAAATGAAAAATTAAAAATAAACAATAAAAAATAAAAAATTGAAAATGAAAAATGAAAAACGAAGAATGAAATTTGAAAAATAAAAAAATCAAAAGTCAAAAATGAAAAATGAAAAATAAGAAATAAAAAATTAAAAATAGAAATTAGAAAGAAAAATGAATAACGAAAAATTAAAAATAAAAAATGAAAATTTAAAAATTATAAATGAAAAATAAAAAATGAAAAATAAAAAATCAAAATTGAAATATGACAAATAAAAAATAAAAAAATTAAAAACGAAAAATTAATAATGTAAATGAAAAATAAGCAATAAAAAATAAAAAATTGAAAATGAAAAATGAAAAACGAAGAATGAAAATTGAAAAATAAAAAATCAAAAGTCAAAAATGAAAAATAAGAAATAAAAAATTAAAAATAAAAATGAAAAATTTTAAAGAAAAATGAATAACGAAAAATGAAAAATAAAAAATGAAAAATGAAAATTTAAAAATTATAAATGAAAAATAAAAAATGAAAAATGAAAAATAAAAAATCAAAATTGAAATATGACAAATGAAAAATAAAAAAATGAAAAACGAAAAATTAAAAATGAAAATGAAAAATAAACAATAAAAAATAAAAAATTGAAAATGAAAAATGAAAAACGAAGAATGAAAATTGAAAAATAAAAAATCAAAAGTCAAAAATGAAAAATGAAAAATAAGAAATAAAAAATTAAAAATAAAAATGAAAAATTAGAAAGAAAAATGAAAAACGAAAAATGAAAAATAAAAAATGAAAAATGAAAATTTAAAAATTATAAATGAAAAATGAAAAATAAAAAACGAAAAATGAAAAAAATCAAAATTGAAATATGAAAATAAAAAAGAAAAAAATGAAAAACGAAAAATTAAAAATGAAAATGAAAAATAAACAATAAAAAAGTGAAAATGAAAAATGAAAAACGAAGAATGATAATTGAAAAATAAAAAAATCAAAAGTCAAAAATGAAAAATAAGAAATAAAAAATTAAAAATAAAAATGAAAAATTAGAAAGAAAAATGAAAAACGAAAAATGAAAAATGAAAAATGAATATTTAAAAATTATAATGAAAAATAAAAATAAAAATGAAAAATTAAAAATGAAAAATAAAAAATGAAAAATGAAAATTGAAAAATTAAAAATGAAAAATACAAAATGAAAAATCCAAAATTAAAAATAAAAAATGACAAAAAAATTGAAAATTGAAAAATAAAAAATGAAAAATAAAAATAAAAATTAAAATACAGAATCAAAAATAGAAAATGAAAAATAAAAAATTAAAAATGAACATAAAAAATTAAAAATTAAATAACCTAACCCATTAAAACAAAGTTTCTACTAAAATTCTTTCTTTCCTTATGCAAACGAGGTTTGGATTTCTCCGTGACTGTCCGTGACTTTGCGTGACAAATTTAAAAATCTCTTTGGTCACAACAAGTCTATGGACCAAGTTTCAGATTGATTAGATGAGTGGATATGAGGTTTTAATCTCTCCGTCATTTTGCGTGACTATGCGTGACTACCCCAAAACTAATCTGCAGTCAAAACAAGACCAAGTTTCAGATCAATTGGATAAGCGGAATGGAGTTGCCCCACGACAGATAGACAGACAGAGAGTATGAGCTATAAGAAAGATTTTAAAATGAAAAAAAAAATTAAAAATTAAAAACGAAAAATGAAAAATGTAAAATAAAAAATTAAAAATAAAATATTAAAAATTAAAAACTAAAAACGAAAGATGAAAAATGAAAAATGAAAAATTAAAAATGAAAAATAAAAAATGAAAAACGAAAAATGAAAAATGAAAAATTAAAAATGAAAAATAAAAAATGAAAAATAAAAAATGAAAAATTAAAAATGAAAAATTAAAAATGAAAAATAAAAAATGAAAAACGAAAAATGAAAAATGAAAAATTAAAAATGAAAAATTAAAAATTAAAAATTAAAAATGAAAAATAAAAAATGAAAAATTAAAAATTAAAAAAAAAAATTAAAGATAAAAAATTAAAAATTAAAAATAAAAAATGAAAAACAAAACATTAAAACTAAAAGATAAAAAATGAAGAATTAAATATAAAAAATGAAAAATTAAAAATAAAAAATGAAAAACGAAAGATGAAAAACGAAAAATGAAAAATGAAAAACGAAAAAAGAAAAATGAAAAGTGAAAAATAAAAAACGAATATGCAAAATAAAAAATTAACCAGTCGAAATAATAATAAATATTTTTATATTAGCAGAGCCTCTGCAGTTATTTGCTACAAGTGATACATATTTGACACTTTCTGTTTGATTTTCAAAAAGTGCCATAAGAAATCTTTAATTACTACATAGATGTTTGCACATCTCCCCTGTGATTTTTTTTAATTTTGTTCAATTTATATAATAACTACTTTTTTCCTTTACAGCTTTAATTTGTGGTTCTCACAATCATCCCACCTATATAAAATTAAAAAAAAAAATGCAGGTTTATTTTTTATAACAATATGTAAGTTTCGTAATGGAACATAGATGTATTCTATATGTTACCATTTTTGAAAAATCAAATTTTCTATGGTTTCATGTTTCTATTGTTTAGTATAATAATGTTTAAAAACAATGTTTATAAACATTTCTATACTTTTTTATAGACATAAGTATATAGAAATAAAATTTTTGTTTATTGCGCGGATGTTTAAAAAATCGTGAAAAAATATAATCCATCGGTGTTGCATTATGAAATTTAGAGAATAACTTAAAGAAATATATCGGAATATAACTGTTTTCTTTTCATTCTGAAATTTACTTTTCTCTATCCAAATAGGGAACTGATATTGGAAAATGGATATGTATAAATGTTAAAGTAGGAAGTACTGTTATTGATTTAATAAAAGTTTATATTGGGTAATGCAAAGAAAATAGCTATTTAGTTAAAATTGATTCAGAGGAAATGATTTATCAATACATTCTAAGCTCTATATAAATTGGCATCCAGAGGATAAATTCCAATCTAAAGAGTCCGATCGAAAAAATCGTAACATACATAAAGTGTAATAATAAGGAAACCATTGAAATTATATTCAAGCGCAAAAAAAAAAAGATAAGTTTTATAGTTCTAATCACTACTTATGTACAGTGACCCTGCTTAGGAAAACCCTCCTTGTGTGTCAAATTCTATGAATTCACTTTTTTGGATTTGTATGTAAATAACCTTCAGTTTTTATATGAAACCGCTCACAAGTCTCAAAAACATAGGAAAGTAATGTAAAAATGCAATTATATAAAACAAGAAAAACCCACTTATTAGTGTGTGAAATTTTTTTTTATCCAATTTTCGGTGTTTTTATTAACGTATTAAATTATTAAATAAATAACAAAAACAAACTTGGATTTCTAGCATTAAATGATAAAACAAATACAGAAATCAATTAAAACAAACATTTAACAATGATATGAGGACGCGCCCACTATGAAAATGCAACACAGAGGGGGAACTTTAATTGCGTTTTACTCAAAAACTTGTTTTGACACACTAGGTGAGTTTTCATATGCAGGGTGACATACGGATCTTTTCCGGAAACTTTTCCATTAGGGATTTTATAGTTGTCTCTGTCACTTTTTTGAAACAGGGGGTATCTCCGTTAAAAATCTTCCAGATTTGGGGACACATTTTTGTACTCTTTAACTCCCTTTTCAATAGAGCCCGATATCTCTGCACAGACCTAAGTTCGGACTTTTCGGAGGTGTTGGCTCCCTTGGTACAAAAACTATGTTATTCAAGAACCTTCTTCCATAGTAATGAGATGCCAAAACGGACCTGAAATATATGGAAGGGCCGCAATATAAATGTTGGTATTTTAATTACCATTGCATGCCTTACCAGGAACTTTTTTTTTTTTTGAAATTTTGTCTGCTTTTGGGTCATAAACCAATCTTTGATATTTCCTCGAGCATTAGCAATATCCCAATTTTGAACCAGAAGTTGATAAAAATCTGCCACTACATACGTTTCGTTGTCCAGAAGTTTTTTTTTTATGAAACACGACTTCAAATTCCGTGTTCCTTTAAAAAAGTGCAATGACGGTGTCAACATATGGAGTGGGTGGCGTCTCTTTTTTAATCTTTTTTAATGTTTTTTGTTTGTTTTTTCGTTTTTAGTTGTTTATTTAAAAATTTTTATTCTTCTTTTATATTAATAGTACTTGCTGAGGATGGTCTTCGAAGAAGATCGATATATTCGTGTAACATAGAAACATAAATCGAAATAAAAACTGACCTTACAGTGCGTTTACATCTGAGGAAAATCTAGTAGATTTTGATGAAATCTATTTCAAAATCTATATCGTTTACATCTAACTTGTTTGACATTTTGTGAGATTTTGTTTCCACATTAATAAACAGCTGATTAAAATAAAACATATAAACTAGAAATACCAAAAATAAACAAAACAATAGGAAAACGGAAATATGGAAATAGATTAGCTAAAATCTAGTAACGAGCTAGATTTTGTTTTGTATGGGAAATATAGTAAAAACATATAAACTAGAAATACCAAAAATAAACAAAACAATAGGAAAATGGAAGCATGGAAAATTCTAAAAAGGAACAGATTTTATAATTATATTATGCATCAAAAATTAAAAAAGCACAAACTGAAATATAAATTTTGCGAAAAAAAACATCAGCATTTGTTAAATGTATTGTTTGGACAACAAAAACAATTCACTTTCCACAATTATTACTTAGCAGATTGGAATGGGCATATGTCAGTACAAAAAGTTATAACTTTTCAATTACTAAATATTTTTTTATTAAAGATTCGTAATTTTTTTGTTAATAATTAATATTTTATTTCTTTTTATTCAACTTGTTTGCTTTTGTATTTAAATTTCAATTTTTCAGTCAATGCGTTGTAATTTTCTACTACAATATTAAAAAAAACACAGTAGTATCATTTGGTAGTGCCCAAGTTTGACAAGATTTTGTGAGATTTTGCTAAAATCTAGTAACGAGTTAGATTTTGTTTTGTATGGGAAATATAGTAAAAATGAGCTAGATTTCGCTCGAAATCTCGTATATACTAGATTTTGCTTAGCTGTAAACGCACTATTAGGCTCGAAAAATTTAAACAACTAATGATATATTACAAAGGTCGAATAAAAGTCTAAAATCTATATAATATTGAAAACAGTTTGACGACAGAACTTTGATTCTTTGGCGAACTTGTGTGGGACAAGTTAGATTTTTTCTTAAATATTCCATAATTTTAGCACCTTATTTTATTTTGTCACTCATTTTAATCAAACTAACAAAAAGTGAATAGGGCTGTCATTAAGTGTAGTGACATATTTTATAAATTGATAAAAAATCCAAATAATGCTTTAGTGTGATAAGAGTTTTTGGATCACACTAACATCCTGATTTAGACATTCTTTTCTCCTTTATCAACCAGATAATCTATCAGCCGATAGAACTAGATCTATAAGTAGTTTTAAAACAATATTCACACTATATATAATTCACTTTGAGGCAACATTTTCGGGTTGCTTTCAGTTTTATATATTTTTATTTGTAAAATAAATGTTACTAGAGGAACCCTGCTGCTCCGCAGCATTATATTATATTATATTAATTTTTATAATATAATACCAAAATTTGCCAAGAGAAGTTAAACGTACAGTAATACCAAATTTTGTCAAGAGACTTTACAAGTTTCCTCAAACCCAACGAATTTAAGCAGTTAATAGCTCAAAAGAAGGAGCTTGATCCACTGAGTGTTCTTAGACCTATGTCAACAGCCTACGTTAATTAGAACTCTAGTTATAGAGGTTTGAGAGAAGAAAAATATTGAAAAAAAATCTTGAATGCAAAGTTTATTCATAAATTCTTTTAATATATAACATTTATGCTGCAAAAATTTTGATTAATTACACTGAAATTGGTGGAAACAAAAAACTTGAATTTATATAAAATTTTTGAAATTTTTAAAATCTTACAAATCATTTCATCCATATTATTCATTATCATTTTTATTTGTTTATCAAAATATTTTCTCATCTTTGGACTTTCAAATTGTGTGATTTCACATCGAAAACGTACAGATTTTTCCCACGAAAGACGAATATAAATATCTTATAGACATACAGCTCGTAAGTATTTATAATAATTATATGTTTTTGAAATTTCAGCAAACATTTAACACACAATTTACGAGTAAATAAATACAATAAAAACCATCAATGTAATAACTATTAACAAAATCATGGAGGGGTTTAAAAACTTTAACCATAGTTTTGTAAATATTATTATTAAAAATACAAAAAAAAAGATTTATGACTTTTGTTTTCCAAGCATTCGATTAATAAAATGAATGTAAATTGATCATTTAAGAAATGAAACAAAAAAAAAAATTCCCATCAAATTTCGTGAATGAATAAATTAAAATTATTCTCAAATGAAATGAAAATTTAGCCTCGAAAAAATCTGGATTCTCTAAAATTGGTTTATTAATTAAAATTCTTCTTTATTATACATATAAATGTTTATATATTTCTCAAGAAACTTGTAAAGTTAAAATTCATAAATATTTTTTTTTTTATAATATAAAATTTAGTACACATTAATTATTTCCCATTACCATGAACAATTTATAAAATGTACAATTTACTGTCTTATATTTAAACAAATTTTTTTCGACACTAATTGCAGGTTATATGACGAAAAGGAAACAACAGCTACAAAATTATGGAAAAGAAAAAATATGAAATTAAGATACCAAAAAAAAAAAAAAAAAAAACAACACACATCCCCTCATATATTTATTTGTAATGAACAAGTACAACCATGTCATGCCTTCATTCATGTTGTTTATGCATAAGAGATGTTTATTTGGACAGACATTTCATTCCGAACACTGACTGTTATGAGCAATACTTTTTCTGTTCTGTTAACTTGTAACAATTTAAAATATATACGAATATTTCAGAATGTTGTTTGCAAGGATTGTTTTGTTGGCGGTTGAATTGTTTCAATCATTCTAGCATGATGAGTATTTTCTTTTTGTTATAATTTTTAATATTTTTTTTAATGATAAGAATTTCGTTTTTCTTTATATCGATTTTTATTTTTAAACGATTATTTAGAATTTTAACATTATTATTATTATTGTTATTGTTATTATTTTCACTTCTTGCTGTTTCTTTGCTGCCGACTGTGCTTAAGTATTTAGAGCCAGAGTGTTACTTAGGGATCATTTGGTAAATTTTTGGCTTCTAGATAATTTGAGTACTTCTATTGCAATTATTATTTTGATGCATCACAAAGTATTGATTGCTTAGACTAATGGTTTCGCTGAACTGCTTACTTAAAATGTGCTATAAAAAGTGAGATCAAAAAAAAATCGTAAACACGTTTTTCTTTTTTCGCAAGCATTATTTGAATTTTTTTGATCAAGTTATCCTTGAAAAATATGTCAGTTGTTATGCTTAAATACAACGACGCTATTAATTTGTTATTAGCTTGATTAAAATGAGTGATGATCTTTAATAATAATAGACTAGACAATTTCTTGTGACCGATGTTTGGTTCTACCGTTTCATCCCGATTTTGACCAAACGTATATTATTTGAAAGGTATTTCTTTTTAGCCGTTTTGCAGATTTACAGATTTTTAAATTTTTTTCCTTTATTTTGAGTAAATTGCATTTAAAGTTGCTACTAACACATACATAAAATTATACAATGGCATTGAGTTTAATAATGTGTTTAATAAATTTGTTAATGTGTTTGTAATAAAAATGAGTTTGTTTTTTGTGTTGATTTGTGAATTGGCTATAATTGATTAGAATACTTTTAGGGTCTTTATTTAATGAAAAAAAAAGAAATTTTCCTAGAATTTGCACTCGAATTTCAAGGGCTGGAATCTGCTAGTATTATTAAATATTTTCAACAAAACCCAACTTGGTCCTACAAAAAGTTAAGCAAACAATCACAGGTCTGCCGTCAAACTATTTCCAATGATTTTATAAACTATCAGAATATTTGACCATTGTTAGGAAACATGGGTGGAGAAGAAAGAAAGGTCTACATGATGTTTTTGCGGTCATTTAGAGGCCAAAAGTAGAGCACTGAAATTTAATTCAAGTTTCATAATATTCTAACCCATAAAAACAAAGCTTTTATTAAAACTCTTTCTTTCCTTATGCATGTGAGTTTTGAATCTATCCGTGACTGTGCGTGAGTTTTGAATCTATCCGTGAATGTGCGTGACTTTGCGTGACTATGTGTAATTATCTTAAAATTAATCCTCGCCCACAACAATTCTATGGACAAAGTTTCAGTTCGATCGGATAAAGGGAAGTGAGGTTTTAATCTCTCCGTGACTGTGCGTGACTATTCTTGACTGTGCACGACTATGTCAAAGTTAATCTATTTTTACGGCAAGTCTATCGACCAAGTTTCAGATCGATTGGATAAGGGGAAATGAGTTTTAAAGCACTCCGTGACTGTTCGTGACTACCCCGAAATTAATCTATAGTCACAACAAGACTATAGGTCAAGTTTCGTATGAATCGGATGAGGGGGATGAATGCCCCATGGCAGACAGACAGACGGAGGGTGTGAGTTAAAAGAAAGATTTAAAAAAGTACTCTTGCTGCTTAATGAACAACGAAAAGTATGTGCTGGCAGAGTTTTCGCAGCCTCCGAGTCAAAGTTTAGATGATGCTGATGCTGATGCTCAAGAAAATGTTGAAGCTAATTCTAGAACCCAAACAGTGCCTGTTATGGCTAGCAGTATGCAGTTGCGGCAAAATAAGTCTTTTGTTACAACGGGCTCTATGAATACCGAAATTTATATGAGGGAGTGTTTGTTAAAGAGAATTATATTTTTTAGAAGCAAACACAATATGTTCACATATACTTGATCCGATTTGGCATCCTACCACTACGGTAAAGAAGCACTTAAGTGGTACAAAAACAACAACGTGGTAGCAAGGTTGGCAAATCCACCCAACAGTGCGGAGCTTAGTCCAGTGTAGAAATATTGGGTTCTTATGAAACAGTAGTAAGGAGCACAAAAAGCGTGTTAAAATATGTGCAAGATTTTATACGGAGCTGGACTACCCGTTCCAAAAAAGTGACAGAAACCACTATAAAATTCCTAATGGCAGGATTTCCGGAATAGATCCATTAGTTTATAAGTAGTGATTAGAACTATAAAAATTTCCTTTTTTGTATCATACAGGACGGTTAGCAAAAACACGTTCTAATTTTTTTCTTTTTTTCATAAAAAGACATTTGTGGAATTGACGGTTTAATCATATATCGGGTCCTCGGAATCGCACTGCATCGTTAGTTATTCTACTTATCGCTATGGCTTCATACAAAATTTTCTATTGAAGTTTTTCACTTAGTTGGTAATATTTACGGGATAACTAGTTTTTTTTTGGTGAAGTTTTTCAGAGAAGTTGTTCAAAGTTCACATATGGTAAAGAATAGGGTCTACAATCAAGATCGAGTAGCTCCAGTAGTAGATAATCTACTCAAGCCGAACCAGTAGAAATTAGCCAATGGCATCATTTTGATCTAAATTCTTTTAAGTGCTTAATTCCTTGTATTTGCGATTTGAGATTGTATAAATTTGTACCATGCGATTCTTAAATATCTTTGTAAATCGATTCAAACTACTATGGAGTGTATATTCCCATACATTTGTATATAATGTGGTCGGTCTAGAGTAGTGGTTCGCCACCAACACAGTTATTGTCGGAATGCTTGGAAATTTTAAAAAGGTCTATTTATTTGCAAATGCAAATGAAGATGGCTTTACCAAGTCATCAAGGAAAATTTTCTGGAAAATTATCTCAAACTTGAAGTAACAACAAATTTTAATTTTTATAGATAGTGGCTTATATTTTAGAGTAGTTGTTTGACAAAAACTCAGTTTTAGTCGGAATGGCTTGATTTCTTTATTAGGGATAATCCAAAAAAAAAAATTTTTTTTTCTTATGTTATTTGCAGCTTCGACTTTGAAACTCGAAGGAAGTATATAACTATGTGGTCAGGGTATAATGACTTTATGCTGATGTTCATAACTACCAAAAATATTTGACCAACACCCATCTTTTATTATACCGATCGACTCAGAATCACTTTCTGAGTCGAATCACTTTCTGAGTCGATTTAGCGATGTCTGTCCGTCCGTCCGTCTGTCTGTGTGTCCATGTAAACCTTGTAATCAGGTCGCAAATATGAATATATTTTGATGAAATTTGGTACGTAAGCTTCCATCTGACGTAGGATATCCGCTATTGAAATTCGTGAAAATCGGTTCATGTTCAGACCTAATCCGCATACAAATGACCCGTCTGAAATCGAATTTAATTGTCATAAAATCCAAATTATCTTATAGATCTCGGTCAAATTGGGTTTGTGTGTGTTTATTACATCCATTAATCAGAAGTGCTAAAATAAACCCTATAGGACAATTCTTAGTCATAGCCCCAATATGAAGCTGCTTCCCGATCTTCACTTAAATCTATCAAAAACATAAATGTTGCACAGTTTATTCTTAAATTTGGTATTTATATATTTTTACAAAAATTAAGTGACCTTAGAAAATATGGGCAAGATTGGTCCATTTTTCGTCCTAGTCCCCATATAAATACAGTATCCGATATGAACTTTTTCATATTCAAAGACAACCGAATTAATAACAATGCCACTCAAATTTGGTTTATGCTTATTTTCTATATCCAATTAACCAAAGGGATTGGGTCCCTAAACCCCATGGTATAGGGTATCGTACAGTCAGTCTAGACCGTGAGTCATTGTGGAAAATTTCTCGAAAATACTACTAAACTTCAAACAATTGGATATTTTCACAAATTTTTATAGATAGTGATCAATACTAGTCGAGTGGTAATATACCGACTCCTCAATTTTTGTTGAAATGTTTTAAAATTTTTAATGATTTTCCGCACTTCAACATTTTTGTCGGCATGTTTTGAAATTTCTAAAACATAATCTCTGCAAAATAATCGGTTTCCTCATTAATAATCGTTTTTCACATAAATATGAAATAAAAGTATTTAAAGATAAATATAAGGTATTTAATTTCAAAATTCTGAACATTTAAAAACTGAAAAAAATCAACATAATTAATTCCCGCTTTATTAATATTCGGATTTTCTTCGCTTAATTGTAAATTGATATCTCGTTCTACATCCATCATTTTTAAAGTCTTCCGAAAGACGATTGGGCATGTGGAAAATAATTTTTTGTAAGTACTCAGTAAAGATTTCATTGCATTCTTCCTGGAGTATTTATTTTAGTTAACAAGAAAAGGGATTCTCATCAACACGACGATCGAAATGGCAGCATAAATTTTCGATAGGATTCATATTAGGAGATTGGGCTGACGTATCAATAATGTTTGGACAATTAAAAAACAAGCACTCATGGCCTTATGTTTGGGCTCGTTATCTTGATACAATTTAAAAATTGATAAAATTACCATTTTTTCAGCAAGATGCTAATTAATCCTCAAAATATACCAATATTTCTTCCATCAATTATTTTAACGCAAAGAGCATATCGTCGCCATTTTACCGTCAGAATTGCACCCTCTGAAGAAATGATGCGTTGCTTGGACGACGGTAGACCACGTTTAAAATGCACTGCGGAAAATATGAAATGTGTAGAAAAAAAGTGTTAACAAAACACCAGAAACATCTACCTGAAGGCATTGTGCTCAGCTAGGAATGTCTCGTACTTTACTACGACACATTAAAAATGATTTACTGTCATTCCCATATAAGGTGCAATTGGTGTCAGAATTAAAGCCCGTACATCAGAGGCAACGTTAAAATTTTGCAGTTAAATTTCAACAGTTGGAAATCTGATTATGAGTGATTAAGCTCATTTTCATTTGAATGGCTTTGTTAGTAAGCAGAACTGTAGTTTGTGGGGTTCTGAAACTCCAACAGCCATTCATCAACGTCAATTGCACCCTACTAGCATTACATCTGAATATATCATTGGGCCTTACTTCTTCGAAAGTGAAGATGGTATGCGGTATCGGTTTATGATAGAACATTTTTTAAGTCATGCCACTGCCCGAGACACACATTTAAGGCAAATTTTTTTAAGGCAATAATTTGTAAAAATTCAGAAACTAATTGGTCAGCCCATTCGCCTAATTTGTCAGCACCTGACTATTTTTTTTAGGAAGGTGTATATCTGTACAAGCCCAAGAGAATCCGTGAACTCAAGGCCAACATTGTTGCAGAAATTCAAACGTTATAGCCACAATTTTTTTTAAATGATATGAGAAATGCTCTATAACGAGCCCATCATTGCAAAGTTGAAAACGGTGGTGATTTAGGTGATGTTTTTTTTTTTTATACTTAGGGCCATTATTACAACTTGCCAATAGCTAAAGTTTGGATGTTATCGGGCAGATTATTAGTTTTTCGTTATTACAACTATACTTTAAGCTAAAAGTAACCAATAAGCTAAAGGGAAGATATTGTTGCCTTTAAGTTTTAACGTGAGCTTTATGTATTTAATTTTGCCACATTTTCTGATCTGTGAAGAAGAAATTCACCAAATTTAGTTTTGGAAATAAATTTATTTGCATACATTTAAATATATGCTTGTATATTTTTTAAAAAGTTTTATTACACATTTACAACAATTATGCAACTTATAATAAAGGTTTTTAGTTTTTATTCTATTGTTTGTTTGCGAACAAATAAAGCTAACATTTACTTTAAAGGTAAGTTGTAATAATGGCCCTTAGTGTAAAAAAGTTGTCATTTTGTATATTTTATAATCTGAAAAAAAAAAATTTAAAATATGGAGGATTTCATGTCAGTGCACCAACTTTTGAAACCGATGTCTTCCGATCGGGATGAAATTTGCACCAAGGTGGATAGTAGTTTAGACACAATTTTTCAACAAGATCGGTCCAGATTTCTCTGAGTTAGAGGGGATCAAAATTTGACATTTTGGCCAAACAGGTGTTTTTTCTCATCCATGTAACTTATTACCTATTGTTCTTAGAAAATTTTCTCCCAAATAGTTTAGATAGCTATTTCTTCAATATTTCGGAAAAAAATACTTTAAAAAAAAAAAAAAATTTTTAGACTTTTTTTTTGCTAAATTAAAGCATTTTTTGCCTTTTTTTTCAAAAAGGGCATTTTTTTTTTTTTTTCATAAGAAAGCTTAGGATTTTTCCTTTAAGAGCTTTTTGGTCGCTTAGTGGGATGGGAGTGGGATATCTATCAAAATAAATGTTTTGTAACTCAAGACAACGGTTTTTCAATTTTTCACAAATGCACTATTTTGATTTTTTCCTATTTCTGTGTAAAACCTTACAAATAAAACTTATACTGAGAAACTAGACAAACTAAACTTTCCGAAGGTATATAACATACCTAACTAAAATTTTATACCCTCGATACTGTAATACCCAGAATATGTTAACCTCAGGAAAAAAATCGCTTTTTTTCTATAGAAATGTTGAAAAATTATTATTTTAATTTATTTTTAATAATAATTAAATTAATGTATAATAATAATAATATTAAAAATAAAAAGATAAATAATTTATTAAAATTTAATCTTAATTGCATTAGATCCATTTATATCATAACTATTTTTATACTTAATTTATTGTAGCTGATGAAGTATTTCAGTCTTGTAAATTTTTAAATACACAGTCTTTCATCCAGCTTTTTTGTCGCCTTTATTTACTGCGTTTTTTTGTCAATCCTTTCTTGGCGTTATTAGGTTCAGCTGTTGATTTCGCTGCTGGTTTATTTGTTGTCTTTGGAAAGAAATCGCATTGAATAGAGGTAGAAAACTTTTTCAACTTGGGTCTTCCCTCGACAAGCGGTATAAAAGCATGGTATTGAGCGGTGCCATCGATTTTTACCGCAGCATCGAATCTGCTCTTCAGTGTTTTCAATGTTTCCTGATGATCCTCTTTGCTACTAAAAATTATTTTAGTTTCTTTACAATAACTCTTTGCCCAATGGAATAAAGCAGTCGCATCTAAGATGTGATCTTGATGAGAGCACTGGAGGCTATACTTCGCTGCATTTCTTTTAAGGTTTGCTCCAATACCATCACTTGCTCCTTTACTATGAGCAGTAGGATGAAAATGCCACTCAGCTGGCATTCCAAAATCTTTTTCATGGGGCATAAGATTTGCCAAGCTACTTTTGTTTTTAAAATGTTGACGAGCTCCGTCCGAAACGTAGTATACCTTCTTTACTGTAAATTTAGATTTTAGAAATTTTAGTATTCTCTTCTGGTACTCATAAACTGTAACGGTATCATGTTTTAAATCGTCGGATATGATTGCCATACTTTTGTGTTCCAGTTTTTCATCTTTCATGTAGTAAATAACTACTGTGAATATAGTTGCTTGGTCGTTATTGAAGTGGAATGCTTGTATGGCATCCTGAAGAACATATTTATAGTTTTCTGCGAAATCATATGAAATAACGAATTCACCAGACTTCAAATGTATCTTCAAATCCTTGAAGAATGACCATTGCTCTTTGACTCAAAAGTCATGGTTTCTCAAGTTTAGCAATCCTGTACACATTTCTTCCACAAAATCATCCACATTTAAAATGATTGTTTTCAATGTGCATCTGTCAGTCTGAATCCAAGAATCAAATTTGACCTCCTCTATATATTCTCGATCTAAAGAGTTGATTAAATTTTCTTTGATGAATGTGTTTTTCGGCCAATTGGTACATTCACCTAAGTGGCAAGAAGTTGTTGCATTAGGACACATAGCCAATTTAAGGCAATCGCGGTAATCGTGTAAATCTTCTGCCGAATCATCTGTTAAATACTTTAAGTTGATTTCCTTCAACATCAGTTTAACATTTTCATGGTAAATGCAAAAGCATACTGTGTGAGTTCCGCTGCTTTCTGCCAAAACGCAATGTTTTGGTCTCATTTGGGTTAATTTCGTGAAGCCAATTCTAACATCCTCGTGTTCAGAATGATATGTTGCAAATAACTCTTTCAGGTTACAGATAACCATTCTCTTCTGTTATGTTATGAAGGTATGTTACATACCTTCGGAAAGGTTAATTTGTCTAGTTTCTCAGTATAAGTTTTATTTGTAAGGTTTTACACACAAATAGGAAAAAAATCAAAATAGTGCATTTGTGAAAAATTGAAAAACCGTTGTCTTGAGTTACAAAACATTTATTTTGATAGATATCCCACTCCCATCCCACTAAGCGACCAAAAAGCTCTTAAAGGAAAAATCCTAAGCTTTCTTATGAAAAAAAAAATGCTCTTTTTGAAAAAAAAGGCAAAAAATGCTTTTTTTTAATATTTTTTTCCGAAATATTGAAGAAATAGCTATCTAAACTCTTTAGGAGAAAATTTTCTAAGAACAATAAGTTACATGGATGAGAAAAAACACCTGTTTGGCCAAAATGTCAAATTTTGATCACCTCTAACTCAGAGAAATCTGGACCGATCTTGTTGAAAAATTGTGTCTAAACTACTATCCAAAAGGACTAACCTTGGTGCAAATTTCATCCCGATCGGAAGACATCGGTTTCAAAAGTTGGTGCACTTGACATGAAATCCCCCATATATATAAACGAAAAAGTTATTAAATTTTAAAACCCCAGGTTACTTTTGGCCCACCCACCCGATTAACTTGGAATTAAGAGATACTATTCCTGGTACTTGTGCGATTCAAAAAGTATACATTTGATGTACTAAATACTTATATGTACTTTTTACATGCTTTCAAATATTGTAAATGTTACTTTTTATTAAACGAGCTACTCGTTCAGCTCAAGTAGCTGAATTATTATTACTCGAGCAGCTCGATACTTGAATAGTGGGCAGCTCTAGAAAGACTATAAACAATTACATTGCCTTATAAATTTCAAAAAATTAGTCTCGTTAAAATCACCAACTAACTGAAAAACTTAAATAAAAAATTTTGTAGTAAGCCATCGTGATAACTCGAAAAACGTATATCTGTAACCCAAAATAAGGCGCAATTTTGGATACCGAGGATTTCGACATATACAGTGAAATCAACTTAGCGATTAGAGTACAGAACAAACTAATTTCAGGCCTATGATTGACAAAAATCAATTGAATCCGATCACAGGGGAGATGTGTAAACATTTAGTAATTAAAGATTTTTTTATGACACTTTTTTAAAATCAAACAGAAAGCGTCATCTGTGTATCACTTGCAGCAAACAGCTGCAGGGGCTCTGCTAATATAAACATATTTATTATTATTTATTATTTCAACTGGCTAATTTTAAATTTTTCATTTCCCGTTTTTCGTTTTCATTTTTCTTTTTTATTATTAGTTTTTTATTTTTAATTTTTTATTTTTATTTTTCATTTTTTATTTTTTCATTTTTTATTTTTCATTTTTTATTTTCGATTTTTTTGTTTTTTATTTTTCATATTTTATTTTTAATTTTTCATTTTTAATTTTTTAATTTTCATTTTTACTTTTAATTTTTTATTTTTCATTTTTTATTTTTCATTTTTTATTTTTTATTTTTCATATTTTATTTTTCCTTTTTATTTTTGATTTTTTTTTTCATTTTTTATTCTTAATTTTTCATTTTTATTTTTAATTTTTTATTTTTTATTTTTAATTTTTTATTTTTTATTTTACATTTTTCATTTTTATTTTTTATTTTTCATTTTTCTTCTGTTTTTAATTTTTTATTTTTCATTTTTCATTTTTAATTTTTAATTTTTCAAAACGTTTTTATAACGCTATTCGCTCCCTAATTTAATCTCCAAACACTTCCTAAAGAAATCGTGCAACCTTTTTGTCTCCAAACACTTCCTAATGAATTTTCATTCGTTTATTTTTTATTTTGATTAGCATTAATATTAAGAATACTTTTAAATGATTGAAGAAATTAATTATAAATGTTTATAAAAAGTGAAGAAATATAATGCAGAAAACAGCGACAAAAAATTATGTATCATAATTTTCTCACCGATACAATCACAAGTCACACCGATTTTGTCTTACGTCTTACATCTTACGCTGTTTTTGTGATTGTATTGTGAAATAGGTTCTTCCCCCCTGCTCGATAAATGTTTACACGTCAAAATTTTGTATTTAACCATCGTGATTGATGGAAAAACTTATAATGCAGTTTGAAATAAAACGAAATTGTGCATGCATGCACAGTGTAAATTTAAAATCAACGATTAGTGTACAGGACAAACTATTTAAGGACCTACGATTGACCAAAAAAACACTCAATAATCATCCAAGCATTAGACATTTTTAAGACTTTTGATAAGAATTTATCTTAGATTATTCTCCTTGAACCTGCTACATATCAACACTTTTAAAAAGTTCTAGAGAAAACCTTAAGAAAACTTAAATCCTTACAGAATAAATACATCAGTTTAGCTGTCCTGAACTCTGTAGCGCCTATGTGACATTAATTATTTTAATTTTAGCTTGATTTGAAGCGATATATTTAGTTGCTTTGAAAATTGTTCATGTTGCATTATTGTAATTGCAGTTCGCGTAGTTCTTGGCTACAACGGATGTGCCTCTGCAAAAAACAATAAGAACATCACACACACACATACACATAGAAATAGTCTCATATTATTTACGGTTATTATGTAGAACAAGCATGCAAAATGGAATATCCTTAAAACATGCAAATTTTCAATATTCTAAAACACAAGAACAATGTACACAAACAATGCAACGGTGTTGTTTGTTTGTGTACACACAAAAATCATGTAAGTGGATGCATGAGTATGTTAAGAACCACAAGAACAACAACAACAACACTGTTGTAGTTATGTGAAAACATTTGATTGTACTAAAGGATTTAATGGAATGTTTAATCCTCTCAACCTCTGAAGGGTTTGCTACCAAATCAGGCAACATTTTCAAAGTGGCCGATGAAAAATACTTGATTGTGTTGAAGTGTAATGTAGGCTTCACTTGTTTTCAACGTTTCGTTCGTTTTCTGTATGAAGATGTGTGTGTACGTTCGTGTGTATGTATGGCTATGAGTTTGTGTTCTGATGTTGAAGTATATGTATATGTTTAGTATAATTGCAACAAACTTCGGAAAACAATAAAGAACATTGTTGAAACTTCATACAAAATAAATTTAATACAAAATAAGAAAATATTGAACTAGATTTTCACCAAAAAAGAAAGAAATACATTTAATTACATATTATTGCAGTAATGCTTAACCTTTTTTTGCGACCACTTCGAAAGCTTTATAAAAAAAGACTAACGTGAAAATATAATACGAACACGATTACAATAAAATTACTTACAATAAGGGATCCTGGAGGGTCCTTTCAAAATTCATTGCAATTTGAATATGTAGCACAAGAAAAAAAAATTTACTGTCCCGTATTTATTCTAGTACTCTATTCTCAGATTTGGGTTGAGAACAAAAGATTTTTCGTATTTTTTAAATATTTCTATACAGTGTATGCTCGCTATTCGCGACTACCCATTATTTCGGGGGCTCAGTTATTACGACAGCTTAATTTTTAGCATTGTAGCCTCTAGATTGGCTTAAATGCATAATTGTATTTTACCGGTTGGTTTACCGCATTAATAAGCATGGTTTTGCCCTTGATCAAATCTACAACACCGACGAAGCCGGTTTATATTATCGGATGATTTAAATCACTCTCTTATCATCTGAGTAAGTACGCGGAAGAAAGTTTGTAAGGAGCCCACTTTTTTGCCCTGTAAAAACGCGAATGGCACAGACAAACATAAACTATTGGCAATTTTAAATTCAAAAAAATCCACGCGCTCTTAAAGCTTCTTTCAATAATCCAGTAATATTTTAATAATCAATTTTCCTTGCGTATTTATTCCCCTTATTATATTTGGAAAAATTAAAATGTACATAAAAAATTTTTTCAGGCCAGAGAATTTTTGGCTTCAAAACATCTGCCGCAAAAAGCAGTTTCGTTTTTGGATATTGCGACGGATGTGTAACCAAATTGCGGAACTAAAAAACGATTGCGATTTAATTGCTAGGCGAGAAGAGTACAACTTTCGATGATTTAAAGCTAAAAATTGCAATTTACGAAAGCTATTTAGATTCGAGATACGTCCTGGGAAAACATTGTCCTCGTATATCGATTAACAACAATGCGCTTTGGGAAATGACAAGCCGACAGTGGCAAAATTTGGCAAAAAAGAAACTTAAAATCTCTACATTTTTAAAAATATTTCAAATATAAATATTTCACGAATATAAGAATTTAAGTATGTAAGAAAATTATAGTCGGTATAGACCGACATTACGATACCCTATACCATGCGCTTAGAGACCCTATCTCTTAGATCTGACTAATTAGATATAGAAAATAAGCATAAACCAAAATTTGATTGGAATTTTTATTAATTTTGCTGCCTTCTGATATGAAAAAGTTCATATCGGGTGTTATATTTATATGGAGACTAGGTTGAAAAACAGACCGATCTTAACCATATTTGGTGAGGTCACTTATTTTTCACAGAAACACATAAAGAACAAATTTGAGAGAAATCTGTGCAATATTTTTGTTGTTGATAGATTTAAGTGAAGATCGGGAATCAGCTTCTATGGGGGCTATGACTAAGAATTATCCTATAGGCTTTATTTTTGGACTACTGATAAATGGATATAATAGACATACAAAAATCCCATTTTGGTCGAGATCTATATGATAATTCTGATATTATGGCATTTTCAGACGATCTCATATGCGTCATTTGTATTGGAACTAGGTCTGAACATATACCGATTTTCACCAATTTCGATAGCGTTTATCCTGCGCCAGTAGAAGCTTATATACAAAATGTTATCAAAACATATTCATATTTGCGACCTGTAGTTCGATTACAAAGTTTACATGCACACACAGACAGACAGACGGACGGACGGACTGACATTGCAAAATCGACGCAGAAAGTGATTCTGGCAAAAAAGAAAGTGATTCTGAGTCGATCGGTATAATAAAAGATGGGTCCAGGTCAAATATTTTTGTTAGTTACAAACATCAGCAGAAAGTCATATATATAATCAATTTATACTGGTATCTAGATATAGTTTTTATACCCTACTAGCAGATTCCAGCCCTCGAAATTCGAGTGCAAATTATAGGAAAATTTATTTTTTCGTTAAATAAAGACCCTAAGGGTATGCTAATCCATTATAGCCAAGTCACAAATCTACACAAGAAACAAACTCATTTTTATTACAACCACATTAACAAATTTAATAAACACACACATAGCATTGTATAATTTTATGTATGTGTTAGTAGCAATTTTAAATGCAATTTACTCAAAACAAAGGAAAAATTTTAAAAATCTGTAAATCTGCAAATCGGCTAAAAACAAATACCTTTCATATTATATACGTTTGGTGAAAATCGGGATAAAACGGTAGAACAAAACATCGGTCACAGAAAATCGCTAGCCTATTAATATTATAGATACCACTATGTAGTCATTATAGCCTATACAGCTATGTGGTCAGGGTATAATGACTTTGTGCTGATATTTGCAACTGCCAAAAATATTTGATTCGATTTAGCAATATCTGTCCGTACGTCCTCAATCCGCCTGAATATTCATGTAAAACTTGTTATCAAATATGAATATATTTTGATTAAATTTAGTATACAAGCACCTATCGATCATAGAATGAACGCTATTGAAATTGGTGAAAATCGGTTCATGTTCAGAACTAGTCCCCATACAAATGACCCATATGAGATCGACTTAACTTGCCATAATATCCAAATTATCATATAAGTCTCGAGCAAATTAGGTTTGTACGTCTTTATTACATACATTTATCAGTATTCCAAAAATAAACCTTATAGGATCTTAGTCACTGCCCCCATATGAAGCTAATTTCCGATCTTCACTTAAATCTATTAAAAAACAAAAATATTGCACAGATTTTTCTTAAAATTGGTTTGCTTATGTTTTTGCAAAAAATAAATGACCCTACCAAATATGGTCAGGATCGGTCCATTTTTCGACCTAGCCCCCATATAAATATAGCATCCGATATGACCTTTTTCATATCCGAAGCCAAAAAAATTAATAATATTTCTACTCAAATTTGGTTTATGCTTATTTTCTATATCCAATTAGTTAGACCTAAGAGATAGAGTCTCGACTATAGTTTTTTTTACTTGCTTTTTTTATTTTCTTATAAAAATTTTTAACTTCATTTTTTTTTTTTTTAATTTAGTAAGTCCTATTATTTATTTGTATAGCCCCATTTCTTAGCAAAAAAATAGAGAATGTCATTTTGTTGAAAAATAACCGCATCTTCTGAGCAAGATGTGGTTATTTTTTTGATATTTCTACTGAAAAATGGTTTGTCAAAGGAGACTAAAGTCTTATTTTTTACAACTATTTTACTTCAAATTTAATTTTTTTCTTCTAATGCAAAAAAAAAAAAAATTCTTTTGCCACGTGACGGATTTTGAGTAGCGTTTTGTGTGTGATAGTACTCTAGCTCCTGAGATATTTATATCCTGACCACAAGAATATTTGACTTAGGTCCATCTTTTATTATACCGATTGACTCAGAATCACTTTCTGAGTTGATTTAGGGATGTCCGTCCGTCCGTCCGTCCGTCTGTGCGTGTGTCCATGTAAACCTTGCAATCAAAGTACAGGTCGCATGTCCAGACCTAGTCCCTATACAAATGATCCCTATGAAATCGACTAAAATTGTCATAAAATCCAAATTATATTGTAGATCTCGGTCACATCGGGTTTGCGTATGTTTAAAACTTCCATTAATCACTAGGACAATTCTTAGTCCTAGCCCTCATATGAAGTTGATTCCCGATCTTCACTTAAATCTATCAAAAACAAAAATATTGCACAGATTTTTCTCAAACTAGGTTTCCACTCAAATTGGTTTATGCTTATTTTTGATATCTAATTTATGTAGCCCTAATAGATATGGTCTCTAAATGCATGGTATATGGTTTCGTATAGTCGGTCGTATAGATCTCAGTCAAATTGGGTTTGTATGCGTTTATTATATCCATTAATCAGTAGTTCAAAAATAATACCTATAGGACAATTCTTAGTCAGAGGCGCCATATAGAGCTGCTTCCCGATCTTCACTTAAATCTATTAAAAAAAAAAAACAAAAATATTGCACAGATTTTTCTCAAATTAGGTTTGTATATATTTTTTTAAACTATAAGTGACTTTACCAAATATGCTCGGGATCGGTCCATTTTTCGACCTAGTCCCCATATAAATGTAGCATCCGATATGCACTTTTTCATATCCGAAGGCAAAAAAAAGATATAATAAAAATTATCTTCAAATTTGGTTTATGCTTATTTTCTATATTGAATTAGTTGGACCGAAGAGATAGGGTCTTTAAACCATGGTATATGGTATCGTATAGTCGGTCTAGACCGACTGTAATTTTCTTACTTGTTTCGGTTATGGATTTGATTTTGAATTTTTTTCAAGCAACCGTGCAGAAAATTTAAAAAGAAATTAGTGAAAAAATAGTACATTTAAAAAGAAAACAAACAATAATTAGCAGGAACGAATAAAAAAGCAAAAAAAAAAAAACAATTTAGTTATTTTTCCGAGTCGGGATTTTAAGCACGGATTTTGTTTAGAAGAAAATTTTATAGAAGTGAGAGATCGACACACAACGTAATTCTGTATGCAATTATAAAGTTGTTTGTTCGAAATAACTTTGTTCATTTTTACTGGGAATTTGCAATATCGCACCTGTACTCTAAAGTGAGTCAACTCAAAATTTTTCAATTTTCACTTTTTGCAAGAAAACGATACATAGTGGTCCACTGTAAAAATCTCACATCGGTTTTTCTAGTCGTTCGCAAAAAAATACAGTTGTGTTATAAGAGTAGCTGCTTTAGAATCCAGTAAAAAAAAACATTTTGAGTTGCACCCAAAAAACTTGTTATTTTTGATGATCACTGAAAAAATCGCAAAAACAGCTACTGTTGATACATATGTATTATTCGAAATTCTTTACAATGAAACAACTGTTTTTAAACTTTATAGTAAATATTAAAAAACCGCCTCCACTGAAAATTTGTAAATTTTGAGTTGACTCACTTTAGAGGTACAGGTGCGGTATGAATTGGTTTTTCTTAACTAATATTGAACTTTCTATAGACAACTTTGGAAGTTGTTTAAAACCACATCCTAAGAAGTTCTTCCTTTGGCATCAATGAATGAATAATTCATTCATAATTCATTCATTAGAATGACTTCAGTTATTCTCTTCGTGATGGAAGCATCATACCTTGTTGAAAATAGAGATATAAGCCTGAAAAATTAAACTTGAGTTTGGATAGAAAAAAGCGTCGCCTCACTTAAAATCGTAACATTTTACAAAACTTTGACGAATTCTTTTAAAAGGAAGATCATTCTTACGAGACATGCACAAAATGAAAGACTCTTAAAAGCTTCTATTTCATAATGATAATGGCATCCAGCATTTATTTATGTAAAACGAACTGAGTAATAATCTAATTTCATTAAAATTAAACAAAAGTATAAATATTTTAATTTTATATTTTTCTTTCCCCGTAAGGGTCATTATAAAAGTTTTTGTTCTAATTTTTAAACAAAATTTTATCACACTCACAAGTATTTTTTTTTTCGTTGCCTTATTTCGACAACATTATTTTCTACACTTGGCCACAAGAGGGTGTGAAATAATTTGTTAAATGCCAACAACCAACTAACCAACAAATTATTATTTAGATAAACGCGCGCATATTTTGTAAAGATACCTTTTGGTTTTCTTTTTTTGTATTTAGGTGTTTAAAATTCGTTCAAACATGTTCCTACATCTTCCTGTGTCCGTACGTATCTCCACACATTCATATATAAAATACAAAATTTTAAATGCTCACACTTAACTGCGAATTGCGAGTAGATAAGGAAACCCGAAAAAAAGGTAGCCAGCAATATAATTTGTGCACCTTTGGTGGCTCTCTCTACTAATTTTAGTGGTGTTGATGAAAATGAAGCCGTTTGAAACCCATAAAAAAATACACACACTCTTAGCTAAAATAAGCAAAAAAAAAAAAAAAAATTTAAAGAAACGATAAAGTCTATGACCATTTTTAGTTGAAATTATATTCCACTGCTACAAAAAAAAAAAAATTATGAATGTAATTAGATATGAAAATTTTGGGTTTTGAATATGAGGATGGATGGATGGATAGATGGAAAGGTTGGTGTATAATGGTTGTTGGCAAAAGATCGGTCACTTGAGATAATACATGATATTTATGTTGGAAATTAGGCGTTTTACTGCTATGATAAGTAATTTGTGTTTTTTCTTTTATTATTTTTTGTATTTAGCCTCAGCCATCCGTAATAGACAAGTGCGATGATGATATGATCCGCACAATTATTCAGTTTAATAATAATATATGAGGGGTGGCAACAACAACAATTTTAAATATTTTATAATTTTTGTTTACATTTAATGACATTTGCATACTTTTACTTCAGAAAGGTAAAACTCATAATAAATGACCAGAGAAAGGAAAAATCGTTATTTAATTACCGTCATAACATGAAATTATTGGCCATCTCATGGGATGGTAAAGGCCATTATTATAACACTAAACATTTTACAATTATAATTTATTTTGAAAGATTTTTAAAATTTTTGAATTTTTAATATAAATGTTTTTCTACTCACATTGGTAATTATGTACTTGTCAAAAGTTTCAAGACTGTCCCTTGCATACTACTTCATTTTTTTGTACAGGAGGTGCCACGCCGACTTATCCTATCATCCCATTTTCTATTTGACTACTCACATTAATATCTGATGGACTCACACAAAGTGTCAAAGCTTTTCCTTTTGTAATACTCCAGTTGTATGATATTATATATTTACTTTTTATCGGCAGTGCCAATACTCCGATCACACCCATTTTTTGCTTGATTTGTATTCTCACGCAAAGTCCCAAGGCTCTCACTAATACAGTACTCCAGATAAGTGACATTAAATATTTACTTTGTATGAGGGTATCACACCGACTGGTTCGATCCCGCCAATTTTTGACCTCTGAGAAATTGGTAAAACTGAGATATATAATATTGAATAATTACTTCGTATGGCCACGCCCACTTATCCGATCACCGCCCATTTTCGGCGTGGCTACTAACACAAAAATTTGCAAAGTCCTCACTGTCAAAGTGCTCAAATTATATAATATTAAAAATTCACTTTGTATGAAAGGTGCCACGCCCACTAAAAATATAAAAAACATGTATAGCCTATAATTCCTTCCAGATACACAGTAGGACTCTGTTAATTTAAGGAAGATTGAACAAATGGTTTATTCTTCTATAAGCTTTCACCAAACATACATATTTTCACTTTTATATATACTACCAGATTCGAGTGCAATTTATAGGCAGCTTTATTTCTCAACTTAGCCAATTCACAAACCAACACATTTATGGTTTATTATTATTGTGAAGGTAGATAACAAGCTCATTAACAAACACATTAACAAATTTAATAAAATACACATAACACATGTATAATTTTATGTATATGTTAGTAGCAACTTTAAATGCAATTTACTCAAAATAAAGGAAAAAGTATAAAAATCTGTAAATCTGCAAAACGGCTAAAAAGAAATATCTTTCAAATGATATGCGCTTGGTCAAAATCGGGGTAAAACGGTAGAACAAAACTGCGGTCACAAGAAATCGCCTAGCCTATTAACATTATAGATAGTAGCAGAGCTCAGCCCGCGAAATTCGAGTGCAAATTCAAGGAAATTTCATTTTTTCATTATATATAAGTTGGTTTGTTAATAAATAACAGGCAGATTCCAGACCTCGAAATTCCAGTGCAAATTCTAGGAAATTTTATTTTTACATTAAATAAAGACCCTAAAGGTATGCTAAACAATTATAGCCAATTCACAAATCAACACAAAAAACAAACTAATATTTATTACAAACACATTACCAAATTTAATAAACACACACACAGCATTGCATAATTTTATGTATGTGTTAGTAGCAATTTTAAATGCAATTTACTCAAAATAAAGGAAAAAATTTAAAAATCTGTAAATCTGCAAAACAGCTAAAAAGAAATACCTTTCAAATAATATACGTTTGGTCAAAATCGGGATAAAACGGTAGAACAAAACAACGATCACAAATAATCGCCTAGCCTATTAATATCATAGATTTTATAGGAGCCTAAAGGTATGCTAATCAATTTAAACCAATACACAATTCAACACAAATTTAATAAACACACACACATCATTGTATAGTTTTTTATTTGAAGCTCAAATATATGCTTTATGCATGTGTTAGCAGCAATTTTAAATGAACACTGCTGCAAAAAAATGTTCCAGATGGTACAAATTTGTTAATATGGTGGACAGCTAAAAAGAAATACCTTTCAAATGGTATATTTGTTGTCAAAATCGGTTGGTAATTTACGGTTTAAAATCGGTCACAAGAAATCGCCTTGCATATTAGTATTATAGATAAGTATAGATTGAATAAAAATTAAAAATTGTTTTTACTAGTTAACTCGATTACAAATATACTTGTATTTGGTAAAACGTTTGACATTAATTTTTTAAGTGAAGCTAATTATTTTTCTATATAGCGGCATATTCCAATTTCTAAACCAGAAGATTTATACCAACCAACGCTTGAGTTAACTGGCTTTGGCTTCTATTCGCTTCGTAAAAAATATTTTACTTACCTATAAAATGTTTTGCTTTAATAGGACAAATTACCAGGATTTACAACATTATTTGTTCCAAACTGTCTGAATAAATGTGTTATCTCATTATAGTGATAATTTGGACTAGCGTCTGTATTTATCTCCTTCTTTTTGAGTATTTTTGGCATCTTTACATAAAATGTTACTTCCTGAATTTAATTGTCTGCCTTTGGAATACAAAACATCTACTCGACTTAAAAATAAGTAAAACAAAGTGTTCAAAAGTTATAAGAAATGTGGAGAGTTAATACGAAATAATCATTATTTAATTTAAGTAAGAAATAATATTAAAAATAGCCCAAAAACATTTTATAAATATATTAATTCTAAATGACGCGCAGCGGGCTTTCTTCCGGTTTAGAAGTACGATGATTTAGGATCTTCAGATAATAACTCGATCAATAATATGTTTGCAGATTTTTTTGCATCAACTTATTCTTCTGCAGTTTCTAATAATCAATATCCATACATAATATTGCAATCTATCTATAATATTAATAGGCAAGGCGATTCCTTGTGACCGATGTAACGTTGTCAGTTTTACCCCGACTTTGACCAAACATACCTGATTTAAAAATTATTTATTTTTAGCTTTCCACCAGATTTACAGATTTTTAAATTTTTTTTGAGTAAAATGCATTTAAAGTTCCTACTAACACATACATAAATTTATACAATGCTGCGTGCGCGTTTATTAAATTTGTTAACGTGTTCGCAAAAATTGTATATTAAAAGCCCTGTGTTGAATTGAAAAATAATTTTGGACATACCCCAGTAACGACAATAATGAAAATAACGCAACAGAATTTATAATAATTGCATATCACATGCCCTGTGTTGAATTGTGAATTTTGAATAGCACACCCTTAGATGGCAAAAAACATTGAAAGAAATAAATTGAATGAAAAAATAAAATTTCCTAAAATTTGCACACGAATTTCGAGGGCTGGGCGCTGCTAGTGTACATTAATATACCATCCAGTAAATTCGAAATTCGAGTGCAAGTACAAGGAAATTTTATTTTTTTAATTAGTAAATAATTAATAAGGGCGCCTAAAGGTATGCTAATCAATTTTAGGCAATTCACAATTCAACACAGGGCTTTTGATATTTATAATAAATGCATATACAGTATGTATTATTAGTAACTTTAAATGAGCATTGCTCCAAAAAAATGTTCCAGAAGATGAATATCTGTAAATCTGGTGGACAGATAAAGAGAAATGCCTTTCAAATGAGGTATGTTTGGTCAAAATCGATTACTAACTACAATTTTTATGTCGGTCACAAGACTCTGCCTTGCCTATTAATATTATAAATTTATAAAAATTTTGATCAAAAAATAACTTTTTATAAAGATATTGAAAGTTCCACCACCTGATGTGATATTAATTAATGCAAGATCAATTCCTATTAATGCTCATCATATTATAAATAATGCCGTGCTTGATTTATGGGACCATTCATTAGACTTTAGAAGACGGGTATATTTTATGATATTTTGTCTTCGTGGCTTGGACTGGGATCTTAATATTGGACCCCTTTTTTTATGAAAATCGTCTGACTCTAATTCATATGTTAAATGGTAGTCTTAAATCTGAATTTCTTCTCAACAAAAAAATATTAATATTCCTATCCGGTCATCAAGAACTTTGTAACTATTATTTATGATAGCAGAATTAGTGATGAGTTTAATATGCTGTATCCATTTATTGATTCAAATAAAAGTTGGATGTCATGACGAGGGATATTATTTTGTATAAATATTATTTTATATAAAGAATTTTAACAAATTAATCAATATGTTAAATGTTAAATTAAATATATAAAAATAAATAAATAAAGGCATAAGATTTCCAAGTACTACTTAAACCAAATTCTGAGATGAAAAAGTTCATATCGAATGCTATATTTACACGGGAACTAGGTCGAAAACTGGAGTGATCCTGACCATATTTGGTAAAGTCACTTATATTTTGAATATACAAGCCAAATTTGAGGAAAATCTGTGCAATATTTTTGATTTATGATAGATGTAGGTGAAGATCGGGAAGCAGCTCTATATGGGCCTAGGACTAAGAATTGTCCTATAGGAATTATTTTTGGACTACTGATTAATGGATATAATAAACACATACAAACCCAATTTAACTGAGATCTATATGATAATTTGAATCTTATGGCAATTTATGTCGATTTCATAGGGTCATTTGTATGGGGACTAGGTCTGAACATTAACCGAATTTCACCAATTTCAACAGCGTTCATCCTAAGGCATAAGTTCATATGATATAAGTTCATATACCAAATTTCATCAAAATATATTCATATTTGCGACCTGTTGATTGATTAGAAGGTGTACATGGACACACAGACGGACAGACGGACAGACGGACAGACGGACGGACATCGCTAAATCGACTCAGAAAGTGATTGTGAGTCGATCGATATAATAAATGATGCATCTAGGTCACATATTTTTGGTATTTTTAAAAACGGATGTATGTTCTGTATGGACTACAATATGGCTGGACCGATCTTTATGAAATTTTCAGGGAATCTTCAGAATGCCCTGGTGGGCGAGACTTTGCAGTCTGATTTTTGATTTTTGTATAAAACTAATGGACCGATTTTGATGAAACTTTCAGGTAATCTATAGAATAGCCTGGCGGGTGACATTGTGAAGTCTGAATTTGGATTTTTGATCTGTGGGTGAAGGGGCGTGGCAAAATAATATTGTACCTATATATCCGTTAAAACTTTCGGGGAAGTTCATGCTTTACTTTTATCCGACACTGTCTACTAAAGTTTAGATGCAATATAAAACGAGATGTTTTCTTAGGGCCAGCAACGCGGACCGGATCCAGCTAGTAGTTAATAAAGGGTCCACCAAATAACTTTTTTTTTTTTGTAAATGCTATAAAAAAAAATACTGAATATTATCTCAAATTTCTTTTTTTATTTGAAAGTACAAACCTTCCGGTTAATAATGGAAAATAATTTCATACACGATCGGTCCAATTTTTAAGCACATTATCGATTGTGTGCAGCTGTATTTCACCAATGGCTTCACGAATATTGTCCTTTAAAGCGTCAATTGTCTCTGGCTTGTTGGCGTAACACTTATCTTTGAGGGCACCCCACAAATAATAGTCCAACGGTGTCAAATCGCAGCTCCGAGGTGGCCAAACGACATCAGCTCTGCGGCTGATAATGCGATCTTCAAAAACAGGGCGCAAAACATCGAGTGTAGCTTCGGCTGTGTGGCACGTAGCGCCATCCTGTTGAAACCGAATGTTGCCAATATCCTCCTCTTCAATTTTTGTGAATAAAAATTCGTTCAACATGGCCCGATGACGATCGCCATTGACTGTAACGGCCACTCATTGCTCATTTTCGAAGAAAAATGGCTCAATTATGCCTCTGGACCAAAATCCGCACCAAACAGTGACTCGTTTTGGGTGTATCGGCTTTTCATTGTATGCGTCCGGGTTTTCTGTGCCCCAAATGCGACAATTTTGCTTGTTTACATACCCGCCAAGATCAAAATGAGCTTCATCTGAACAGATGATTTTTTTTGGCAAAATCGATGAGGATGCCAGTTTCTTTCACTTTTTTCACAAGATAACGAACATACGGAGCTGACGGTGCTTCTCTTCTTCCAAAATCCGTACGCAATTTTCGCACACATTCTGCAACATTACCATGATTTTCAAAGTAATGTCGCAATATTTCCCAGCGTTGTTCAAGCGCATACACAACCATATTCGTTCAGCGGAAGGATAAAACTAATTATCTGTCAAATCAGACATGAGCTAAGTGTTACCGTTCACGAAATATGCACTAGTTGAAAAAAAAACGTTAAATGGCGGGCACTTTATAAGAGCTACTTTATTAATAAAGCATATAAAAAACTAAAATAAATTATAGCAAAAAGAAGTATTTTCTAATGTGACAGACATGACACTGCCTTTATTTTAAAAATCACTTAATTACACTTTTCCTTTCTTACTTGAAAATAGTGACTATACAAATACTCAAAAAAACAACCAAACTACTGTCACATTTTCATATCCTTTTCTGTGAAATGGTATCAATAAAAGTTATTTAAATTTTAATTTTAAAATTCGACCTAAGGTTCACTTTAGCATGGACTTACCCTTTTGATAAAAGATTTAACTTTTGAATTAAATAACTTATTTTATGAAATTTTTAATTGAGTCAAATTAAATTAATGATTAAAAACCAATTAACTAACAACAAACAAATTAATTGTAAAGTCGTGTTTTGATTCTTATTGGGTTGATTTCGACTATTTTATTTATTTATTTATTGAAATCGGCTAGAATATAGTATCAGCTCAGAAAAAATTAAAAAAAGTACAACAATAATAAAAACTTTTTATATAGTTATAAAGATAATCGTAAGCGATCAAATAAGTCGTCAATCTTTTATTGATGACATGAACATTATCGGATATATAAATTAAATAGTAGTGTCTGTCTGTTCACCTCTCTACAAATTCTTCAAAATGAATCGAAATTGATAAAATTTGATCTGTGGATATTCAGGTAAACAAACTCGTAAGATCGAAGTTGTCTGTTAGAAACTTTTATACATATATTACCAAGAAACAATTTAAATCAATTTTACCATGAACTAAGTTCAGGTAAAATGTTATATTAAAAATGATCCTCCTACTTTTCAAAACGGAGGTTTTTTAGATCCAAATTATTGCGATATGGTGGGAGATTTAATTCTGCATTCCACCGAAGATATCGAAGATAAAATATAACCTTTGATTTTATACCAAACTAACAATACAGGCTAATTCCATAGTGACAGACATGCCATTGAGAGATCTTTCTAATCCAATATTATACAGTAAAAGTTTTTCCTTGTTCATAAAAATATATAGAATTATGCAGACGGACCTGAACAATATATCATTAAAAAAGTGAGAAAGTATTATTGTTATTAATAATTGGGGGGCAAAAAGCAGTCGTGACAGACATGACAACAAACAGACATTATTTTAGAGGATATTTGTAATACACAGACAAGCTCTGAAGTTATTTGAATGACAAATAAAACATTGTTGTTTAGAGTTAATATAAGCATATAAAAGACATGAATTCTAAAATAAATTATATTAAAAGAAAGTGTTTTGAAATGTGACAGATATGACGCTGCTTTTATTTTCAAAATTTCTTAACTACACTTTTCCTTTCTTACTGGGAAAATAGGGGCTACAACAATACATATTAACAAACTGTTGTCATATTTTCATGCCATTTGAGCCGTTTTCTTTATAATGGTACCAATGAAAATTATTTAAATTAAAATTTTGAAATTGGACCAAAGGTTGACCTTTGCATGGAATTACCCTATACTGCTTTTCAAATTTATAATATTAATTAATACAATTTGAAAATATCTTAAGCCAATACTACTATATTTCTTGAAGGTTCGATTTAAAAAATTGTTTAATTAATGTGTGAATTTATTAATTGTAATCCGAAATATTATGCAGAATTTTACCTGACAGATGGTCCTTACCACAGCCTTTATATTTTTTTTTTATACATTTCGATTTTTTTTTTCTTTGTTTTTTGTAGCCCAACTTTTAAATCGAATAATAATCTAGTCTGGCTGTTTTTCCACCAGTGATGTTTGGAGTTCTTTTAAACATGTTTGACTTAAGCAATGTCTGTTCGCTTCTTTTTCATCCCGGTACACATTAGCGAACAATGTTGAGGTTTAGTCATTTAGGTCTCTTTAGTTTTTTATCTTGAAGTGAAGCGGGGATATTATTAATTCCATATTGATGAAAAATTCATAATAGTTTAAGTGACAAAATCAATATTTTACAGGAAAAAGTTTTTATGAATCTATATATTAATACGTGAAGAAAAATTTTTTCTTCCCTTTTTAAGCAAAATGTTGGTATGGAGGTGTCTGAAAATTGGCACAGTTATAGCTCATATGGAGGAGAAGTGCCGAATGATAAAATGTATGTATAATATGTGTTAAAAATATATTAAAATAAATTAAATGAAATAAAATATTTATAATAAATAATTTTATATGAGCCTAAAGGTATGCTAATCAGTTTTAGCCAATTCACAATTCATAGAATTTCATTATAATTGTATATCACACGACACGAATTGCTAAAATTAATTAGCGTACGTAGAATGAATTTTATTTAAATATTCATAAATTTTTTATATATATAGATTTAAAAAAATGTTGAAAGAAACAAATTTAATGAAAAAATAAAATCTAGAATTTACACTTGTAAATACACAAAAAGACCTTAACTGAGATGTCAATAAAACTTAGTTTGATTAAACTCAAGTTTTTGAATTGTTAGTCAAGTTGATTAAAATTATAAGATCGATCGAGCTTTTGGGATATTTAGTTAAACTAAAGATTTTTTAGATTTTAGATTTTAGTTTATAAAAAAAATTACAGTTAAACTAAACTATGTTTAATTGACATCTCTAAATTGGTTTTGATTTAATAAAAAAATTTAAGTATTAATTATCAGGGCTCCCTATTTTCACAATCATGGCTCGTATATTGAAAGTAACGTTTAATAAAAAATTAACTTACAGTAAATTAAAAAATTAACTTATAGTTAATTACAAAGAGTGTATATAGTTTCTTTGGGCTCACGCCTTACTACTTATTATAAATTTAAATTGAAAAATTTTCATTATTAAATTCAAAACAATAAGACGAATGTCACTTCGTTGCAGACATGATGAAAAAGTGGCAACATATTGCAGTTATTAAAGCGATGAGTCTCAAAAAAGCAAAGAATTATACATATCCGCATCCATGAACAAGAATCAAGAGGAGTAGTATGAATAGCAAACAAATGTTAATACGAAAGAAACTACTGTTGTATGCAGAAACATTTATCATATGGAATGATGCTTACAGTATACATATTAGAGATTTCCATACAGAATCGAAAAGGAAAGTTAGGTGGAGTTAAAATAGTTGGGATAAAAGTAAATGGAATTTTTTAAAGTTAAATTTGCCAGTAAAAACAATAAAGGAAGTTATTAAAAACGAAAAAATTTATTATTACATTGAAATGTCGTTAATTAATAAATAATAAAATAGTAAAAAATAAAATAATAAAAAAATAATAAAAAAATAAAAAATAATAATAAAAAAATTATAAATTCAGTTGCAGCTGCTTTTTTGTATGGGGATGTGGAATTTTTGTGAAACTGGTCATGCCGGGGTTCAAATTCCGATTTTATGTTTCCCTTTTTTATTTTTTTATTTTTTTTTAAATTTTCTATTTTTTAATTAATAATATTTAATTAATTAATTAATTAATAAATAATAAATAATAAAATAATAAAAAATAAAATAAAAAAAAAATAAAAAAATAATAAATTTTCTGTCATGCCGGGGTTCAAATTCCGATTTTATTTTGCCCTTTTCTTTATTTTTTATCTTTTGTTTTAAATTTAAACAATTTGTGGTATTATTTTTAAAATTTATTTTACAAAATACTAAATCAAACAAAAACAAACAAGTTTGCTTAAGGTAGTCTTCATGCAAAACTAACAAAAGCTCAGTAGATCGGTAGCCTAACACACACGAAAGATAAGTTCGAACTCGTCACTTGGCCCAAAATTTCTTTTCAAACTAAAAGCTAAAAAAAAGGTCAGCTAATGCAAAAGAGCTCACTTTTCATAGTTAAAAAAACACGAATAATTTAGAAAAGCCAATATTTGTGAATAGGTTAAAAATATCTACATTAAGCTCATAAGTTGTGGTTAATTTTCGAAATATTGGTATGTACTTTTTTTGCCAGGTTTAAAATAACACGTTTATGACAACTACAAGATCGACTCTATACTCAATCAGCTCTTCGAAAGCGTTAAGATATTTAAGGCATTCGTTATTTCAGTAGAATTCTCAATATATAACTATGACAAAATCATTAGATTATATTGTCAGAATTATCTTCTTGATGTTATTGTTCAAATTTTATAAAGTTTTCATTTAGGTGAGGTTAGGTGGGTAGCCCTTTTACACTGTAAAACATTTTCGGATCATTGAGGGGGTGGAGGAACTCCACATCAGGGTAAAAGTATTGACCAGTATAGTAAAGCCTCCAAAGCGTTTGTTATTCTCCGGCCAAACCTTTATGATCATTTATATTTTGTCCATATCTTGATGATTGTTTGCTGTACCTCAAGAACCATTGATGATTTCTCAATAACTATATGCCGTGAGTATGTTTTGTTACAAAACTTTTATTTAAAAAAGGGGAAAAATTAAATTTTTTTGGATTTCATTCGATTTGCTGAAAAATTATATCAGAAATCATCAACGGTTCCTGCCTTATAGCTGAAAAACTAAGCAAACGAATATCAAGATAAGGAAAATAATATAAAACTTCATAAAAAGATCACTTGAGTCCCATCACAGGGGAGATATGTAAACATGTAGTGATTAAAAATTCTTTTATGGTACTTTTTTAAAATTAAACAGAAAGCGCCATCTATGTATCACTTATAACAAACAACTGCAGGGCTCTGCTAATATAAAAAAATTTATTATTATTTCAAATGGTTAATTTAAAATTTGTAATTTTTCGTTTTTCATTTTCAATTTTTTATTTTTCATTTTCAATTTTTAATTTTTAATTTTTAATTTTTAATTTTTAATTTTTAATTTTTAATTTTTAATTTTTAATTTTTAATTTTTAATTTTTAATTTTTAATTTTTAATTTTTAATTTTTAATTTTTAATTTTTAATTTTTAATTTTTAATTTTTAATTTTTAATTTTTAATTTTTAATTTTTAATTTTTAATTTTTAATTTTTAATTTTTAATTTTTAATTTTTAATTTTTAATTTTTAATTTTTAATTTTTAATTTTTAATTTTTAATTTTTAATTTTTAATTTTTAATTTTTAATTTTTAATTTTTAATTTTTAATTTTTAATTTTTAATTTTTAATTTTTAATTTTTAATTTTTAATTTTTAATTTTTAATTTTTAATTTTTAATTTTTAATTTTTAATTTTTAGTTTTTAATTTTTAATTTTTAATTTTTAATTTTTAATTTTTAATTTTTAATTTTTAATTTTTAATTTTTAATTTTTAATTTTTAATTTTTAATTTTTAATTTTTAATTTTTAATTTTTAATTTTTAATTTTTAATTTTTAATTTTTAATTTTTAATTTTTAATTTTTAATTTTTAATTTTTAATTTTTAATTTTTAATTTTTAATTTTTAATTTTTAATTTTTAATTTTTAATTTTTAATTTTTAATTTTTAATTTTTAATTTTTAATTTTTAATTTTTAATTTTTAATTTTTAATTTTTAATTTTTAATTTTTAATTTTTAATTTTTAATTTTTAATTTTTAATTTTTAATTTTTAATTTTTAATTTTTAATTTTTAATTTTAATTTTTAATTTTTAATTTTTAATTTTTAATTTTTAATTTTTAATTTTTAGTTTTTCATTTTTCATTTTTCATTTTTCATTTTTCAGTTTTCATTTTTTATTTTTAGTTTTTTTTTTTCATTTTTATTTTTTATTTTACATTTTTCAAACCGTTTTTATAATGCGATTCGCTCCCACATTTTATCTCCAATCACTACCTAATGAAATCGCGCCTTCATTTTATCTCCAAATACTACATAATCTTTTCACTAATACAATCGTACCTCACACCGTTTTTGTCTTACTCTGTTTTTGTGATAGTATTGTGAAATAGATTTTTAACCCCGTGAGCGTATAGATGTTGACACATCAAAAACCCTTTGAAGGTCTTATTATTATGGCCTAGTATTTTCACCCTGACTTCGGATATCGCACGTACCAGAATGGCTATTGGATTGCTTTATAAACGAGTTCAGAAAAAATATATGATTTTGAAAAGGATGCGAAAATAGAGAAGATAAATTTATACGCTGTGCTACCTAGCTATCCGGATCTCCCTATGAAGACCGTGCAGTTGAACATCGACTAGGCAGTCCAGATTATGAAAAAATTTTTGCCCTAGATCAGTAGCGAAAACTCATACTGTAAATGTCGCACTGAATCCTCGTCGTCCACATCTATACAGCTCTTACAGAAATCACCTGCCATGACACCAATGCGTTCGGGCATCCTAACCTATTTTATACTACACAATTCAACACGTTTTAAATAAAATATTATCATTATAAATATTTGTTGAACACTCAGAAGATATATAAATGGGTTTGTTAATAAAAAAAATTTAAAGCAGACAATTTTAAATAGACAGTCTCGAGGTTAAGTAAAAGTCAGATATGAAAAAGTTTATATCGGCTGCTTAATTTTTTCAAAAACCTTTTTTTAGAAAAATCTTTGAAATACTTTTCTTTGTTGGATATATGTAAGGTAAGATCGGGAAGCAGCTTTATATGGTAGCTATGACTAAGAATTGACCTACAGGGTTTATTTTTATACTGCTGATTAACGAATGTAATAAACAAGAAATTATAATAAATGCAGTTCAAAAGAGAAAAGCAATTAACTTTAAATTTAAATGGTATAAGCATTTAAAGGTTAATTACACTGTGCAACAGTCTGAAAATCCTTATACTGTGTTATTAAATATAATCGTTTTAATGGCTCTATTTTAGTTTTAAAAATTTGTGTTCAAAGGATATTTTATTAATAATTTTGTTTTGCTCCTCCTTAATCCTTGCTTTTGTTTCTTAGCCAAAAACCCTACATTATTTTTACTCCTACCAGATTCTGTAGAGTATTAAGACTTGTAGACAACTTATGTATTACGAGTATGATATTCTTGCATACAATGACACTTTGTTGCTTCAGTGTTGACATTTGAGAAATTTGTAGCTCATTTTTTGTTATTTGTTTTTTTCTTTATATGTATTTTTGTAATTTGTTACATTTCTGAAGCCAACCAAGCGCTGAATATACAATATGTTTGTTAAAGTGAAGTGGTGGGGAGTTAAATGCAAATTGTTATTGGGCCACTCACTTGTCCTCTTTTTATAACTTATTCTACTTTTTAAGATTTATCTAAACAGTTTTAGAATGATTAGAAGGATTAAATAATTGATCTATGTCATCATTAGCAAGGGTTTGATCTAGAAAAGGCGAAAGATGAAGAAAATTGAATAAAAATAGACGAAGTGCTACCAAAATTTAATGAAACACTAAAATCGTTTTATTTATATAAATTCAACATACTGCATAAAAATTTAATGATCAACAAAGTCTTCACATATAATTGCTAGAATCTATAATATTAATAGGCTAGGCGATTTCTTGTGACTGATGTTTTGTTCTACCGTTTTATCCCGATTTTGACCAAGCGTGTATTATTTGAAAGGTATTTCTTTTTAGCCGATTTGCAGATTTACAGATTTTGAAATTTTTTCCTTTATTTTGAGTAGATTGCATTTAAAGTTGCTACTAACACATACATAAAATTATACAATGCAATGTGTGTGTGTTTATTTAATTTGTTTAAGTGTTTGTAATAAAAATGAGTTTGTTTTTTGTGTTGATTTCTGAATTGGCTATAATTGATTAGCATACTTTTAGGGACTTTATTTAATGAAGTAATAAAATTTCCTAGAATTTGCGCCCGAATTTCTAGGGCTGGAATCTGCTAGAAGTTTTTAATATTTAAAAAATTATTTATACAAAATTTATTTAATACCGATTTTTTTTACTATTGACACATTGAGAGTTTTATTTGTTTTTAAAAAACCTTACGGAAAGTTAGTTTGGCGAAAGGAAAATCTTTTGCCAATAGTTAAACACGCTGAATATGGTAGTATGGTTTGCAGTTGTATGGCATGCAACGGGGTCGGTAACCTCGTGTCTATTGAGTCTATCCCATAGAGATTAGTTAGGCAATATAAACAACAACAACTGGACCTTGGAGAAGATTTCTGGTTCCAGAAGAAAATGATCCAAAATATACGGTAAACAATGTTAAGCTATGGTTATTCTATAATACTTCAATTCAATGGAAATCACCACCTCATTCACCCGATGTTACTGGAGTGAGGAATTCGTCAGCATCAAATAACCTCAAAGGAAATTTTAAAAAGCATCGTTGTGTATGCGTGGAAGAAGTAAAGATAATACTTTAAACTTGCTGAAGTCGATGCCAAATTGAAATAAAAAAATTAAAAAATAATATATACATTCTTCGTGGAATGAACATAGGGAACATTTATTACAGAAAATTGACACAGGGTACACTATAATTTTTTTTTTGCATTGGAGGTCCCACGCCTACTAACCCAATCCCTCCCATTTTCGGTATAACTACTTACAACCAATTTACGTGCATAAAGTTTCAAGACTCTGGCCATCATAGTACTCTATACATATGATGATATGCATTACCATGTATTGGAGGTGTCACGCCCACTGGTTTCATCTCGTTTTTCACTTAACTTCTCACACTCATCATTCGTGAACTTAAGCCTAGTTTCAAGACTTCCGGGTTTATAGTACTCCAGATAATATTTTTTGTGTGGGACGTGCCACGCCCACTAACCCAATCCCGCCCGTTTTTTAGTACGACTCTTACATTACAACTAATTGACGTGCAAAAAGTTTGAAGACTCTGACCATCATAATACTGGAGATATACGATGATATGTATTTAATATGTATGGGAGGTGCCACGCCCACTGAGTTGTTTCCGCCCATTTTTCACATGACTTCTCAAACTCATTCTTGAACTCACAACTGGTTCAAGACAGTCGGGTTTATATAACTCCAGATAATTTTTTTTTATGGGAGGTACCACGCCCACTAACCCAATCCCGCCCATTTTTGGTACGGATCTGGCCATCATAGTACTCTAGATATATGATGATATATATTTACCAGGTATGGGAGGCGCCACGCCCACTTGTTTGATATCGCCAATTTTTAGCCCCACTTCTCACATTATCTGCCTGTACTCCTGCAAAGTTTCAGAACTCTTTCTTAGGGGTATAACTTTTTTACATTTTTCGCGAATTTCAAAAGGTACCTATCATAGCTGTATAGAACATGGAAAAATATGATTAACTGCGTCATTACTTTTTCGCTGACGTTAAAAAAGTTCCCGCCACCAACGCGATGAAGTTTGTAGTTTATACTTTTTTATTATTTAGAATTATATATTAAACTTAGACCAAAATAACTTACTTTTTATACACCAGGAGCGCAAAAATGTAACAGTAGTAATGCTTATTGTTAAAGTCGATAATTGAAGTAGTTTTTAAGATGCAGGGATCTAAAGATAAAGACAAATCATACAAAATAAATTTCAAAAAAAAATTTTTTTTTCAAAATTTTAAATTATTATTTTTTTAATAAAAATAAAATTGAAGGAGGCCCTGTAATTAATGATAGTTATTAATTCATATGTATAATTAATATTTTATTTAAAATTTTTTGATTTCGTTTGCGTTATTTTTCGCTCTTCATAAAATGTATAATAAAACAAGTAAGAAAATTATAGTCGGTCTAGACCGACTATACGATACCCTATACCATGCGTTTAGAAACCCTATCTCTTAGGCCCAACTAACTGGACATTGAAAATAAGCAAAAACCAAATTTGAGTGGGATTTTTATTAATTTTTTTGGCTGCAGATATGAAAAAGTTCATATCGGATGCTATATCTATAAAGGGACTAGGTCCAAAAATGGACCGATCCTAATCATGTTTGGTAAAGTCTCTTGTATTTTGAAAAAATATGTACAAACAAAATTTGAGAAGAATCAGTGCAATATTTATACCCTATACCACTATGTGGTTTGGGTATAATGACTTTGTGCTGCTGTTTGTAACAACCAAAAATATTTGACCTAGACCCATCTTTAATTATACCGATCGAATCAGAATCACTTTCTGAGTTGATTTAACAATGTCCGTCCGTCCGTCCGTCTGTCCGTCCGTCCGTCCGTCCGTCCGTCTGTGTGTCCATGTAAAGCTTGTAATCAAACTGCAGGTCGCAAATATGAATATATTTTGATGAAATTTAGTATATAAGCTTCTAGCGGCCATGGGATGAATGCTGTTGAAATTGGTGAGAATCGGTCCATGTTAAGACCTAGCCCCCATACAAATTACCCATATGAAATCGACATAAATTGCCATAAGATCCAAATTGTCATATAGATCTTACTCAAATTGGGTTTGTATGCGTTCATTACATCCACTAATGAGTAGTCCAAAAATGATCCCTTTGACCCCATATAGCGCTGCTTCCCGATCTTCACTTAAATCTATTAAAAAACAAAAATATTGCACTGATTCTTCTCAAATTTTGTTTGTACATATTTTTGCAAAATACAAGAGACTTTACCAAACATGATCAGGATCGGTCCATTTTTGGACCTAGCCCCTTTATAGATATAGCATCCGATATGAACTTTTTCATATCTGCAGCCAAAAAAATTAATAAAAATCCCACTCAAATTTGATTTTTGCTTATTTTCAATGTCCAGTTAGTTGGGCCTAAGAGATGGGGTTTCTAAACGCATGGTATAGGGTATCGTATAGTCGGTCTAGACCGACTATAATTTTCTTACTTGTTTTGTTTTTTATAGATTTAAGTGAAGATCGGGAAGCAGCTCTATATGGGGTCAAAGGGATCATTTTTGGACTACTCATTAGTGGATGTAATGAACGCATACAAACCCAATTTGAGTAAGATCTGTATGACAATTTGGATCTTATGGCAATTGATGTCGATGGTCTGAACATGGACCGATTCTCACCAATTTCAATAGCGTCCATCCCATGGCCGATAAAAGCTTATATACCACATTTCATCAAAATATATTCATATTTGCGACCTGCAGTTTGATTACAAGCTTTACATGGACACACAGACGGACGGACGGACGGACATTGTTAAATCAACTCAGAAAGTAATTCTGATTCGATCGGTATAATTAAAGATGGGTCTAGGTCAAATATTTTTGGTTGTTACAAACAGCAGCACAAAGTCATTATACCCAAACCACATAGTGGTATAGGGTATAAATAGGTTTTTAAGTACCCAAAAAAATGTCATAACGTGGGCTGAGTCATTAAAAACACTTGAAAGTAAAAACAATAAGTTTGCGATAATAAAAAGCGTTGACAAATCTTTGTCCGAGGTAGAAAGAATGCCTAAAGAAAAAGTAATTATTGGTCGATTTAATGCCTTACTTAAAGAAGAAAAGTGCAAAACAAAAATATACGATATTATATCGAAGGAATTAATTAGTTTGTGTGACGAGAATCGTGTGCCAGCATTTGCATTAAGATCTATAAAAAGAAAAGTAAAAAAATTGATACAAAACTATCAAAAATTTTTAAAACATTCAAAAAGCCGCGATTTTAATAAAATGTTAACTATAACGTCCAAAATAGACGATCACGAATTTAGTGATAGCAATGCCGACATGAAAAAAACCAGTACCGAAATAGATTATGAGCTTAATAGCAGTAGTGACTCTAATTTTGAATCTGGTACAGAATATGACTCAGTTAGTGATGACGACAATTACACACCTCCAGGAAGAGAAAAAAATGTGAAGAAATATTTAAATCCAGCTGTTAACCTAGTAACTCAAGTACATGTAAGCACAAAAAAAGCTGCCAAAATTTGTAAGCATCTAGCAGAATCAGCAGTTAATATATCAACACCATCCCAAGCCGGTATATATAAAGCTGTGATGAAATCCGCTGAACGACAAGATATTTTTTATTTAGAAACATTACAAAATGAATTTTGGTGTATTTACTTTGATGGGAAAAAATAGATGATAAATAAATTCAGGTGATAGTTTTAAAAAATGAATGCAAAAAAATAAAATTAGCCGTACTCCTTTTGGACAATGGTAAAGCCTTAACCTTATTTAATGGTATTAAAGGAGTTTTGAATAGATTCAATTTATGGAATTAAATAAAAATGATCGTCTGCGATAAGACCAGCGTAAACACTGGGAAAAAAAATGGAGTTGTAACTCTTTTCCAGAATCATTGTGTATCAATGGGTTTAGTTCCACCACAATATATTGGCTGCCAACATCATATTCTTGATCTTGTATTAAGACAAATAATGGACGAATGATTGGAAGGAAAGCCTTCCTCGCCTAATATTTGTTATGATTTTGTTCACGAATTGATAAATACCTATGAAGATCTTAAGAAAAGTTACAAACAGAATGAAGAACGAATCAAAGTTATACTTATATGAACTTGGTAAAGCTTTTACATACTATCTGCAAAATAAAAAATTTCCATACATTAACTTTAAAGCAATACCACCAATACACAATGCTCGATGGAACTCGAGAGCCATTTTAGCAATATTGGCCTTTATACTTATTCTAAAATATCGCCAAAAATTATATAACATTTGTGAGTTCGTATGTGGTCCGATATTTGGTTTTCCGATCATTGTTTTAAAGAAAATAATTTTGAGGCTCTAAAAAAATCTTTATTAACATATAAGAGTGCTCGTGAATGTTTTTTTAGACATTGGGTTCAGGAACCATCAGCGATACCGGGGCATCAACGAAGCAACATATGTGCTGAAAGAGCAATCAAAACGGTACAGGATATTTATCCGCTATGTAAATCTTCACGCACATTAAATTTGAAGTTCATTTCATATTACAAATAGTTATGTAAAAGTGTAAATGTTTATTCAACTTTAATTTATGTACTTATAATAAATGAAGAAAATTAATTTAAAAAAAATTGAAATTTTTTTTTTCTTCTTGAGGAATTTTAGAAATTTGCTTGGTGGCCGGAACTTTTTTTGCGCAAATGACCTCGGAATATGATTTTTATGGTCAAAACATAATGGGCTACAACGTTGTTATGGGTACTAATAATGCAAAAAAAAGTTATATCCCTACTCTTTCTATCATAGAGCTCCAGATATATGATGTTAAATTTTTTTTTTATATTTGGAAGGTGCCACTCCCACTTCATATATTACAGAAAATGTGGCGTAATTTCCTTTCCCTATACAAACTTACTCACTGTGGAAACTTCAAGAAGATTGGTCCTATTGTTTACCCTAGCTCTTAGGTCCAAATAACTAGATACACAAAATAAGCATAAACCAAATTTGAGTTGCATTGTTATTATTATTTTTTTGCTTTCGGATATGAAAAACTTCATATCGGATGCTATATTTATATGGGGACTAGGTCGAAAAATGGACCGATCCCGACCATATTTGTCAAGGCCACTTATTTTTTGCAAAAACATATAAAAACCAAATTTGATAAAAATCTGTGTAATAATTTCGGTTTTTGATTGATTTAAGTGCAGATCGGGAATCAACTTTCTATGGGGGCTATGGCTAAGAATTGTCCTCAATAATTTATTTTTGGACTACTGATAAATGGATGTAATAAGTATAAACAAAGTCTGACCGATATCTTCATGATAAATTGCACATTATGGTAATTTAAGTCGATTTCATAGGGGTCATTTGTATGGGGACTAAGTCTGAACATGAACCGATTTTCACCAATTTCAATATCTTGCATCCTATGGTCGGTAGAAGCTTCTATACGCGGTTTGATCAAAATATATTAATATTTGCGACCTGTAGTTTGGTTACAAGGTTTACATGAACACACAGATGGACGGACGGACGGACGGACATCACTAAATCGACTCGAATCGAAAATTGATGCCGAGCCGATCGGTATCAAATATTTTTTTAAATATAAACATCAGCACAAAGTCATTATACACTGACCACATATTGATATGGAGTATAAAAAATTAATTTAAAAAATTATTCGGTTTAGTTTTTTCTTATTTTTTTTTTCAGAGTATGACAGTTTTAATTTTAAGGTTATGGATACTTTTTCTAGCAATTGTATGCTAGCAAATAAAAACCAAAAAAAAAAATAAGTGATGATTTGCGAATGTGGCTGAGAAGGCGTTAAGCAAAATTACATTTCTATATTTATAATACTTGTCTTTCTAAACATATTTTTTATAACTGAAATGCTTTTTTTAAACACCCACCAAATGTGTGAGATAAAAATAAAATTTTAATTATAAAAATTTTGGCATAAATTTCCATTTTCTGTGGTCAATTTATTGAGATGATGTATGAAGTGAACGTTAAATTAAATATTTAATCACGTGTGAAAAACTTTTAATGATGTGTAACAAATTTTTAAAAAAATTTCCAAAAGATTAAACACTTATTTCCTTTAGGAAAAAAAATCTTACAAAATATTTGCGCTGTTTTCGTCAGCCACTTAAAATAAGCGAATATAAAATAAAAGAAAATTGCTAACAACTTGTTTTAGCCAATTTGGGGATAATAAACAAAAAAAAAAAACAAAAAATATCACAACAAGCCGGTTTAAAAGTGGCTCAAATTTCCAGCTCAATTCTCAGTATCTCAAATCAATGCGAAACTAGCAGCAGCCATTTTGGTAAATTTTCATTTAACGAGGCGTGTTTAGAGCGTAGTGCCAAAAAAAAAAAAAAAATAACCCACTGTTTGGTCTCCTTGCGCACAGAGAAAACTTGCAATAACAACTGAGTGCATATTTTAAAACTCTTAGTTTAAACTGCATTTTTTTTAACTAAATATAAAAAAAAAATCACTACGATATTTTACGTTAAAAAGTCTTTCAATAGTTAGTTAAAGCAAAGGAGTATTTCGCAAAAGAATTATGCGTGCTTTGTAAAAAAACATTTCACAGAAGGCGTTGCTTGCAACAATGGCTGACCGCGACCACAGTTTTTTTTATATATTGTCCATCGGCGACGATGATGTTGAAAGCTTCAAGCTTTCTTTTTGGTGTGCATGTGTTTTTTTTTTCAAGCCATATATTTGTGTGTGTGTGTGTGCATTTCGCACTTTCATTGTATTAAATTGGCAACAAGTTTATTTAATTGGCAGCAGGGCATCAAGCAAAAAGCTACAACGACAACAATAAAGAATTGTTGCAAGTTGTCTAAAGGCTTGTTAACAAATGGCTGCACTAAACATTCCCTAACAAACAATACAAGCGTTTTTAAATGTAAGCAAAAAGTAGATTCAAAAACTGTGCGGTCTAAAAGTTTTCATAGGCTGGTTATCTTAAGCGTGATTTTTTGATGGGCTTAGTACAAAAGTTAGAAGTTCACGAAATTCCAGATTTTTCGGTTAATTTTTGATTAGTGGGCGTGGCACCCATACAAAGTGAAAATTTTACATCAAATATCTGGAGTACTATGATAGCGAGAGTCTTGAAATATTGTTTGAGGTCATTAGTGAGAAATCGAAGTTTTTGAATCTAAAATAGGCGGGATCGGTTTACTAGGTGTGGCACCTCTTGTAGAAAATAAATATATTAAAATATTAAGAGTCTTGAAACTTTGTGCCAGTTCATAAAATACACTTTAAGACAAAAAAAAAAAAAAGCTGGGACACGATAATTTTTTTCAGGTAGGCTTGTCGAGTACACAACAAGACTCTGTCCTTGAAATTTGCGAAATATCTCCAAAATCTTGAGTTAAGGAAAAAAACCGGTTTTCGGCTATTTTGCACATATAAGTCAGTAACTCTGTTGAATATCAACCGATTTTGAGTTTCTCAACGGACTTGGAAAGAAGAAACTGTGGCCTTTCGAAGGTATGAACATGATATTTAAGTAATATTGAGACATCTGTGCGTATTTCTCCAGCAAACTCATTATTTTTTTAACCCTCTCTTTTTCAATTTTGAAGAAGTTTTTACACATTTCTTTTATTTGGGAACTGTATAATTTATGAACGTTTCATAGAAGTATGTTTATTTGTGAGAAAAATGCAGCTTTGGCTTAAAAAATTAAACTTTAAATAAAGACTAAAGTTAGGAATAAATGCTTGCAAAAAAAAAAATTTTTTTTCCAATAAATACATTTTTGGTCATTCAATTCAAAATGTTTGCTCGATCTTTTTTTTTAGCAGTATACCGAAATCATTTTTATTTTATTTTTTCCTTCAAAATATTTTTCCATTGAAACGGAACTTAATTTCTTCATAAAGTTCTCGTCTCTCTTAATTTTATGAATTTGTGGTCCATTAAAAATTCTTAAAATTCATCAGAATAGATAAAAAAAAGTATTAGATTTGGAAATACATAAATACCTAGTTTTATTTTGGTTTCACTTAATTTTGGGAATAGCACTTTGAGATGGCAAAAATCTTCGCCGTTTACACAAATTTTTTTTTATAAATTGCTTCATAAGTCCTAAATTTACGTGCAGTGGTGGCGAAATAAAATCTCCAGATTTAACTAATGGGGAGTTTAAAATATTTCTCTTGCCTATTTGATACGAATCACGACGTGGCCAGATTTTGCGATCATACCGATTTGGTGCACGACTATTCAATTCACAAAGATAGTACGGATGTTTTGTGTTACCAGCTTGCAATCCTAATAATATTCTAAAAATTTTCAAGTCAACGAAGACTTTTCATTTATGCGTTGCAAAGTTGACGAAATGGATAATTTTTTTCATTTTTAATACGTATGGAAAATGAAAAAAACAAGTAAGAAAATTATAGTCGGTCTAGACCGACTATATGATACCCTATACCATGCGTTTAGAGACCCTATCTCTCAGACCCAAATAACTGGATATAGAAAATAAGCATAAACCAAATTTGAGTGGGTTTTTCTTAATTTTTTTGAGTGCAGATATGAAAAATTTCATATCGGATGCTATATCTATATGGGGACTAGGCCCAAAAATGGACCGATCCTGACCATATTTGGTAAGGTCTCTTGTATTTTGCAAAAATAAATACAAACAAAATTTGAGAAGAATCAGTGCAATATTTTTGTTTTTTGATAGATTTAAGTGAAGATCGGGAAGCAGCTCTATATGGGGCCTCTGACTAAGACTTGTCCCATAGAGATCATTTTTAGACTACTGATTAATGGATGTAATAAACACATACAAACCCAATTTGAATAAGATTTATATGATAATTTATATCTTATGGCAATTTAAGTCGATAGGGGTCATTTGTATGGGGGCTAGGTCTGAACATGGACCGATTCTCACCAATTTCAACAGCGTTCATCCGATGGCCGATAAAAGCTTATATACCAAATTTCGTCAAAATATATTTATATTTGCGACCTGCAGTTTGATTACAAGCTTTACATGGACACACAGACGGACGGACGGACGGACGGAAGGACGGACATCATTAAATCGAATCAGATAGTGATTCTGATTCGATCGGTATAATAAAAGATGGGTCTAGGTCAAACATTTTTGGTAGTTACAAACAGCAGCACAAAGTCATTATACCCAAACCACATACTGTTGTAGGGTATAATCAATGTAACGGATCTGTAAATAACTGCATAATTTGTGGGATTCCCCTAATTGTAAATTTACGAATACTTTTTCTGGCATGCTGCGATTTTTGCGTTGTAAACAAAAAATGTAACGTTTCTAGTTCCGTGAGTTTTTTTAAAAACAAGTAAAACAAGTAAGAAAATTATAGTCGGTCTAGACCGACTAACGATACCCTATACCATGCGTTTAGACACCCTGTCTTTCAGGCCCAACTAACTGGATATAGAAAATAATCATAAATCAAATTTGAGTGGGATTTTTATTAATTTTTTTGGCTGCAGATATCAAAAAGTTCATATCGGATGATATATCTATATGGGGACTAGGCCCAAAAAATGGACCGATCCTGACCATGCATGGTAAAGTCTCTTGTATTTTGCAAAAATATATACAAACAAAATTTGAGAAGAATCAGTGCAATATTTTTGTTTTTTTTTTATAGATTTAGGTGAAGATCGGGAAGCAGCTCTATATGGGGCCTAGACTAAGAGTTGTCCCATAGGGATCATTTTTGGACTACTGATTAATGGATGTAATTAACACATATAAACCCAATTTGACTAAGATTTATATGATAATTTGGATCTTATGGCAATTTATGTTGATTTCATAGGGGTCATTTGTATGGGGGCTAGGTCTGAGCATGGACCGATTCTCACCAATTTCAATAGCGTTCATTCCATGGCCGATAAAAGCTTAAATACCAAATTTCATCAAAATATTTTCATATTTGCGACCTGCAGTTTGATTACAAGCTTTACATGGACACACAGACGGACGGACGGACATCGTTAAATCGAATCAGATAGTGATTCTGATTCGATCGGTATAATTAAAGATGGGTGTAGGTCAACTATTTTTGGTTCTTACCACTATGTGGTTTGGGTATAAAAATGATTTCGGAATACTGCTGTTCACTTCAACAAGAAACTGAAGGTGCTGAATAAAAAAAAAAAAAAACTAAAGAGAACTTTCAAACATTCTGGAGTTGAATGACCAAAAATCTTATTTTTGCAAAAATTTTGTTTGTTCAAGCATTTATTCCTAAATTTTATTTTTATTAAAAGTTGAATAACTCAGTGAATTTTGAACGGATTTTTTAAGCCAAGGCGGAATGTTACTTATAAATAAACCAAATTTTATTGTAAATTCATAAATTATACGGTTGAAAAATAAAAATTTGACTAAAAACATCTCCAAAGTTGCAAAAATTGAGAATTAAAAAAAATGAGTTTGCTGGAGGAATACGCACAAATGTCTCAATATTATTTAAATATCATGTCCAAATCTACGAAAGGCCACAGCTTCTTCTTTCCAAGTCCGCTGAGAAATTTACAATCGGTTGATGTTAAACAAAGTTACTGCCTTACATGTGCAAAAGAGACGAAAACCGGTTTTTATCCGTAACTCAAGTTTTTGAGGTGTTTCGCAAATATCAAGGACAGACTCTTTCTTGTTGTACTCGAGACGACCTACAAAAAAAAAAAAGCGTCGCATTCCAGGTATTGCTATTTCTTTCTTTTTTGTATCACTGTGTTATTGATTAGATTTGTGCTTAAATTGGGCGGTATCATACCCGTGGGTGCGCACATGCAAAGCAATATATACGGATATGGGCAGGATCGCACTAATGGACATGACAATTCTCATAATGAATATAAATATAATAGCAAATCAAATATTATTAATGTCATTACAAAAATTTTGCTTTTTAATTCTATTCAGAAACTATTAATTTCTGACTGTAAGCTGGATCGATACAACGTTTGACGGATGTCAAGATAAAAAAAATAGGAAGAAAGACTATTGAGAATATTGAGACTATTGCCTCCATTTAGATAGCAGAAGTTTTTTGGAAAAATTACTGTGTTGAATGAAGAGTAGCAAACTTTCAAAACTTAAGCTTTAAGTTTGAAGACGCGTAGTTTAGTATTTATTTAGCGCCCATCAAAACTGAACGCTCTGAGCGATTTGTAAACATGCTATACAATACTTTCTTTTAAACCGCATCCGTCCAACAAATAGCTAAGCCATGCTAGATTTTATTGTGAGATGGTCTGCTGCTTTGTTTGCAGCAATAAACTATTAGGTGTCAGAAGTTTAAACGAGGTCGCAAAAGAGGTATTGTTACATTAAATTTTCTTTTGCGACGACAAGCCTCCCTATCATAGTACTCAATATATATGATACAAGATGTCCATGTGCAAACAGACGGACAGCCAGACGGATGGCCGGAAACCGTTAAATCACCACACAAAATGATTTTGAGGCGATAGGTATGATAAAAGATCGGTCCAAGTCAAATATTTAGTTAGTAAGTTAGAAGGGTATAATCATGATACCGAAATTTTACCAGCTGTTATTAAGACATGCGCAATTCGAAATGGGTTTCATTATTTACGATTTTTAAAGCAAAACTCAAAATCTGTTTTATTAAAAATTCATGATTTCTAACTATATAATTAATTTTTTATTTTCATTTTTTTTTTCTATATTAAAAAAAATGATTTTCCATATATTTTTTTTCACCAAAAACTGTCCCAATATTTTAACTTTTAACATAGTGGGACCGCATCGTCGCGAAAGGGCTCAAACAAAGTCCCAATGCTCTCACTATTACAATACTCCAGATATATGAAATTTTACTTTGTTTGGGGTGTCACGCCCCTTTGCCCGATCCCGCCCATTTTTTGTCTGACTACTTACATTAATAATAGATTACGTAAGAGAAATTTGCAAAGCTTTCTCTATCATAGTACTCGAAATATATAATATTGAGTAACTACTTTGTATGGGAGGTACTACGCCCTCCTTTCCGATCCCGCCCATTGCAAGTATAGCTACTAACATTAATAATAGGTGACCACACACAACAAATTTGGAAAGCTGTCCCTATCATAGCACTCAATATATATGATATTAAAAATTTACTTTGTATGGGAGGTGCCACGCCCACTAAAAATATTACAAAAACTAAAAATAAAATTAAAATTTTGAATTTTTAATTCAAATTTTGAATTTTATTTTGAATTGGTGACCTTGAGCCAAACCAAGAAAACCCCATCACATATTAAAACAACAGGTCAACTATAAATTTCTAACACATATTAAAAAAAAAATTATAGCCTATAGCACCTCGCATATCCGTAGTAAGCCTCTTGAAACTTTCAGGAAGATCAGATGAGTAGTTACGGAGATCACATCCTACAAACAAACAAACAAACACACATTACCTCTTTATTATATAAGCATATATATGGGAAATCGGTCTGACTGATGTTTGTAAAGACATGTTTCTAGATCTCAATTAACAACAAAACGTATGCAAAAACAAGAAAGGAAATTATAGTTGGTCCAGACCGACAATTCGATACCCTATACCATGCATTTGGAAAGAGTGTCTTGGATCAAATTTTGCTGAAGCAACAATTGGATATCGAAAATAAGCTAAAATAAAATCTTATTGTTATTGTTATATATTTGTGGCATCACAAAATGTTATTTTTATATGGAGACCAGGTCAAAAATGGACCTATCATGACAATATTTAGTCACTTACTTTGATCAGAAACATAGATAGACCAAATTTGAAAAGAACCTATGCTATATTTTTGTTTTTTGATAGATTTAGGTAAAGATTGGTCAAAAATGGTCACACTAATCTGGATGATCTGCTTATCTGGATATTACGACGGTTTCAGCCGCTCTAATGGAGGTTATTTCTATGCGAGCTATGTCTAAACACGCACCGATTTACACCAATTTCAATATCGTTCGTCCTATGGACGATACATTCAAATTTGCCATTTGCAGTTTGATTGCAAGGCTTACGTGTACACACAGATGGGTGGACGAACGCTAAATCGGATGCTAAATCGACTCAGAAAACGATTCAGAGACGATCGTTAAATATAGGTTAATTATTTGTAGTAGTTACAAACGTCATCACAAGCTCATTATACCCTGACCAGTGCTATATTTTTTTTTTTTACCGATTTTTATGATTTGATAATTATGATGATTTTATAATTTGACGTCATTAACCCATTTCGACTTGGCCACAAATGTCGAATATTTTGTCAAATATTTTGCAACTACTGCTGAATTTTGGCTCATTTTAAAACTAGGAGCACATAAGGATAAGTTTTCGTAAAATATAGGACAATTTTATTTCCCAACCCATAGTAAGTTTTATCTAAAGGGTCCGCCAAATAACTTTTTTTTTTGAAAATGCTATTAAAAAAAACTACTGAATATTATCTCAAATTTCTTTTTTTATTTGAAAGTACAATCCTTCCGGTTAATAATGGAAAATAATTTCATACACGATCGGTCCAATTTTTAAGCACATTATCGATTGTGTGCAGCTGTATTTCACCAATGGCTTCACGAATATTGTCCTTTAAAGCGTCAATTGTCTCTGGCTTGTTGGCGTAACACTTATCTTTGAGGGCACCCCACAAATAATAGTCCAACGGTGTCAAATCGCAGCTCCGAGGTGGCCAAACGACATCAGCTCTGTGGCTGATAATGCGATATTCAAAAACAGGGCGCAAAACATCGAGTGTAGCTTCGGCTGTGTGGCACGTAGCGCCGTCCTGTTGAAAACAAATGTTGCCAATATCCTCCTCTTCAGTTTTTGTGAACAAAAATTCGTTCAACATGGCCCGATAACGATCGCCATTGACTGTAACGGCCACTCCTTGCTCATTTTCGAAGAAAAATGGCCCAATTATGCCTCTGGACCAAACAGTGACTCGTTTTGGGTGTATCGGCTTTTCAATGTATGCGTGCGGGTTTTCTGTGCCCCAAATGCGACAATTTTGCTTGTTTACATACCCGCCAGGATCAAAACGAGCTTCATCTGAAAAGATGATTTTTTTTTTGGCAAAATCGGCATCTTCTGTAAGTCGATCGCAGGTCCACTTAGCGAAGTGAAAACGCATTGGATGGTCAGTTGGCTTCAACTCCTGAACCAATTGGACTTTGTATGGCGTCATACCAAGGTCCTTATGCAAAATTCGTCTCAATGATGCCTCCGAAATGTTCAATTCTTGAGAACGACGGTGAATTGATGTTGATGGCGCTTCACGCCCACTTTCTGCTCAGCAGCAATATTCTCGGGTGTACGCACTGTTTTTGGCTTTTCACGCTTTGGTTTATCGATGAGGATGCCAGTTTCCTGCACTTTTTCACAATATAAAGAATCTGCGGAGCTGACGGTGCTTCTCTTCTTCCAAAATCCGTATGCAATTTTCGCACACATTCTGCAACATTACCATGATTCTCAAAGTAATGTCGCAATATTTCCCAGCGTTGTTCAAGCTATACACAACCATATTCGTTCAGCGGAAGGATAAAACTAATTATCTGTCAAATCAGACATGGGCTAAGTGTTACCATTCACGAAATAAGCACTAGTTGAAAAAAAAAGTTAGATGGCGGACCCTTTAGTTTACTAGAACAATTATTTTTTTTTAAATATTCCAAAATTCAAGGTTTGGCCTCGGCAAAGAAATGGGTTAGCGTTGTTCGATTTATTCCAAATTTTTAGCATGAAAGACATGCACTTTGGGTTAGTATATTTTAAGCAGCATGTCTAGAAATTCAACAGCACTTACAAAAAATTTGAATTTTTTAAATAAATTGTCATTTATTAGCTTGAGGTCCCATATCCAAAAAAGATAATGGGGTCACAGAATTTTTTTTTCCGAAACCCTAGGCTATTAGGATAAAATACAACATTTAAAAGTAGAAAACTGATAAATTTTTGACACAAAGTATTTAGAAAGAGTGCATTTATTGAATATTTCACAAAAATCTCATTTTTCTCGAAATCCGCAAAAAAAATTCCTTGTAGAAAAAATTATGGCAGAGGAATTTACTTAGAAATTAACACAGTTTATCTCTTATATACATTTAACAAAACTTTAAAGTCCAGATCCATTTTGTGAAATTTTGTTTAAGAAAATTTTTTAAAACTTAAAAAAAGAGTTTTAAAAATATTATCGAAAAAATTACTTATTTTCCGTCTTACTTCCAGATTGGTTAAAAACGTGGTAAGAAAACAATACTTCATGTCTGAGTGCTCACTATAGAACGAAATTTTCGTAAAATCTGAAAAAAAAGTCATATCTTCCCCATAGAAACACACTTGAAATTTTCAGTCGCGTTGAGGCACCTCTAAATTTTTTTTGATTGACCCAAAACTTTTTATTTGTCAGTTTTTTTGCTATTCGCATATTTTAGGCGGTGCGAGCGAGAGTTTGAACACTTTTTTTATTAAACCCTAGTGGTCAGGGTATAATGACTTTGTGCTGATGTTTGTAGCTACCAAAAATAATTGACCGAGACCCGTCTTTTATTATACCGATCGACTCAGAATGTCTTGCTGATGGACTCAGAATCACTTTCTGAGTCTATTCAGCGATGTCCGTCCGTCCGTCCGTCCGTCTGTGTGTCCATGTAAACTTTGTAATCAAACTATAAGTCGCAAATATTTATATATTTTGATGAAATTTGGTATGTGAGACTCTATTGTCCATAGGACGGACGCTATTGAAATTGGTGAACATCAGTAAATGTTCAGACCTTGTCCTCATACAAATGACCCCTATGACTCGACTTAAATAGCCATAATATCCAAATTATCACAAAGATCTCGGCCAAATTGGGGTTGCGTATGTTTATAACATTCATTTATTCAGTAGTTTATAAATAAACCCTATAGGACAATTCTTACTCATAGCCCCCATATAAAGCTTCTTCCCGATCTTCACTTAAATCTATCAAAAAACAAAAATATTGCGCATATTTTTCTAAAATTTGGTTTGTATATATTTTTCAAAAATATAAGTGACTTTAATAAATATGGTCAGGATCGGTCCATTTTTCGACCTAGTCCCCATATAAATATAGCATCCGATATGAACATTTTAATTTCTGTAGCCAAAAAAATTAATAAAAACGCCACTAAAATTTGGTTTATGCCTATTTTCTGTATCCAATTAGTTGGAGTTAAGAGATAGGGCCTTTAAACGCATGGTATCGTATAGTATAGTCCCCTCCATATAATGAAGGGCACCCTACTGACCACATTTCGCACGTAATGTCTGACACCTATCGCAGTTTGAGTAGAGAGGTAGTGGCTTTGGTACAAGTTGCAAAGTTGCCAGGAAGAGCAGTGCGCCAATTAAGGTGGTTAGAAATAGTGAGAAAATCTACAAATAATTCTGTATGACTGTCTACTGAAATAGAGAAGTAATCACAATTCGTAAAGAGCATACACCAAATGACAGAAAATTTGTAATAGAGACAACTTATGCAAAATAGAAACCGTGTTGACTAACAATGGTGCAAAATCAGCGTCGTGAGGATGTTACAATCAAATGTTTGGCAATGTTTCACAGCAATAAAGTCAATTAAAAATCATGGTTTAAATATGAGTCCATCGGTTCACACCTGTGATTCAGGAATAGTTAAAACAGTACAACGAAAGAGGAGAAGCAGATCCAAAGAAGATTAAAGCAGTTTTTTCTGGGAGCAGCATACGATAATTTTATTAATTTCTTTCAAGGAGAAAACAAAATCTGCGACAAGTAAAATGCGAACATATTAGCATTAGCGTTGCCCAATATAAATTATAGATTAAGCCATCTCCAAACTTTAAAAAAAAATGGCTCGGTAGTGAAAAATTTGCCAACAAATAAAAGGTGGCATCTTTAGTTCTGGGCTCGATGATGGTTTTCCCGAAAAAGAGGTTATCGAGCTATTGAATTTCAAAGGGAAAATTATATCGACATTGCTTGTGTGTTCTTTGTTAGGCCGAGAAGTTCTGTAAAATAAATTTCTGAAATAAGAATATTATCAGTTAAAAATATTCTGACATGTTTCCAATTGACATCATTGAATTAAAATTATTTACATAAATTTTGTTTAGTTCTCGCTATTCCGAGATTAATATTTATACAAATTAAAGGGCTTAAGAGGGTAAATACCGCATCTACCTATTATAAATTATTATACACATACCTGATCAGCGGCACCATCTCCCACGGAATACCAGAGAACCTTAATTTTGTATGATGATAAACCAAAATTATTCATTCAATCTGACTTCGCATAATTGTGATTTTAGCTGAGAAGTGATATGTCACAATGTTAATTCGTAGAAGCTTATTTGACACAATCACTGACACATACATGTTCCTGCTGCTGTTACTGTTGTTGATGTTGCTGTTGCTGTTGTACTCCTCTTTTTGAAGTTTTACACTTGTAAATTAGTAGCTACAACATTGGGAGCAGAGCCACAGTAAATTAATGCAAATGAATTGAAAATATTGCTGGTATTCTGTTGCATGCATAATCTTTGAGCGACATAAGTGTCAACAGTAATCTGTGGTAGTATCAGCAGTATTGCATTTTATTTATTTAAGCTTTTTAATTTCCATGTCAATGGTGGGTTTGTAAATTTGTTAATACATAATTTTGATTTTAATTTTCCTTTTTAATAGACATTAACAACAGAAAAAATTATTTAGTCTGCATGATAAAACTTTAAGGCATTGGTGGCTGTAAAACTAAAGCTAAGAAGTTTTTAAAATAAAATGCTTAGGGTAGCGTGCATTTTAAATTATATTTGGCTATTAAATCAATGTTCGATTTTCTATTATTGCAGAACTCTAATTATAATCATGTACTTGATTTAATTTTTTTTGTCAATACACATGTTTGGCAGAATTTCACAAAAAGAATGAAAAAGAAAAAAAATTTTGGCACTGGATGTCACTCGAAATCGTATAGAATTAGCACAAACACTAGCGATGAGGTGTTTGAATGGATACCCACCCAAGTTGATTAAAAGTGCCAATTTAACAAATTCTTTTTAATATGATTCAGAGTATTTTGAACAACAACAATTTTGGGTTGTTCTAAAAATTCTTAGTTTGTATTTAGAAACATTTAAAAATAAACTAAAGCAACAACTCAGCTACGTATATAAATTATAAAGAAAATATATTTCTGCAAATTTGGTTATAGCATTTCATAAGGTGTCATTTTAAATGTATATCAACACCATAAAACTCATATGATAATGTATAGTTTGAGAGGCCAGGATTCTTGGCTGCTCTCACGTTTTTGCTGGTAAATTATTGAACAGCGGCTACTTGATATGAAGTACTTGCATATTTTCTAGGTATAATTTAATGATACAACAATGTTTATTTTAAGTGGACTTTTTTATGATTTATGGCTGGCTCCATTTTGGACTCAAATTCAATTTTTTGGGAAAAATTCGAGAAAATGTTCCTCTGGAAAATCATTATCTTAAATATCACCGCAGTTGACTTTCTTCCAAATGACACAAAATTTATTTTATCAAATAAGTTTTATAATAGATATGGTACTAAGAAATTTATCATGGCACTATTTCTTGAATTTCAAAAAAAAAAAGGTATGCCAAAATCTTATTATTTGAAAAGAAAATTCTCTTTAGAATCTGGTTCAAAAGAAATCTTTTGAGAAAGGTTTTGACAAAACTGTTTTGAGAAACGTACTGCATTAGGGAGTAGTTTCTGTCTATGATCCGAGCTATTTCACGAAAAGGTTTACCCTCATTTCTAAGTTTTAGGATAATTATTCTCCCATCAGCACAATATTCTTTGATTTTGGTACTTGTGGCGACCTGCATAAGCTGCCAACATAACAACGCCGTAAAAAGATTAACATTGGCATTGATCTGTGATTGACACTTGACACATATAGAAATATTAATTGAAATAAAACAAAAGTAAATAAAACATTCATTATTTAATATATTTAAAGAGCATTATTTATTATCCATATTAGTGGGTTTGTACATTGGCGACGAGTTAAATCTGTGTTTTATGAAATTAAGTAAGAAAATTAAGGTTTGTAAAAATTTGCAAAACGTGTTTGCAAAGTATTTGAAAAATGTTTCAACAATGAAAATATGTAAATTATTATCTGCCAAAGGGCAGGGGCAATTGCCGGAACAAAATATGATCTGTAAAATAGCTGGTTGAAGAAAACCAGGGGTAGTTGTCGATTCAGAGGAAATAAATTATTGCATATTGGAGGACCACAATTGCAAGAAGTCGCTTACTCAATACCGGGATCAATTGAAACATTCGACGAGAAGAACCAAAAGGATGTATACCAGATATTGGTTAACAAGTTAAATGAACATTTTACACCAAAACGCAATTCTGTGTTTGAGAGACATGTATCGCAAAATAAATGTGATTGTAGGTGAAAATTTCAACCAATTCGTTTTAAGATTGCGACAGCAAATGTCAAAATGTTTGTTTGGTACAACAAAACTTGAATTTGAAAACATTTGTTTAATCGACAAAATTATTGATGAATGGGCGCCTTTAGATTTGAAGCGAAAATTGTTGGAAAAAGAATACGGATTGGATGAAATTATACAACTATGTCAAGTTGATGAACAAATTAGAAAGCAATCGCAATCTATGGAACCGAAAGAAAGTTTGGATATTGTACATAAGATAAATGTTTCTAAAAAGTTCGAAGTTGATAAAGTAAATGAGTGTGGTAGATGTGGACGCAAGGATCATAATGAGAACAGTTTTAATTGCCCAGCTAAAAATCAGAAATGTAATAAATGCAATCGTTTTTGACATTTTGCTCGAAAATGTAGGACTAATTTAAAGCGCCCACGTCCTCAAAGTAAATTTATGAATGGGAAGATTCAGAAAATAGCACATCTACAATGGAAAAGGAAAGCGATTGTTTTAAAATATCAAGCGACCATGAAATGGATGAAAAAGTTTCATGTCATATTGGAGGACAGCTCATATCAATGGTTATAAAACAACAACCTGAAAATGGTAGACAATCGTTATTGGAAAAAGATACAGCTATTAAATTAAACGTGTTGCGCTTGGGACTTAATATAAATAAAGTTGACGAATTTACAACATTTCCGAAATGGAAGAGCCTTAAGGTAAAATTATCTATTGATTCAAATGTAAAACCTGTACAGCAACCAGTTCGTCGTATTCCTATTGCGTTAGAAGAAAATGTTATTAAAAAACTGGAGGAAGGCGTTTAGGCTGATATCATTGAACCCGTATTCGGTCCAAGCTGTTGGATATATCCTATTGTTTTGGTTTTTAAGGAAAACGGTGATATCCGAATGTGTATTGATATGCGAAGAGTAAATAAAGCCATATTAAGAGAAAATTATCCTATTCCAACATTTGAAACATTCATGGCAAGACTCAAAGGAGCAAAATACTTTTCTTGTTTGGACTTGAAAAATGCATACCATCAAATTGAGCTTCATGAAGACAGCAGAGAGATTACCATATTTATTACACCTCGTGGATTATTCAGATATAAGCGTCTTTTGTTTGGAGTCAATTCTGCTCCTGAAATTTTTCAAAGACATTTGGAAGAAATGTTAGCATCATGTCCAAATGCCATGAATTATATTGACGATGTTATAATTTTTGCTCAAACTGAAGAACATCATGATAAAGTTGTCAAGGAAGTTTTGAAGATATTTACTGAGAACAATGTATTATTGAATGATGACAAATGTATTTGGGAAACCCACAAGCTAGCATTTTTGGGACATATCTTATCCAGTGAAGGCATAGAACTTAACCCAGAAAAGGTCGAAACGATTATGGGTTTTAGAGACCCCAAAAATAAAAAGGAACTTCGCAGTTTTCTTGGTTTAATAACTTATGTAGGAAAATTCATACCGGATTTGGTTCATCACACTGATGCTCTATGACGTTTGTTAAAAACTCATATAAAATTTGAATGGACCACGGAAATGAAGAACTCTTTTGAGTGTTTGAAGAAAAGTTTGGTGGCCAATGTTTCAAAACTTTCATATTTTGATGTAACAAAGAAAACTCGCCTAATAGCGGATGCAAGTCCCGTGGCATTAGGCGCAGTGCTAATTCAGTTCGATGGAAATGATCCACAAATAACAAAGTCGTCGCAATAAATTTTGCAACATTTTTGTGATTTATTGAGAGTTGTTTCTTATTTTATTAAAGATAAATTCGTTCAAACATGGTTTCACGAGGCTGCAAGTATCCTGCAGATGCATTTTGTTATGTCTGCGGATATTTTATCAAAACAAGAGCGAATAAGTACTCCTTGGAAACAGGTTTTAAAATGTGCGAAGCTTACAATGCTTATTTCGGCATACCTGTGGGTGATCAAGACAAATCCTGGGAACCTCATTTTGCCTATGAAAACTGCAAAAGGACTTTCGAAGGTAAGACATTTTAAAACTATATTGCTTTGTTATGGGTAAAATAAATGTTTCTATTAACTTTTTCATTAGACGGTACTTTTCTTTTCTAACATTTTTTTTCAGGATGGTACAGAGTGGAAAAGAGAGCTATGAAGTTTGCTGTGCCAAGAGTTTGGAGAGAACCCACTGACCATTCAACAACTGCTTTTTCTGCATGGTGGACCCTTCCAAACGTCGGACTGGCAAAAAAGCAAGTCAGATCATTTATCCTGACATTCCTTCATCCATGGCTCCAGTTCCACATAGCTCTGGCCTCCCCGTTCCTACTCCTCCAGAGAAAGAGCAGGTGTCTTCCTGTGAGAGCCCTGATTCCAAGAGTGAGGAAGACAATGAAGGTGAAGGATTTAATTTACTAGCTGATAACAAAAACCCATACTATCCCAACCAAAAGGACATGAATGATTTGATCAGAGATCTTGGTCTCACCAAGTGCAATGCTGAACTTTTGACGTCCATACTGATGCAGTGGAATTTACTGGATCCTAGTGTTAAAGTCTCATGTCAGAGGAAGCGTCACGAACTTTTTTCCAACTTCTTCATCAGCGAAGATGGGCTCTGCTTCTGCCACGACGTGACCGGTCTGTTCGAGGAAATCGGAATTGATTTCGAACCAAATGAGTGGCGCCTCTCCATTGACAGCTCATGCAAAAGTCTCAAAGCCGTGTTGCTTCACAATGGCAACAAGTATCCGTCTCTTCCTCTGGCGCATTCAGTATCTCTCAAAGAGAACTACGACAATGTCAAGAAAGTGCTGAACGCATTGAAGTATGAGCAATGTGGCTGGGAAGTGATCGGAGATTTCGAAATAGTGACATTCTTAATGGGCCTGCAGCGGTTACACCAAGTTTCCTTGCTTTCTTTGCCTGTGGGACAGCAGGAACGACAGTGCACACTACAGTAAGCGTGAATGGCCACAACGAACTGAATACACAGTGGGGAGGAACAACGTCAAGTGGGAGCCCTTGGTGGACCCCCAAAAGGTACTGATGCCACCACTCCACATCAAACTGGGTCTTATAAAGCAATTCGTCAAAGCTACCGACAAAAATTCTTCAGCGTCCAAGTACCTACGAGACTTGTTCCCTAAGCTCTCTGAGGCGAAAGTTACAGCCGGTATCTTCGTTGGACCACAAATAAAGAAAATCTTCGAGTGTGAGGAATTCCCCAAGAAGCTCACTCGTGTTGAGAAAGCTGCTTGGATGAGTTTTATGTCAGTGGTACAGGGATTCCTAGGCAATCACAAAGCCGCAAACTACGTGGAGCTGGTCGAAAGTCTGGTGGAGAACTACGGCAACATGGGCTGCAGGATGTCTCTCAAACTCCATATTCTGGATGCACATCTTGACAAATTCAAGGAGAACATGGGAGCATATTCAGAGGAGCAAGGCGAGCGCTTCCATCAGGATATAATGGAATTTGAGCGGCGATACCAAGGACAATACAATGAGAACATGATGGGAGATTACATTTGGGGATTGATTAGAGAAACTGACTGGCAGTATAAACGCAAATGTCGAAAAACCACCCGCTTCTGATTTACTTTTATGTTTTTGGTTTTCTGAAGTTTCAATAAAATCTAGTTTTGATTTATATGTGCTGTTCTGTATGATTTTCTCTATAGTGAAAGACTCAAACACGTTTTTCTCATAATTTTAGCATATTTTAATGAATCAAATTGTCCTGGTCACAAAAGCAAACTCTCTGAGGAATATTAGGTGGTTTCCATACTTTTAAGACATAACAGACTAGGAAATAACAATTACATCCCAAGGACTGAGAAATTTTTTTTTTTTGTTACATAGTGTAATTCATGGTCTAATGCTACAAGCAACAATTACTACCCATTTCGGTTCGAACTGTCTTATTTGGGTAGCATTTTGTTGAGAGATACAGGAATTATTATTCCAACTGTTTTGAGAGACAAAGTGTTAGAATTTGCACATGAAGGTCATCCAGGTGAATCTGTGATGAAGCGCAGATTGGGATCTAAAGTTTGGTGGCCCTGCATTGAACGGGAGGCAGAAAAATATGTAAAAACGTGCAAAGATTGCATATTGGTATCACAACCGGCGCCTCCAGTTCCAATGGATAGACATTCATTTCCGGAACGTCCCTGGATTACATTAGCAAGTGACTTATTGGGGCCATTGCCAAATGGACAATATGTTTTGGTTTTCATTGATTATTTTTCCCGATATATGGAATTCAAACTTCTTCGTACAATATCATCACAGGCTATTATAAATTCAATGAAAGAAATCTTTTGCAGACTCGGTTATCCTAAATCTATAAGGACCGATAATGGAAGACAATATATAAGTTCGGAGTTCAATCAATATTGTAAAGAAAGTGGTATTCAACAAATATTAACCCCTCCATATTCGCCACAAGCTAACGGCGAAGTGGAAAATATGAACAAGTCTCTGGTTAAACGGCTTAAGATAGCTCATGCAAATCGCAATAATTTATTGGAAGAGCTACAAAAATTTGTTCATATGTATAATGTCACTCCACATAGCACAACGGGTGTTGTTCCAACTCAGCTTATGTGTAATCGGATAATCAGAGATAAAATTCCTGGAATTGAAGACATGAAAGAAGCAACAGTTGATTCTGCTGTAAAAGATCAAGATTGTTTGCTTAAACATAAAGGAAAAATGCGATCCGATAAAATGAGAGAGGCAAAGGAGTAGCGGTTGGTGACAAGGTATTGGTAAAGAACGCTATTTCCAAACACAAGTTAACTCCAAATTTTGATTCAACTGAATATATTGCCAGAAATGGTAATATAGTAGAGATATCAGCTGATGGAAAAACACTGCAAAGAAATCTTTGTCATTTAAAGAAAGTTCCTGTGCAGTCCTCACCCAAGGAAACGGAAAGTCAAACGACTCAAATAATAGCTTCTGATACCGAGGATTTGCCTTCTTCATCTTTCAATGTTTTGACATCTTTACCCAAATCAACATCACCTTATCATCACACTGATAGTTCCGGTTCCCAGACCTTAAAGCTCCATCTGAAAAACATGGGAGGGATATGGCGACCTGCATAAGCTGCCAACATAACAACGCCGTAAAAGATCAACATTGGCATTGACCTGTGATTGACACTTGACACATATAGAAATATTAATTGAAATAAAACAAAAGTAAATAAAACATTCATTATTTAATATATTTAAAGAGCATTATTTATTATCCATATTAGTGGGTTTGTACAGTACTCATCTCAAAATATAGTTCCAAAAGCATAATTGTCTTCTAACGAATTAAGAACGGTGTAACACACCAACATTGCATAATTCGTGGTATTCCAGCAATTGCAAATGTACAAATATTTTTATAGTTGCGATCCAATGTTTTTTGATGCATCTCTTATAGCCTCTCAAAAACAAACGTCAACCTCTGGCTTCTCGCGGCGGATCTTGTTTTCAAATATGAAGCTCTGTCGCTCGATCGGAGGGCGGTATAGCCTTTCAAAACAGCACCACATTCTGAAATAAATTATCAGTACAATGAAAGTAAGAGGCAAGTATGGAGACCTCCTTGCCACAACCTCATATAAAAGATAGCAGCCCTGTCACCAAACCAGGCAACACCAGGCTAATCACCTAATGAGGCCGAAAACAAAAACGATTGATACAGCAAGACAAAGAGGACAAAAGGACCAAATGAATATTTTGATTAAAACCTCCGCACGCCCCCGGTTACCACTTGCTACGTGGAACGTAAATACACTTTTCCAAATTGGAAAATTAGCACAATTAACAGCAGAATGTAATAGATTTACTTTATCGGTTGTTGGCATCAGCGAAATGAGATGGAATGTTAGCGGCGATTTTATGTACTCGCAGGGCGACCGAATCATATACTGTGGCCATAAAAACCTAGACGACAACCATATACATGGTGTAGGCATCTTTCTGAGCAGGAGAATACGCAACGCTCTATAAGCTGGTCCGCTACATCTGAATGCATCATCATGGCTCGTCTTAACACCAGCATCGGAACTATCTCAATAATACAATGTTATGCCCCGACAGAAGTTTCCGACTTCATCATCATTACGACAAACTACATCGAGCCCTAACCACCAATGACCGGAACGATATTTAGATCCTCATGGGTGACAAAAATGCCAGAGTCAAGAACGATAGCGATTTCTTTGAACAGATCCTGGGAAAACACAGCCCGGAAATCAGAAATGAAAATGGGGAGTTGTTCATAGAAACTTGTTCCAAATTCGATCTTGCCATAGGCGGCTCATACTTTCCTCATAAATCATATTATATATGGAGATCAAGAGACCAGCGAGCAACAATAACTAGTCAAATCAATCAAAGAAATGGTTCAAAACGCTTCAAGACGTCCGAGTGTTCTGAAGCGCAGATATAGCCACAGACCATTACCTAGTTATCGCTGAACTTAAACTTACCCTAAAAAGGAATTATACCCAAACAAATACACAACAACTGCAGCGTAAACCATACAACATAAAGAAACTCAAATCCGATGCTAATCGAAACAGTTATGCTACTGATATCAACAATAGGTACCACCGACTAACCTTGTCACTTCGGAACGTAGACTTCAACGAAGAATGGAGAACAGTAGAGAAGTTATTTAGTGAAATTGCCACAGAAACTCTTGGCCGCGCCAAAAGAGAAAATAAAGAATGGCTTTCCGATGATTTCTGGATTCTGGCTGAGAAGCGACGAGAAGCCCAGCAGCTACTTCTAACCGAAGAAAACTCTATACGAAAGCATGAGCTGAAGTCCAAACATACAGCTTTAATAAAGACAGTATAGAGGCAACCTATAGATGACAAATATATCTACTTTAATAGCCTAGCATCAGAAGCCGAACCTGCTGCTAATATTGGAAATTTAAAAAATGTTTTCGATGTAATTAGGAAACTTTCTGGCAAGAAGTTGGCCTCCAATACATTAACTAATGATAAATCTGAAAAATCCTCAGATCTGTAAAGACCAACTGATTAGGTGGAGAGAGCATTTCCAAGAAGTTCTCTACTATACGAACAACCCCGATGATAACTCTGAAGCAAACCATGTTCACACCAACGCAGCCTCCAACCATACAAGCTCTATCAACGACGAACCACCCGATCTCATTGAAATTACAACAGCTATAAATCAACTTAATAACAACAAAGCCCCCGGTATCAGTAATCTGCTAGTCGAACTATTTAAGTCTGACACTCAAATCACCGCAACAATCTTACACCCACTATTCAGGAAAATATGGAAGACAGAAGCCATACCACAAGACTGGAAGGAGAGTTTTATAATTAAAATTCCCAAGAAACGGGCCTTTGGCTAATGGAGGGGTATCGCTTTAACTCCAGCAGTGTGTAAAATTTTCAATGAAGTAATTCCAAACCGTATCCTCTCACCCCTAGGCGGACAATTACGAAAGGAGCAAGTGGGTTTCCCCAATCGTTCGTGCGTAGACCAAATTAGTAGGTTACGTCTTATAATTGAACAATGTAACGAATATAACTCAACACTGTATCTAAATTTTGTCGAGTTCGAAGAAACGTTTGATGCCATCGGTCGGATCAAAATATAGCATGCTCTTGCTAACAAAGGAATACCAGACAAAATAATTACACTGATAAAGGCACAATACCAACATGCGTATAGAGCGGGCAGATCAACAGAGACCGCTCTCACTAGCCTAGTAAGAAATATTCAGAAATCAATAGATGAAAAGGAAATAGCCGTTTGTGCCTTCCTAGATATAGAAGGAGCCTTTGATAACACTTTACACGAAGTAATAGAAAGGGCATTAAACCAAAGAGGGGTAGACCCAGTGACATCAAAATGGATGGTAGAAGTGCTCTACACGAGATCAGTAGAAACAACAGCATAGGGGGAGACCATATCCGTCAACACAACCAGAGGATGTCCACAGGGAGGAGTTCTTTCGCCCTTGATGTGGAGTCTGGTTGTTGAGGAATTACTAATGAAACTGTCGGAAGCAGGAATAGAATGCCAGGGCTACGCAGACGAAATAGTCTTAATAGCAAAAGGCAAGTTCGAGCAAATCCTATGTGGCATTGTACAAAGAGGGTTGAGGATTATATGTCAATGGTGCAGGGCAATAGGATTGAACATCAATCCAACGAAGACCACTATTGTACCATTTACCAGGAAAAGGAAACTTCCGATTGGAGGGCAATTCAAAGTTTGGGAGAAGTCACTGAACCAAAAGCAGAAGTGAAGTATCTGGGGATGGTACTGGACAACAAGTTAACATGGAAGGCACATGCCGACCACATCACTGAAAAAGCCAAGCGAGCTACAATGATTTGCAGAAGGGTAGCGGGTAAAAACTGGGGATGTAAACCCAGCATTTTACACTGGATGTACTCGATGATGGTCCGCCAAATAGTAACTTATGGAGCTATAGCGTGGGCCAAAAGAACAGATCTGAAGTAGACTCAAATGCAGCTAGGTAAGACTCAAAGATTAGCGTGCATTGGGATAACGGGTGCAATGAGGACCTGCCCAACGGCATCACTTGAAGCACTATTGGAACTAAGCCCACTACATATAGTGGTGCAGAGGAAAGCTTTGACAACGGCAATCAGAATAAAGGGAGATAAATCTATAACCAGGCTTTATGAAGGGCAATGGAACCGGATAAGCCAAGTTAAGGATTACTCCCTCCCAGATTACCCATGGACAAGGCTGAGAAGAAATATGATTTCAGGAAATACTTTACTACGGAACTTAACAATAAGAGAGAATGGAGCGGTTTAAGTACAGCATATTCTCTAAGAGAAGATACAATCAAATGGTACACAGATGGGTCAAAACCGAAAGTGGAACAGGGGCGGGAGTCTTCGGGCCTAGAATCAAATACTTCGAGCCAATGGGAATACACATGAGCATTTTCCAAGCAGAGATTTACGCCATCGATAGATGTGCACAAATCAACTTGAATAGGAAGTACAAAAGAAGGAACATAACCATATTATCAGACATTCAAGCTGCTATTCGAGCACTAAGCTCCTATGAAGTAGACTCTAAGCTAGTATGGGACTGTCTGCAGAAGCTAAATGAGCTAGGTAAACACAACAAGGTAAGCCTTTGTTGGGTCCCGGGACACGTTGGGATTCAGGGTAATGAGCAAGCTGATGAACTTGCCTGAAGGGGAGCTTCCACAAAATTAATAGGGCCGGAACCATTTTGTGGAATAGGAAAAGGAAGGGAATTTTTCTCGAGCCACTTGGGCTTAAGGCAATCCAAAATGTTGTTGGGTGGCTACAACAAGAAGAGATTTGGGTCGTGCATTGGATTGTCAAAGAACGGTCTGAGAATACTAACCGGGATTTTAAATGGTCACTGCAGGCTCAGGGAACATATGAGCATGTTGGGAATTGTAGCAAACCCTATGTGCAGATTCTGTGATGAGGAAGCCGAATCACCAGAGCACGTACTTGGGAACTGTGGAGCGCTAATGCACAAAAGGAAACAGCGTCTGGGTTCCTTCCAGATACTAGGTAGCGACATAAAATTACTAGAACCAACCAACATCCTCGAATTCCTGAGGGCTTCAGGGTTGGATAAGAGTTTATAGGGACGACCTATTAGCAGAGGGCAGTACAATAGATCACTTTGGTCGCAGTACTTCGAACACCTCTTTATACAATAAATACAAGACAAGGCACAATACGACGATTCCGAAATGCGAGTGTCACATTGTGGAAAAATAATTGAAACTTTCGACACAGTAAGCGGTGTGAAAAAAGGATGCCTGCTGTCCCCTATCCTATTCGTTACAGTACTTGATGAAATACTCTCGACAACATCAGGTGAAAATAGAGGCATACAGTAGAGAATCAACGAACAACTTGAGGATCTCGGCTATGCCGTTGACCTTGTTCTAATGGCAGCAACCAAGGACGATATGCTGAGGAAGATAGATAACTTGGCCTTAACGGCGTCAATATATGGCCTACATATCAATGCAGATAAGACGAAATGTATGATTATTAAATCCAAAACTAACCAACTACCAATTTTTTTTTTGCTGAACAACGCGCCAATTCAAAACGTTGACAACTTTCGCTTCTTGGGTAGTAACAAAACTACAGATGGCAGCGCTATCGGAGACGTAAATTCGCGAATACATAAGGCCAAAACTGCATATTACAATCTACGAAATATATGTAAGTCGAACGCCCTCTACCCCAAGACCGGGAGCAAAGTTGTATCATAAAGTTACTGATTCGCCAGTGACGGTTGCTACTTCGCCCATGCCTATGACCTACATCCACGTGGTGCTCCCGGGCAACACTAGGCAAAGCCAGTTAATTCTGGTGATTATTCCTAGCGGCTAAAGATTAAGCTCAGGTCCTCCAAGTACTATTCTATTTGGGGAATAACTTGGTAGTGGCTAGTATGTGGCCAGACTGGTGACGAAGCCTTACCTAGGGCTATAAATAGTTACACGGGTGAGCTGTTAAGCCCAGGGTTACCTCACAGCGTTGGCAAAGTCAAAGGCAGCACAAGCAAAAACATAAAACTGGAAATGTCAGAAGAAATGGTTGTCACATCCCATAATTGTGTTGGTGTCCCAAGGGAAATGTTGGTATGATGTACACGAGCGATAAGGAGACCGGGTGTGGGTGCGTCAGTTGTCCTGACAAGATACCATGACGGAGGAATTTGAGCGAGAGGGTGGGTCGAAGACAAGTCAAAGGCGTTTGAGACAGGTGCGGTGCACATTTCAATACAGCGCACGAGACAAGTCGGAGACCAGTTGAAAAGCGCAAGCATCATCTAGCATGATGGCGCCGATTAGTAAGTTCGGAGTGTAGTAGACGGAGGAAGGCTTGAGTCGAAAAATTCGAAGCTGTGAATGGATGAGCTAGTACCAGTCCTAGCAAAGATCGCCATTGCAGTAGAATAAGTAGGCAAGAGGGTCGGATGGAAGACGAGCCCAAGAGCGCTTGATTCATTTGACAATACAGTGTTTCGCGGATGAGACGGAAATCGGTTGAAAAGTTGGTACCGAAAGTTGTACGTATCAGGGCCACCTGATAATAACATCTAGTAAGAATGAACGTAGTAGACAAATGTGCGGTTATCGAAGGTATGTGTTTTTGCAAGTGCTGCTGATGACCGACGACAACGTGTTGTACCCTTAAATAGCTTTTTTGGGAACGGCCCTTCGGGGAGTTTCGTGGTGGCTGCGGTAGCCCAAAAGCGCGGGAAGAACACAGTTCGATGTGGAGTTGCATTCAAGCGGGTTCTACGACCCATAGAGTAGAAGGCTTTTAGATCGGGCCAACCTAATAGCAATGGGAGGAGTGTGTGCCAAATCAACTCTCCTAGTTTGCTACCATCTAAGGAAGGGGCGCTGGTGGACGCCTTGTATCTCACCTAGTACTTATAACATCGTGTGGTTAAGTCTACAAGACAGGCACGCACGTAAAACTCAAGAGACTTCCCCCAAGACCAAACTTCACATATACAACTCCTGCGTAAAATCTATTCTGCTATATGGATCCGAAACCTGGTTGGTAAACGAAGTTATCAAGCACAGAATACAGACTTTTACCAACAGATGCTTTCGAAACATATTAAGGATTTGGTGGCCTAGAGTACTTATGAGCGAACAGCTTCTCCAAATCGCCGATGAAGACAACATCAACACTCAAATAAAGAGGAGAAAAAATAAATGGCTTGGACATACACTAAGAAAACTATACAACGAAATTTGCAATGAAACACTCGAATGGAACCACCGAGGGTGCAAGGGAACCAGGAAAGTAGTCCTTTTCTGAGAATTCAGTATCTAAAAACATCATTTTGTTGAATTAATGTGTTTAATTCTCATCGGGTTAAGCTTCTAAGCATTCAGCCGGTGGTTTGTGGATGTTATAACAATACAGAAATCGTTATTTGTATTTTTTGTTATATCACCTTCAAAACCTTCACGTAATCATCTGTAGATGATTGAAATATTTTATTTATATACTATAGTCAAAAAAATTTAATCGATCTAAAACATTTTCCAGAATTTTCATTCATTAAAAACTCCATAACACATAAAGTCTCTTTTTCGCTTTAAAATATTTATGTTTTCTAAGGCAATTTATAATAAATACTTCTTACACTTTGTGAAAAATTGTATAAATTGTAAACATTTCCGGAACGTTTAAGAGATTTAAGGCGTTTAGCATATTTATTTTTATTTTATTTATATTTTTTTTTTTGAGAGGAATAAAATTCCTACTAAAAGGCCACACATAGTGCCACAAACGACTGCAGTGGTTTTTGTAAGGCTTGGAGGAGGGAGTTTTCAATATTTAATATAAATAGTTCAAAAGAATTTTATGCCTTAAACAATTTTAGGGAGTTTGGCGCCATTTATGTATATTCAAATATAACAGCATAACAGAACGAAGAATTGAATAACGAAACATAATTTATTAGTTGTCGCCGAAAATTTGACAATTTAATGTTTATGACACATGTCTGACACATATTTTTGTTTTTTCAGTTTTTCTTTTTAAGGTTTTTGGTTTGGATTTAAACAATGGGGAGATCGACCTTTACCATATGTTTGTTCATGTTTAGCCACCAACCAAATGTGTTGGTATGAGAATTTGTTGCATATGATTTTCTGCTTAACTGCAGAAATGTGTCAAAACTTAAGCCATAAACTATCACAATGTTTAAATATCATAAATTTCAACGCTCTCATTAATGTTTTTTTTTTTTTGTGTTTCTCACTTAAATATGAATTAGGGGCTATAATGTCATTTATCAAAATATATATTTGAACATTTAAACATTTTGAAAATAAGATTTCAATTCTTAAGAACTTAGGGCCACCCATATTGAAGAAGATTCTTGGCAAATTTTATTCCAAAGAATCTTTTTGAAATTTGATCATTTGATCATTAAAGAGCATTTACATATTTCTGAGAGCTCTATAGAATTTTAATTAATCTTCTGCTGTAGCTTGATTCTCTAGTTGCTCTGTTTTATTTAATTTATTTTATTTTTTGTTTCGTTTTGTTCAACAAAAAAAGAAAAAAGAAGAAACAGGTGCATTTTTGGTTCTTTCCTTGGAAACAGTGGCAATTTAAAAGTGGTGTTGTGCTATTTTTAAATACTTTGATCATTAATCAATTTGTCTTTGATAAAACATTTAAAAGAAAAACAAATATTTATAATATTTTATTTATAGTTGTGTTATTATTTATCTGTTTGTGTATTTTTAGGAAAAATCCACAAGGGGTCGTCATGAGGTTCAAAGGAAAAACAGGTGATTTTTTTTAATAAAGTGGAGCTGGTTAGGAAAACAAAAGAATTCAATTAGTTAACAGCGTAAATGTGCAAGACATTTAGACAAATTTCATTTATAAGATCATTTCTGACATTTACTAAGCTGTTGTTGTATAACGTTTGATAACAGCACGTGTCGTTGCCTTCTGTAGACCTTATGTCAGTGACACCCAAAGCAAAGAGTGTCATCTATCCTCAACCACTGCTTACCCCGCATACAGGTTACATAACATTTTTAACTAGCATAATGTGCTAAAGACACGTGTCCTTCTAATGTAACAATTATTTTTACAGCTCTTATTCATCTCTGCCTTCAAGTTTTATCCAGCAAACAAATATTACAAATTGGTAAATTGAGTAGGCGTTTGCTTGTTGTGTCTCTCGTTAACTAAGCTGCTGCTCTTTTTTTTATTGCCATTTGACAAAAATTTGTTACGGGAAGTATTGGGATTTGATTTGTACGTTTGCTAGGATTTCCATTAGGGATTTTCTTAGTAAGTCTAGCAATTAAGCGAATAGCCGTAAATAGTCATCGTTACTCTAAGCATACAGCTCTAATTTTAGTTGTAAAAAAAATCTATTAAAATGAACTTAATTAAATTGAATTGAAATGCCATCTCTACCATACATAATATGATTTTTATGACACTATAAGTTCAGTTCGTGCACAAATCAGAATTGTTAGAAAAAAAAAAATCAAAGAACACAACTGTAGGAAAAAGTTTCAATTGTTTTAATTCATGAAAGTTCTAAAGATTTCTAGAAATGAGTACAGTGATTGAAGCAAGTATCAGCAAGAGAGCCGAATGATGCTGATTTGAATAGTAGCGAATGCCATATTACTGTGTGGAGCTCCTGTTTAGGCAAAAACAATAAGAAGCTAATCAAGAAGTAACGTACTCTGGTTGTTCAGACAAAACTGCTTAAGAGTAGAAGCAATACATTTGTTAGCTCTAATGATACTAGTTGATCTAGCAGCAGAAGAAACATACAAAATCTAAGTTGCAGAGGAATAAATCCCGAAGAAAACAGAGAAGGCGTCCAAAAATCATTTTTTTATGGATACCGATTTTAAAGCTATGATATTCATTTGAAAATAAATACCAGTGAACCTTGGGATTCAAAAAATTGCGACTCTATTTTAACTATATCACAGCGAAGAGGATCTTCGAAAATGGACTTTCTCAGTATTTTGTTAAAATTAAAAATTTCTTTGTAAATTTTAATTTTTAATTTTTTAAAATTTTAAAATTTCTTTGTAAATTTTAATTTTTAGATGACTGTAACTTTTTTGTTTTAAAAGATTTTAAAGTAAAATAAATTTTGTAACTTCTAAGCTATTAATGTTAGAAATATAATGTCACTGACTGGTTTAGAATTTAAAAAAAAAAATTAAAAAAGGTCCACATTTCCCAAAAACCTCCTACTTAATAGAGCATATCTCCTGCCCATAAAAAGTCATCAAAAAATATCTTGCACTCTTCTGCGGTTCGAACCCTCCCCTACACTCCTATATCCGCCAGTTTCCGCTCGTGTGCACCAGAACAATTTTTCTGGCCCAAGATCAGATATTTTGTGCAAAATTTATGAATACAAAAGTTTTCCACTATGCGGTTAGGGTATATTGAGTTTGAACTACCAAAAATATTGGACGTATACCCATCTTGTATTATACGGATAACTCAGAATCACTGTCTGAGTCGAATTAATATCCGTCCGTCCGTCTGTGTGTTATGAATACACAAGTTGATCATACCGGTGTATTTTTTTTTGCGTGAGTTTATTTTTTTTATACTGACAGAAAAAGGAAACGGTAGAGTAGACACAAGTTGTTATATACTTGTAAAAGAGGGCAGAGGCATAATGCGCTTAATTGTTTAATTATATTAATGGGTAAAATCTTTTTTATTTTGACAAGCACCTTCACATAAGTATTTGAGAAAAACCAAGAAAATTAAGAGAAAAAGAAATAAAAAAAAAACAAATGATGGAAATACTGCAAGAACATTTTTTCCGATCCGAAAACTTTTGCATCTTTCATAGGTATAGATCAAGAACTGATGAGACGATTCAAATCATATTAAAAGTTCAAGCATGCAGCAGAGAGATAAATGCAAAAAAATTGGAGAGTACGCCAATAAAACAGCTTTACTTTATAACGAAAAACACTCTTGGAGATATATGCCATCCAGAGTTCATAATATTTTGTACCATGGGGAACAAATAGTTCAAAACAATATGCTACCAATAGGAGATCTATCTGAAGAAGCGCATGAAAAAAGAAACAACGACTACAGATTCTTTCGCAAGCACAACACATGAAAAATGCCCAGATGTTGCCCTAAGGAAGACCTTATCACTATTTTGTTGTGTACTTCAAATCCATATATGTCCAACGATTTACAAAAATGGAGAACTACCTCTGTTGAATTCGACGAAGAAGCGAAACAACTTCTAGAAGATGAAAATGAAGGCTAGTTAGAAGAAATACTTACTACAATTGTTTGATTTAAAGTAAATTTTCAGTACACTAACAATAAGTTATACTCCTTTTTATATAGTTAACAATTTTTAAACTCTTTCTTTTAACTCATACTCTCTGTCTCTCGTGGGTGGACCCCATTCCCCCTCATCCAATTGATCTGAAACCTGGCCCATAGTCTTGTTGTGACTAAAGATTATTTTAGAGGTAGTCACGCACAGTCACGCATAGTCACGCGCAGTTAGGGGGTTATCTAAATGACATTTTCCTTCATCCGATTGATCTGAAACTTGGTCCATACACTTGCTGTGGAAAAAAGATTAACTTTGACTCAGTCACGAACAGTCACCCATGGTCACGCGCAGTCACATAGTGATCTGAAACCCATTTCCCCTTATCCGATCGATATGAAACTTGGTCGATAGACTTGCTGTAAAAAATATTAACTTTGACATAGTTATGCACAGTCACGCTTAGTCACGCACAGTCACGGAGTGAATTGAACCCCATTTATCCTCATCCAATCAATCTGAATCTTGGTCCATAGACTTGCTGTGACCACAGATTAATTTTAAAATAGTCACGCAAAGTCACGCAGTCACGGAGAGATTCAGGACTCATATGCTTAAGGAAAAAAAAAGTTTTAATAAAAATACTGTTTTTATGGGTTAGATTATTTTTGATTTAAAAATTTATGTATTTTATAAATTTACAATAAAAATTGATTTTTTAACTAAAAATTTTTTAACCACACACGACTTTTTAATTGAAACTTCTCTATCTTGAATCAATATCAGTTCGCTGGTTAATAAATAAATGGGCCAACCTTTGGCCCTTGTGTGTTTGGCATTTTCAGACAAAATTGAACTTACAAAATTTTTAAAAATATTATTTGTAAAACTAACTGAAACAAAAGACATTTATATAAAAAAAAACCTTTTTTTAATCTTTTAACACTTCACTTTTGTACTAAAATTCAACTAAAAATGAAAATGTGTTTATACTCTCCATAACTTTTTTTTATTATCGGTCGATATTTACGTCTTATAGCAAAAATTAAATACTAAAGTCCCACCTACAAAAAAAAATAAAAAATCGCATATCAAAATTCCAGTCCAATCAAAAGTTTGGATTTTTGACCGCCTTCTCGTGAAATGATCCACTGTGCGGCGCATAGAAAGGAATGAAACAAAAAGCCAGTGCCTTTTAAAAGTGAAAGGTGGAGTTTTATACTTTTACGAAATATTAGAAAATGGATAGACTGCAAAGTTATTTATTACGGCGAAGTTAGTTATTACTTGACACAATTTTTAATTGATCACGGAGAGCTCAGTATCGAGTTAAGTACCAACATGACGGTTCATCACTGTGCCCAAGATTCCCAGAAATACAGGAAGATGTTGAACACGTTGCCCTTAATTGTATCAGATTTAAAGAATACAGATGTATCGTAAGTAATGATATTGCTCAAAATATAGATCCCGAGTACATAATAGATGCAATGCTGGATCAGAAGAAAATTGGATTTCGGCTTGCTGCTTTATATACACCAGCAACCAGAAGCTACGCATAGAAGAGAATATGTAAAAAATAATAACAATATCCATAACTCAAAATACAGGACTAGCTTTAAGAGCTAATTAGCCCCGTGAAGTAACACCTATCGGCAACTCCAGGGGAAGGGTGGTCGAGGAACTGTGAAACTCAAAAACAGGACTAGCTTTAACAGCTAACTAGCCCCGTGAATTAATACCTATCGGCAATTCCAAGGGAATTGTGGTAGAAGAATTGTGAAAGCGGTTAGTGAATAGGCAACGCCTTATTCATATAATGAATAATTCCATTCATATCTGTAGGTATGAAGCATCAAAGGCAAGAAAGAAAAGGAAGAGGAATATAAAATAATTTTTAAATCTAGTACGATATACGTTTCGTCCGGGTCTTCAGCATAATTTTCTAGGAAAAACCAACATCTAAAATACTATATCTAGTTTTGAGCTTACCCAAAGATACTCGCACAATCGGACTCCTACTGCTTTTTTCTCAATTTTTACAACTTTGCAAAACAAAAATCTTCTAAAAAAATATAGGATCAGTCAATAATCACCGGATAATTTAATAAAAAATCAGGTCGGAGTAAGGTTTGGCTTTGCCTACGGCATTATTTTGACAGCAACTAAACAAAATTTATTCATTAGTTTTGATACAACGAAACAGATAACACAAGAGAACAAAATTGAACTTTTTTGGTGTTGACTGGAACGTTATTGCAATTTTTTATTAACTTGAGGTCGCTGATTTCAAACCTAATCTCCATTTACTCCATCAGCTCGCATTTTTAAGTTAAAGGTATTAATCGTATATTTGACTTTTTAACAAATAGTTTTTTTTTTTTCTTAAAACTTCAACGATATCTCTGAAACTACAGAGCAAATTTAAAACCAATGTAACCACGGCTTAATGATAATATTGTTGACGAGTTTTGAATTTATTGTTAAATGAATTTGGTGAACCGTTTTCATGTTAGTCCAAAATATGTAGTGGAAGTGTCTTAATTTTGGACATAACGGTATATCGGGAAAAGTCGAGCTGATAGAAAAAAACCAAGTGCAGATTTCGATTCAGCGTCCCAAATAACCTTAAAAACAACATTCAGTTCTTAATCCACAAAAACTTTTTTCCCTTGTGTAATAATCGGGGAAGTATAACATTTTTTGAAGAAAAATTATTTCATTCTGAGAAAATTAAATTAATTAAAAAAATTTTGAGATGAAAAATTTAGAAGTAAAAGAAACTTTCATAATATGTTCTTAAATATGAAATCATTCCTTAACTAAAATTCTAATGATAAAAAAATGTTTACTTTTTCCGCGGAATTATAAATTAGGGAGAACTTTTTAAGTTAAAGAAATTTCAGCGAAATACTACATGGAGTGCCAAGTCCGTGGCCTAACAATGGCAAACCGGTTTTTTTTGGAATTGAAATCATTTTTATCCTTCAACGTAATCTCCGTTAAGTGAAATGCACTTCTTCCAACGATCCTCTAATATCTTGATAGCCTTGAAAAAATACAATTTGACAACCTCTTCAAAATAGGCTTCCGTCTCTGATAGGACTTCTTCATTCGTGGAAAATTTCTGTCCTTGGATCCATCTTTTAAAGTTTGGGAACAAATAATAATCGCTGGGGCCAGATCTAAGTAATACTGGGGGTGAGGAAGCAATTCGTAATAAAGGGTGATTTTTTAAGAGCTATAGGAAAGTTTTCCAAAAAAAAAAAACACATAAAATTCAGAAAAATGCATGAAATCTTTATTTGAATCGATATTTGAATCGGTCCATATAATTTAATGTTTTACCGTGACTGCGCCTCAAATGGTCCATCCGCTTAGTCCAATTTTGGCATACTCTTTCCAACATTTCGGCCGGTATCTCACGAATAAATGCTTCAATGTTGTCTTCCAATGCGTCAATTGAAGCGGGATTGTCTGTATAGACATGAGCTTTAACATAGCTCCACAAAAAATAGTCTAAAGGCGTTAAATCGCACGATCTAGGCGGCCAATTGACCGGTCCCGAACGTGAAATAAAATGTTCACCGAACTCGCCTCTCAATAAGTCCATTGTTGCGCGTGCTGTGTGGCATGTGGCACCGTCTTGTTGAATCCACATGTCATGCAAGTCAAGCTCTTGCACTTTGGGCAAAAAAAAAGTTGGATATCATCTCTCGGTAGCGCTCATCATCATCTCTCGGTAGGCCCAATTGCGAACGGCGACGAATCGATAATTGATGGTCATCATTAACACTGGCCGATACAGCTGCGATATTTTCTTCAGTTCGCACTCTACGTAAGCGTGTTGGTGGTTTAATGTCCAACAATGTAAATTTGGTGTGAAATTTAGTCACAATAGCCCGAATAGCCGCTTCAGTGGGTCGATTAAACTGGCCATAAAATGGAAGAAGCGCGCGATGAACTTTCTTAACAGAGCACTCATTTTGATAATAAAATTCAATAACTTGCAAGCATTGTTCGTTTGTAAGACGATTCATGGTTAAATTATAGACCAAACTGAGGATGTTTGACAATGACACAAAACACGAAACGTGCGTCAGCTGTTTAAACCAGTGTTGCCAAAAAGATAATAGCTAAAAAATCACCCTTTATAAAGACTTCAATTTTTCTGAATCTAAAGCAAATGAATGCGCCGATACATTGTCACGATGGTACAAGATTTTGTCTTATGTAAATGGAGTCGTTTTTTTCATAATTTCTTTATCCACTCTGTCCAATATCTCAACATGGTACTTGGCAGTTATTGTTTTTCTTTTCTCCAATTAATCAATAAATTATACCACGTCCATCCCAAAAAACGCTGGCCATAGCCTCTCCAGCCGATTGTTGAGTCCATGGCCGCTTTGGTCGGCTTTCGCACGCTTGTAACCATTCCGCAGTCTTTCTATTAAACTCCGGTGTATACTACTGAATCCACATCTCATCCATTGTTATAAATCTCATCCATTGTACTGCCTCATTTGTAATACCAGGGCGATCTGCGTCATTTGTACTCGTGCGACCACGTGCCAATTGGGAATACCACCTTTTAACCTTTTGACGGCGAAGATTCACTATAACGTTCATCGATCCATTCTTTAGCTTGGACAGTATTTTTTTCCCCACCAAAAAACAATGCTTTATCCAAAGACGAAACACTTTGCAGTTTATTTTTTTTCTCAAAGTTTAAAAGCAGCATCATTTTTATAACGGTAAATTTTTTTCTAATTAATGAAATATCATAAAGTTTTGAGACAATTTTTCTAACAGTTGGCCCTATTGAATAAATAGAAAAAATTGGCACTTGTCACGCTATCTCTATGTTATACCACGGACTTTTTACTCCATGTAGTAGATAATTTCAAAGGGTATAGAAAATGGTATGGTATGGGGAATAACAACGACCAAGCAGTTTATTGTTATCCTACTATACAAAGTGCAACGCTCAGCATGCATTGGAGTAACTTTGGCGCAACTCGAACGAGCCTCTCGGAAACTCTCATATTATTCCTATTGACTTACATATAGAGTCAACGCCGGCTAAAGGAAAGTCAGAACATATGGACATACTAGGCTTCTAAACAGGTTACCACATAATTTAAGGCTAAAATTTGACTATTTTACACCTAGACTGGATTTTGAAAGATCATTTTAGGTTAAGTTCCCTTCATAAAAGGACTGGACTAGGGGTGATCCAACGGCAGAGTATGAAATTAACGTCTTCACTGATGACTCAAAGATGAGTTGTGGTGTCGAAGCGGATGTATTGTCCTGCGATATCGATATTGAACTTTCTTGGAGACTACAGGACGATGCTAGTATCCTTCAGGTGGAGATTCAGGCCGGGAAGATGTAAGATTTTAAACACACATAAGCTTGAGGAAAATGTAGGTAGTCAGCGGAACTTCTCTTCCTCAACTCTCATATTACATCTTCCATTCTGTTGGGATAGTGCAAGGAGGATCTGTCAAATCTAAGCGCTTTTCCGTGATAACTCTTGTATGAGTCCCCGTGCATAGGGATTTTTACGGTAATGAACGAGAAAATGAACTAACAAGAATAGGTTCTGCTCTTGATGCTTCATCTACGGTATCAGTCGAACCCCAGTACACTTCCTATGAGCAGCGTAAAATTAATGAAAGAATATTGAATATGGACTGCAAGGCTGACGTGGCCTGTCTGAATGTCTCCTCAGAAGGTGTAAAACGAAAATATCAAGGTTTACGGCCGTATTGACGGGAAGCGTGTTTACCTATCAGCCAATCGGTAAACACGCATGAAGCCTAGGACTTCAGTACGATGATCATTGTCTCATCTGAGGAATACCTAGATGAGAGGAAACAGTATAAGGTCTCTTCTGCGAGTAGTATTATATTCAGAACACTATGCAGACACATAGTGGATGACATATCTGGGATAACGGACTTAAATCTGACTGATCTTGTTCGCTATTTTAAAGTCATGGGTTGGATTTAGTACTTTTGAAATATTCCTTTCGAATGGTGTGGTTTTCAAAAACGGATTCAGTGGACTAGACTTCTTGATTTCGTAGACGGAGCAATTCCACTTAGACGAACCAGCCAGCCGCAGGAAAATAGAATGAAGTCAAAAAATTTTTGTGGTGAAATGTATTCATAAAAATGAAATTATTGATATGACTATTGCTTATGTTGTATCCACACCATTGACCAGAGGAGGTTTCTTCGGGAAGAGCGGTTAAAATACGAACTATCTGGCTACAACAGAACTACGAGTAATATGTACCACCATACCAAACCCCCTTAAATTGTAGTTTTATTATATAAGTACATTATTAAGTACAATCGTGCATGCCTCATACGCTATTGGATAGCTATGATAAATGCCTTGAATATGATGTCTAATTTGTATGTGGGTTCTTTGGATCAAATGTGCAAAATCGCAAAAAAAAAAAAAAAAAAAAAAGAAAAACGGCCGTTTTTATCTTTTTTACTCTGTAAATATGAGATTGGCTACAGCTTGAATAAATATGGGTTACTTCATATTTCGTGTTCTACGACATATCCGTGACACCCTTCCTGTGAGTCATTTATATTGATTGAGCTCTTCTTCGGCATTAGAGTGCAACAGAAATCATCGTTGTCCAGATTCGAATTCATTACCTCAAATTACGTTATGATTAGTTCTCATCAATTCGGATCTAAAAATTGAGTGGCATTTGTAAAGTGGTGTAATTTATTCATTTGATTTTTCTCGAAGAAATGAGCGAAAGGTCGTTTGGAGACCAAAAATAATGGTCAAACAACTTTCTTTGTTGAAAAATTAGATTGAATTAAAACAACTAGAGTGAAAAAATTTTAAAGTCAAATTTTTTTTGAGGTGAATACAAGTTTCTCCTTCCCAATAAGTTACTATAACATTTTCATAGATAACAGTTTCTCGTATAGGCAAATCTTTTGGACTATACTAGTAACCCCTTCCACTTAGGGTGGGCAGTATCGTGATTTCAGCGGTAGGACATAGAGAAATAACTAGATTGAAAACATATATTCTGACTACTTCCTTCTTTGTCAGCATATTTCCTAAATATTTATTGAACCGACTACACAGGCCAATATTTTTAGATCTAGGGAGCCGGGTAGTCTCTAATAAATGTCTTTCGTACTCTGAATCCGAGTCTTAGATAGACAAAAAACATGTCTTTAACAGTTTTTAGATTAAGATTTGACGAATTCCTGATTCGATGCAGACATTCTGAGCTGATAATTGGGTTCAGAGTGGCAAAGACCATTAGAAAAGTATACTCTGGTGTACCGGTCCGGAATTTTATAAAATTTTGTGGGCCTCTATTGAAAATTTCTAAGAAAAATGTTGAGTAACAATGATTTTGTTAATTTTTTTGTGAAATACAAATCAAAATTTGATTACTTTATGAGTCTGTGCTTTTTTATACAAAACTAAGATTTCTATTCCAAGAAAATGGTTCATTTTTAATATATAAGAAGCGCACCGGTAGGTGTGTAGGTAGCGTGCTCGCCTATCATGCGGGGGTCGTGGGTTCGATTCCCACCAGAGGCTTTGGTCTGTCGCTGCAAAAACCAGCCAAATGGTCTTTGTCACTCGGCTTATCCCTGGACCCAAATTAGAATACAAATTTACTTTGTATTGTAATTAATATAAATAAATAAAAAAAAATAAATAATTTATAAGATCTCAATGGATTTTTATTTCGATGATTAATAATATTAATACTTTTTATTAATTTAAGAAAAAAGATAAGATACGCTTACCTGTCTTTTTCAAAAATTTTGTATTTGGTGTGAGCAAAAAATTTGGAATTTTTAACAATTCTGTTGAACTGTTATTGCGATTACATTTGAATTTCAAGCCCAAAATTCTTTTTTCTAACGCACTGTTATTTTTATTACAAGTACTTTCTAATTGTTTTTCAATTAGCTAAATACAACAAGAACTTCCGTATAATTTAGTTGTGTTTGATATTTTACTAAAGCGATAAAGATCATGTACAAACAATAAAATTAACTTAAAAGACTACACTTCTCCATACAACAAAAAAAAAAAAAAAAAACACACACACACAGACACACACACACACGCACACTCACTCGAATAAGCAACGTAAGTCATACATTGTTTGTTGTCTTAATTAGAAGTTAAAGCCAACAGGAGACGGAATTACCAAATAACAAAACACCTGAAAATTATCCAATGACCTTTTTTGTTTGTGTTTGATATCCTGCTGATGATAGGGCACCAACAACGTCCACAACCTAAAACCCAGTCTAAACTGTTAAACTAGGCAATCAAGTCGACCAACCAGTCATAAGTTAAAGGTATTCTTTAATATATTTAATTTAAGCCATCCATCATATATTGGGGGAGATTTTAATCTAAACATTTGTTCAGGCATTTATTATTTGTAATCGAGCCGAGTACTACAGAACTGTTATTTCATCCATTCATGTAGTTTTTGCTTATGTTTTTTTCTTTTTTTCTTTTTTTCTTTTTTGTTCGGTAAAATTTTGACATTGACTTTTATTGCTTTGTAATATATTTATAATTACTTGTGTTTTTTTTTTTCATATTTGTTTTGTAATGACTTGTAATTTGCTAATGACTTCTTTTTCGGGGATTTAAGTTTTTGGGCTAATATGTACAAACTTGTATACAAATGTGTGGATGTATTTACAAAGAAACAACAAACTTACGTTTACTTTGATTAAAGTGAGAAAACTTAATATACTTGTTTTTGATAATCACTAACTTAGTTGATGTTTTTAAATTCAACACAATTATAATTATTTGAAAAGATACTGCATCCACTGTAGCTTTAACATCCTCACTTGATATACATAAGTGATGTCAATATTATATTTTTTAAAGCGTCGAGGTAGTTACATAAAGCATAAACATCGAAACATTATCGGGAAAATAGCATTATTATCTATGAATTTAATTTAAGTGCATATTCTATGTGGGCAACTTATGATAAATAAAAGATAACTAAAGAACTTTCAACTGTACAATTTTTATTTTGTTACTTAAGTTATTTTCGAACTCATGGTTTGAGAATGCTAAACATTTTTAAAAATAATAACATAATACAAGATTCTTAAAATTCGATTTAATTGTATTATTTTATATAACTTTATATAATTCTTTTGGACCAAATTGTATTTTACTAAAGTTTAAATCAGAATTATTAAACAAAAACGTACAATGAAAGTCCGTAACAAGTTGACGGTTCTTTAATCATTACCTCCAATTTCGTACCCAGTTAATAATTCTCAACTCAAGAATATTTATTTTCACTACCAGAGACCAGCCTTCGAAATTCAAGTGCAAATTCTAGGAATTTTTTTTTTTTTTATTTAATAAATAATTTCATAAGAGCCTGAACCCAATTCATAATTCAACACTTTTTAAATAAAATTCATTAAATTCATTACAAATATTTGTTGAACACGCAAAAGATATATAAATGGGTTTGTTAGTAAATAATTTTAAAGGAGCCTAAACGAATGCTAATCAATTTTAGCCAATTCGCAATTCAACACAGGGCTTTTGATATTTATTTATTTATAGTAGCAAATTTAAATTAGCATTACTCCAAAAAAATGTTCCACACGGTGCAAATCTGTAAATCTGGTGGACAGCTAAAATGAAATATGTTTCAAATGAGCTATGTTTGGTCAAAATCGGTTATGAACTACACTTTTTATATCTGTCACAGGAATGGCCTAGCCTATTAATATTTTATAGATTATTATATATTTTTTTTTTTAATTAGCAGCTCAGTGAATTAATTCTTTAATGTTGCTGGCATAAGTAACAAAGCAAGTATATGTGGAAACACAACTGGGACGAATGACGAATTTCGCACAGCTCGACGAATTTGTCGGCAACAATTCGTTGCGTAAATTCGTCGAATGAAACACTAAACTAATAATAAAAACTAAACTAATAATAAAAATCGTGTTTGCAGGTCATTTTGCCGGAAAAACCTTCCGCACCAAATACAATTTCAAAAAACTCACTGAATTTTTTTTTTTTTTATTTTTATATTTTTTATTAATTTAAATTTAAATATACATAGTAAAAAGTGCGACTATTTTTGCAGAAAAGAAAATGACCTGAACAACTTTTATAGCACGTTCTGCACAAATATTACTACGCTGCTGATTTATTATTTACGACTTCTGCATAACCCCGTGCCTTATAAAACACTCATTACCTTTTTTAAATTTAATAATTCAAAATTGTATTCGCGGTAACAATGGTCTGAAAACCATACGTCGTACCATGCACCACATATAAAATGACATATTTTGTATAGTTCTGCTCGGTATTTTGGAATTAGGATAAATGCTAACATTGCCAGAATTTTTCTAGAATTCCACCGGTCATTGCTTATTGGTATATTTTTGAAATTTATGAAGGGAAAGGGTTAAGAGGTGAAAATATACATCGAAATGAAGCTAGTGGATCTAGATTTATTTTATTCAGTTGTTGTAGATATCAGCATTGCAGAGATCGTTTTATGAGATAATGACAAGTTTTGGATTTCCAATTTAAAAATATCAAATAAAAGGCATTCATGTGAGCTTCAAAATGATATATGTATTACTCAATTCTGGTACTAAAAAGTTATATACAAGTCAATGTCCAAACTTTGGAGGTCCATGACTCGGAAAATATCTCGACCGTCGAAAAAAAAATTTTGCTAGAATCGCAAATCAAATAAAAAAATATAGACTTAATATCAACGTGTTTGGTGCGGAAACTTTTTTGAGAGCAGCGAAGAAGGAAGATTGCGTTTCTTAATTTATAATATTAATAGGCTAGGCGGATTCTTGTGACCGATGTTTTGTTCTACCGTTTTAGCCCGATTTTGACCAATCGCATATAATTCGAAAGGTATTTCTTTTTAGCCATTTCGCAGAGTTACAGATTTTTAAATTTCTTCATTTATTTTGAGTTAATTGCATTTAAAGTTGCTACTAACAGATGTACAAAATTATACAATGCTATGTGTGTTTATTAAATTTGCTAATGTGTTTTTTTAATGAATTTGTTATCTTCATTCTCAATAATAATAATCCAAAAATTGTTGGTTTGTGAATTGACTAAGCTGAAAAATAAAGTTGCCTCGAATTTCGAGCGCTGGAATCTGCTAGTATTTTTTAATAGTCTTTATGGCTAGGGCATCTAAAATTTGATATTTGCAAAAAAAATCAAAAAGACATAACCCTAATGTATATAAAAAAATATTGGAAAAATTATGAATAAAAGAATTTTTAACTTGGTACAAGTTATTACAATTGTAAACATCATGTTCACGATGGTAAAAGCCTTAATTTTTGAACGGCAGCGTTTAATTTTTTAATTCTGAAAAAATTACATAAATTTTCATTAATAAATTAATTTTATGTCATTTTTGTTTACATGTTGTAGCTGATAGTGTGACCATATTTAAAAAAGAAGCACTAAATGAAAAAGAATAAATATAAACAAAAAACCATGTAAAAGAAAATTATATAAATAAAAATGGATTTTATTTATCTTATAAGTTATAAATAATATATAAAACAATTCTTAAAGACAAAAATTATTTCATTTGCTAAAACATTTGAAAAACTAAAATAAAATACGGTCACTCTTTACCAATTTATTCGTCATTCGTCGGCGTTAGAAATAGAAATAACCCTATCGCAGAGTTCGTTACGCACTGATTGTATGCATTTTCATATACAAAAATGTGTTTCATTTCTGACGACGAATATTCGGAACGAAAAATTCATCGTTCGTTCCAGTTGTGTTTTCAACTTATCTCAAGCAATTAAATGAAATTTCAATGAATTCCCATAGATTTGCTTTATTCGCTAGATTATACATGATTTTGAAAGAAATCTTTCAATTATACAATTTTCAATATAAAATTAATTAACTTCCAAAGGAAATAAATTTAAAACAAATCTATACTTTTTAAAAAATACAGTTCATATTCCTAAATAATTGAGTTCAAATTTAATGAAAGGAAAAGGTAACGAGCTGCCGATATTAATCGCAATTTCGTTTCCTCTAAAATGGAAAGCAAAGCTATCTATAAAAATTTTCGTTTTCATAGTAAGGGCAAAAAACAAGAAATTGTAGGAAAAAAAATTGGACCAAAATGGATTCTGATGGATAAAAAAATTTTTAATAATTAAAAGTCTTGAGGAAAAAAGAGTTTAATTTAAATTATTTAATGTGCAATAAAATTTTAAACGTTAAAATTATTTTAAAAACGAATAAAGAGGAAAAAAAATTAAAAATCTTTAGAAAAGGATGGATCAAAATATATTTTGGATCAAGAAATTAAATGTAGAAATAAATTTAGAAAAATAATATACAAAAAAATAATGATGAAATAAATTTTGATGAGGAAACAATATGAAAGAAGAACAACAGATTTTTAGGAGAAAAGAAATGGAGCAAAAAATATTTTGACGGGTACAAAAAATTGTTAAATGACAAAATAACTTTAAAATATTCGGCTGTGCCGAATGTCTGCACACTGATTTTACGTTTATAGTAATATATGGACATATTCCACTATTTATAACAAACTAGCAGACTTCAGCCCTCGAAATTCGAATGCAAATTCTGGGAAATTTTATTTTTTCATTTAATAAATTATTTTACAAGACAATTCACAATTCAACTTTTTAAATATCGATTGCGTTATTGGCTTATATCCAAAATTATTTTTCAATTCAAGATAAACATTATTGTGAAAATTATTTTTCAATTCAACACATATACAATTTTTGCAAACACATTAACAAATTTAAAAACACGCACATAACATTGTATAATTGTATGTGTGTGTTAGTAGCAACTTTGAAAGCATTTCACTCAAAAAAAAAAAAAAAAAATAAAAAAAAAATTAAATATAAAAATTTAAAAATCTGTAATTTTGTAAATTAATTCAACACATGCATTATTGTGAATGGTTTATGTCCAAAATTATTTTTCGATTCAATACAATTATTATTATGAATGAAGAAAACAAAATTTTTTTTTTTTTTTGCAAACGCATTAATAAATTTAATAAACACGCACATAACATTGTATAATTTCATGTGTGCGTTAGTAGCCACTTTAAATGCATTTTACTCAAAAAAAAATATAAAAATTTCAAAATCTGTAAATCTGTAAATTAATTCAACATAATCATTATTGTGAACGGTTTATGTCCAAAATTATTTTTCAATTCACTACAATTATAATTGTGAATGAATAAGACAAACTAATTATTTCTGCAAACATATTAATAAATTTAATAAACACGCAAATCACAGAATATAATTTTATGTGTGTGTTAGTAGCAACTTTAAATGAATTTTACTCTAAAAAAAAAATATAAAAATTTAGAAAATCCGTAAATTAATTCAACACAATCATTACTGTGATGGTTTATGTCCAAAATTATTTTTCAATTCAATACAATTATTATTGTGAATGAAGAAAAAAAAACAAACTATTTTTTGTTTTTGCAAACACATTAATAAGTTTAATAAACACGCACCTAACATTGTATAATTTTATGTATGTGTTAGTAGCAACTTTAAATACATTTTACTCAAAAAAAAAAAAAAAAAAATAAATACATAAAAATGATTAAGTTATATAGTTGACCTTTGTTGTTGTTGTGTTGTGTAATTGTTTGGTTTTAGGTCATAAATAATGAAATAAAAGAAATTAAAAACCAAGAAGTTTTTATATTTTATTTTTATTTCGCTGATTTTATTCCGATATTTCGATCTGCTTCGCAGATCATCTTCTGGGAACTGACAAAGATACATATAAAACAACAATAATAATATTACTAATAGATCACAATAAACGCACAAAAAACTAAACAATTACACAACACAATATATAAATATTTTAAAATCTGTAATTCTGGTGGACAGGTTAAAATAAAACCCTTTCAAATAAGATACGTTTGGTCAAAGTGGAAGAACCCTGTTTCGAAAATCATCGGTCACCAGAAATCGCCTTACCAGTAAAAAATATTTCAAAAATTAACCAATTTGATAAGCTTAATACTAAATGATTACAACAAGCACATTGAATTTGTACCATTTTCTTGGACATATCGTGGCACAATGATGCTCGATTTACCCCATTTTCCATAGCAACCTGCTCGAAATAATGACAAATATCATAACTTTACCCAGATAAATGGTTTATTTTTCGAATGGGACTGATTTAAACAGAAAGACGGATATACGGACGGACGGACAGACGGACGCCGCTATATCGACTCGAGTTGTTATACGCATCACGCATATATATACTTTATGGTGTCGCAAAGCGATTTTTCGAAGTGTTATAAACGGAATGACAAACTGATGTATACTCTCTGCACATTGGTATGGAGGGTATAAATAATTTTAGAAAAAATATGTTTAACGTCTAGAAAAAACAATTCGAGAATTGTAAATTTCACCGGACATTATCAAACTGTATTAGAATAACAACATAATATTTAAAGTTTGGTAGATTTTAACGTCCTATTTAGACATATTGCAATTAATACTGTAATTGCAATTTTTGATTTTGTTTTCAATGGTGCGTGGTAGAGCAGAAGAAAGCATATATTTCTAAAAATTCATAACTACACCGTATTCCTAATCGCACCGGCTCACAGTGGACCATATTTTGAGAAGGCGGCCAAAAATCATTTTTTTTTTTGTTACCGATTTTAAAGTTATGTTATTCATTTAAAAGTAAATACTAGTAAACCTCGGGAGCCAAAAAATTGCGACTTTATCTCAACAATATCACAGCGAACAGTGTCTTCGAAAATGGGCTTTCTCAGTATTTTGCTAAAATTAAAAATTTCTTTGTAAATTTTTATTTTTGAATGATTGTAACTTTTTTGATTTACAAGATTTTGAAGTGAAATAAATTTTGTATAATTTTGTGGCTTCCATACTATTAATGTTAAAAATTTAAAATTACTGAGTCATTCCGAAATTAAAAAAAAAAAAAATTTTAAAATAGGTCCAAATTTTGCGAAAATCTCTTACTTAATAGAGCATAACTCCTGCCAGTCAAAAGCAGTCAGAAAAAATCTTGCACTGTTCTATAGTCCGAACCCTCCCCTATACTCCTATACCCCATTATACACCCGCCAGCTTCCGCCCGTGTGCACCAGAACAATTTTTCTGACCCAAGGTTAGATATTTTCTGCAAAATTTATGAATACAAAAGTTGTCCACTATGTGGTTAGGATATATTAAGTTTGAGGTGATGTTTGTAACTGCCAAAAATATTGGACTTTTATCCATCTTTTATTATACGGATCGACTCAAAAAAACTTTCTGAGTCGATTAAACGATGTCCGTCCGTCCGTCTGAGTGTTATGAATACAAAAGTTGGTCGTACCGGTGCACCTCGGTTTATTTTTTTGCGTGTCGGTAGAGTTGTCAGGAGTTGTTATATACTTATAAAAAAGGGTTGAGATATAATGCGCTTAATTGTTACAGGTACATTTACATAGGTAGCTTTCAAAACATTAATAGTCTGAATTAGAGTTATATAGTTTAAATACCTGATAAAATGGGAAACAATTTAAATAACAGGTAAATGGTAAAAAAAAACTATTGCGACATAGCCCTTTAAGATATGAGCAGGTATGCTTCACCTTTTAAAATGGGTTAGGGTGTGGGTTTCTTATGCTTCTAAAAGTGGTAATAAAAGATAAAAATTTTTATTTTACATAATTGCAAGAAAGAGTATTTATAATAATGTTTCCACAATTATTATTCATTAGAATTTGTGCAATGGCTAAGTACTGTTACAGAGATCTGGCAGATATTTATTTTCAACGAAATGATGTAGGCGATGTAATTTTGCACATAGTGAGCAACGACTTCTTTAAGAATTGTAACCTAGAAGACAAAGGAAAAATTACTAATTTTGCATCGAATTTGAAAAGACGGTACATTGAATGCTCTCATAGCAAGGCAACGATGCACAAACGTTACCAAGACTGGTTAATAAAGGAACTTATTTTTGAGAGTGCATCTACAACTGCCAACGAAAGTGGAAAAAAGGGTCGACCGGCAAAACCAATTGACGGATGTAGTGAAAGATCTCGAAGGCGCAAGCTGGAGAATATCAATGAAGAAATTTCTCAAAGAATTATTAAGGATTCATTTTTGCACCAAATTCAACCAACCCAAAAAAAAAAAAAATAAAATTGAAATAATTTAAAAAATACTAGAACCGTGCCCAAGGCGCACAAAGAGGATTTTGAAAAGCATTCCTACACCAACTGAAGATAAGAAATTTACGCCGGAAGAAGCGTTCGTCCTATTTTTGGATTTGAAATTGACCAAAAATCAATATAAGGAATTGCGGAAGCGAACCAATGAAAAGAATTGTGGGATTTTTCCAGAGTATCGAGATTTAGTTTCTGCCAAAAAAGAATGCTTACCTTCACAATCTGCTATTAGTGTCACTTCAACATCGGCAGAAATAAAATTGCAACATCTCCTTGAACATACTGCAGAAAGATTGCTAAATACGCTTGATATTGATCATTTAAAAAAAAAATTGTTAATGGCAGCATTACTTTAATTTCTAAATGGGGATGTGATGGATTCTCTGGTCAGAAACAACACAAGCAATTTAATGCCGAAAATTCATCAGATGCTAATTTATTTATGGTATCTTTCGTTCCATTGCGCTTAACAAAAAGGTATAGCGTCTTAGAGCCGTCAACTAGTAGAGCAACAGAAATTGATATATGGAAAAATGAAATTCCTTCTTCAACAAAGTATTGCAGACCAATAAAACTTGCATTTAAAAAGGAAACCAAAGATGTCATAACTGAAGAAATTCAAAAAATAAAAGATCAAATTAAGGAACTTCAACCAGTAATATTTAAATTTGATGACCAAGACATTGAAGTACATTTTAAAATGTGTCTCACAATGATTGACGGAAAAGTTGCACAAGCTTTAACTGGAACAAAGTCAACGTCAAGCTGCATTATACGCCAAAAGACATCAAGTCAATTAAGCCAACCCCCACCAGAAGACGATAGTGTTAAGGAAAACTACGAATTTGGAATGTCCCCTCTTCATGCTACAACACGTTTCATGGAGCATATTCTTAAATTGGGTTATGATTTGGAATTTGGTCCGTTAGGTGAAACAGTGAGAAAAAACAAAGAATGTGAAGAAAAAGAAAGCAAAAAAAAAAACAAATTCAACAAAAATATCTACAGCTAGGCCTCGTTATCGACCAACCAAAACAAGGGGAAGGAAACACAAATGATGGAAATACTGCAAGGAGATTTTTTTCCGATCCGGAAACTGCAGCATCTATCACAGGTGTAGATCATGAATTAATAAAACGATTCAAAATCATATTACAAGTTCTAGCATGCAGCAGAAAGATAAATGCAAAAAAATTTGGAGAGTACGCCAATAAAACAGCTATACTTTATAATGAAAAATACTCTTGGAGATATATGCCATCCACAGTTCATAAAATTTTGAACCATGGGGAACAAATAATTCAAAACAATATGCTACCAATAGGAGATCAATCTGAAGAAGCGCAAGAAAAAAAGGAACAAAGACTATAGATTCTTTCGCGAGCACAACACAAGGAAAATGTCCAGATGCTGTACTAATGAAGACCTTTTCACTATTTTGTTGTGCACTTCAGATCCATATATGTCCAGCATTCGTCAAAAATGGAAAACTAAATCTATTGAGTTAGACGAAGAAGCTAAACAACTTCTAGAAGATGAAAATCAAGGCTATTTAGAAGAAATTTTTACTAAAATTGGTTGATTTAAAGTACTTTTTCATTACACTAACAATAAGTTACACTTTTTTTTTATATAGTTAAAAAATTTTCTTGATTTAAAAATTTATATATTTTGTAAATTTACAATAAAAATTGTTATATTTCATAAATTTACCATAAAAATTGATACAGAAATATTTAAAAAGACAATAAAAAAAAAATTTAACTAAAGCAAAAACAAACATATTTTGAAACAATATAAGGTAACATTTACGTTCGATGCTTAATAAATTATATTTTAACTCGGGATCTTTAAAAAAAAACAACCTTTGGCTCTTGTGCACATTAGGACTAAAAAGTTTACGGGGGCCAAAGTTTGGCATTTTCTGAAAAAATTAACTTAAAAAATTGTTAAAAAGTATTAGTTGTATAATTAACTGAAAAAATAAGACATTATATTAAAAAAAACCTTTTTTTTTACATTATAACCAAGGTTCAGAAAATACACTCGTGTAGTAAGAAAAACAGAACATGTACAATAAACAGGTTCGAGTTCAGTTATATTTTAAGTCGTGTTTAATTTTAAGTCGTGTTCTGTTTTTTCTTACTACACGAGCCACAACACGACTTAAAATATAACTGAACTCGAACCTGTTTATTGTACACGTTCTGTGTTTTTTTTCAGTACACGTACCAGAACATGAACTTCAAATAAAGCAACACTCAAAAATGTGTGCTTTATGTGTGATTGAAAAAAAAGTATGTGATACAAAAATGTTCGTGTAAATAACGAAATATTAAAACGAACACAGTCATGGTTGTGTTGGGCACCGAAGAAAATTTAAAAACAAACATAATTGATATGAAAATAAAAATATGTGTGTGTTGGTCTAAGTTATGTTTGTTTACATATATGTACGAGTATTTTATTCAGTGTGTGTTTTTTTCTGAACTCTGCTTATAACACTTCACTTTTGTAATAAAATTCAACTACAAATGAAAATGTATTTGAAACCCTCCGTAACTTTTTTTAGTTTCGGTCGAGAATTACGTTTTATAGCAAAACTTAAAGGCTAAAAGTCTCACCTACCAAACAAAAAAAAAACCCCATATCAAAATTCCAATCCAATCAAAAGTTATAGATTTTTGACCGCCTTCTCGTCAAATGGTCCACTGTGCGGCTTCTGGCATTTCAGCCTTCATCAGCGATTTAATGAACATTGTGATAATTGTTATGTTGTAATTGAATATATCGTTGCACTTTTTGGTCATGCGCTTTAACACACTCTCCTAAAGTCAGGCCTACGAGCAGTGTGATTAAGAATCAGTTTTCATACCGTACAGCTTTTGCTTCGTATTATCTCAGGATTTTTTGAGATATATTCTTTCTACTGCTTTACCACGCACCATTGAAAACAAAATTTAAAGTGTTTAAACCAGTGGTCGGTGTAATACGGAGTGAGATCAAAAATTTTAACATACATGGAATTTAATAATAAGAAAACCATTGAACCTAATGCTGGCTACACACAGGCAACAGTTGCTTCAACCGGTTGCATCAACCAACGAAAAAAGTTTTGATATTTCTGGTTGGTTGAGGCAACCGTTGATACGTATGTATCATTGTTGTTACAACACATTGAAGCAACCGTTGCCTGGTGTGTAAAATCTATAATTTTTTTTTTTTTTTTAATTTATTAAAGCTTACAAAGAAGATAATTTTTATAATTCTAATTACTACTTATGAACTTATGGGCATTTTCCGGAAACCAATATATTAGAGATTTTATAGTAGATTCTGTTACTTTTTTGAAAAGGTATTTCGGCTCCGTTCAAAATCTGCTACATTTTGGTACACCGATTTTGTATTCTCCAACTCTCTTTCCACAAGAGAAGCAGTCTTTTTGCAAGTACTCCTTAATATAAATTTCAGTATTTGTAGAGCCCGTTGTCGCAACTGCATATTGCTTTGCCATACCAGAAATTTTGTTTAAATTCTGATTCGGAAGCTGCAACAAATCTCCCTATATATATGTTTTGTCGTCCATTCTACATCATTTCAAATTTCCGTGCTCTGCTTTTGACCTTTAAATTCTTTTTTTGCAATATTCCTGTCTGGATATTTTTAGACTTTGTATCTTCTCACAAGAACAAAGAAAATTGCAGAAGTAAAATGTAGGAGAGAGGTACCCGTAAATGATGTAAACGGAATGCTATTAACAAAAAACAACGATTAACTAAAACATTGGAAATAGCATTTTGAGCATGTACTCAATATTGGAAGTCAAGAAATTTGCCCAACCCAAACACACACGTAAATATTATGCCAATCAGAACTAATAAACCCACTAGAAAAGAAATAATTGATGACATTAAAAGTATGAAAAATGAGAAAGTTCCCGGTAATAATAACATTCCAGCAGAACAAGATCTGGTTATCTCAAACATTTCTCATAGATTGGCTTCAAAGAACAATAATTCTTTCATCTGTTATGAAAATCCGTTCTTTCTCCTTCTCTTTTCCTTATCTTTCTGAACGACCGTCTTGGCCAAACTTTTAACTCTATATATTCTTTCGCAGATGACAGCAGCATTTGTCATTCATTTTCCTTTAGTTGTAGGCCAAGCCTCTTGGAGGTTGGGGGGCAAAAGGCGGACAATGAATGACACACTCAATAAAGATCTCTTAACAATCTCCGAGTGGGGTAAAGCGAATAGGGTTGATTTTAATGCGCTGAAGACTCAATGTTGTATGTTGACCCATAGGGCCATGGAATCAACAATGTCATCTGTATATATGGGTGGTATAGGCATTGAGGAATCGGATACTCTTGATGTTCTGGGCATGAGAATTCAATGTGATCTTCGTTGGAACGAGCATGTTTTTCAAGTGTCGAAAGAAGCATTCAAGTGTCTTGGTTTTCTAAAACGGTGTAGAAATTACTTCACTCCTTCTGATCTCCTTAAAATCTATACCACTTATATCCGACCGAAAATGGAATGCAACTCCCATATATGGGCAGGGGCTTCAAAGTCTATTTTGGAGCTACTGGACCGTGTGCAAAGGAAGGCGTTGGCGCTCACCAATGACAGTAGGGTATCCAATTCTATTGATTCATTGCAACACCGTCGGAATGTGGGTTGTGTAGCACTGTTCTATAGATATTACCATGGGAAATGTTCTTCTGAGATTAGCGAACTTATTCCAAGTGGCCGAGTTTCGGTTCGCTCTACCCGCTTCTCTTGCAGATCACATCCGTTTGTAGTCTATTGTCCAGTTGACCGCACAATGCATTATATAGAGAATTTGTTTATCAGTCGAACTAGCCGCATGTGGAATAAACTCCCCGCAGAGGTCTTTCCTGACAGTTATAATCTAATAAAATTTAAGTCAAATATCGACAAACACTACTAACTCTCTCCTCCTTCCCATAACCTATTTTTCTGAAATCAGCACAATGCACTGCATTTGTAGGGGGCATCCCCTGAGTGTTGGTTAACAAAAAAAAAAAAAAAAAATCTTTATGAAAGTCATTCTTGAACGTATGGTGAAATACATTGATGCTAAGCTACGTCGTGAACAAGCAGGCTTCCGTCCAAGTCGATCGTGTGTCGACCAAATCAACACTCTTAAAATCATAATAGAGGAGTCCATAGAAATGAGGCCCCCAGTATACACCCTTCTTGTCGACTATGAAAAAGCTTTCGACTCAATCAACAGAGAATGTATTTGGGCTGAATTGCGAAACATAGGTGTGCCGCACAAGATTATCTCAATAATACGCAGCAGTTACGATGGTTTCAGTAGCAGTGTTCTTCACTGTGGTAAGATGTCTGCACCGTTTCATTCTCTATCAGGTGGTAGACAAGACTACGTTCTTTCACCTTTATTATTCTTGGTTGTAATAGATGCGTTATCAAGGCGTGCAACCGGAAATAAACCAAGAGGTATTACTTGGAACCCAGTTAACCCAAATGAGAGATTGTATTCTTTTTATTACGCAGACGATAAGTGTGAGCTTTCGCACAAGCAAATGACATGCAGAAAAAGCTAAATGATTTAGCAGAAGAATCGCTAAAAGTCGGGCTCAAGATCAACATTGCTAAAACCAAAGATATTTAAAATAACTGCCAACTCGACTGAACTCATTACTCCTCATGGAAACATTATAGAAAGAGTACAAGAATACCAATTCCTAGGCAGAGTTACAGAAAAAGGAGGTACTGAGAAAGGTGGTGATTGTCTAATAAGAAAAACACTTGGAGATTACACAACATTAAATAGAGTTAGAATAATATATATAGTACAGCAACAAAAATTAAAATCTTCAAGACATGCCTTCTTTCAGTTCTTCTGTATGGGTGCGAAACGTGATATACTACAAACGTAGTACAAAACAAACTGCGTGTTTTTGTCAACAGATGCCTTCGTAGAATCTTAATTATATTTTGGTCAAATATAATAGCCAATGAGCACTTATGGACTCGGTGAAACTTTAGAGACGCCAATGTAGAGATAAGTAGGAGAAAATTTGGATGGATAGGACACACACTACGAAAATCGCCTGCAGAGGTATATTTTCAAGCCCTCATATACAATTCTCAAGGTTCAAGGAGACCTGGGCAACCAAACACGACCTGGAGAAGATCTACGTTGAATGAAGTTAATAGTGTCTATAAAAATAGAAGTTACAGCAACAGCGGTGAACTTCGAGAGGCAGTGCCAAGAAGACTCTATGTTTGGAAATTTTTTATAGACAGCCCATGCCCAGAACAGAGGTAATTCCTACAACAACCAGAACAAGGCTCATTATTATTATTATGTTTTCAAATCTGCATTGGCTTTAGCTTTTCAGACTAAATTGTCTGAGCACTGAGCCGCCCGGATTACTTTACTAACGGACGTGTTGTGAGCTCGTTTCAATATTCTTTCTATTTTCTTCGCCATAAAAGCATCATGTGGACATTTTCTTCTTCCCGAAGCATATTTCCTATTAATGGTCATATTCTACTGATAGAATTTATTAACATCGGAAACAGTTTGACGATGCACTTTTGAATCCATAGCTAACTTTTTGGAGGACCAAGTTGTATTTTGTTGAAAACATTTAACAATTTTAGCACGTATTTTTATTTCGTTACTCATTTTAATCAAACTAACAACAAATTAATAGCATTGTATTTAAGCATAACAGCCGAGATATTTTTTAAAGGTAACTTGATAATAAAAAAATAATAATAAATTCACAGACTGCTTGCGAAAAAATGAGGAAAACACGCATTAAGCTTTTTCGATCTCACTCCTTAATAAGAGGTTTAACGACAGCAGCAGCCCTGCCCGTTTATTTCTACTTGCGAAATTCAACACACAGACGGGTATCGGTCGACCCACTAGGAAAATTGTAAGTAAAAATATATTTAAAGCATCTTGTTTTTTAATCCGCTAAGTGAATAACGGAATAATAGACTATTTTCCATCATTTATACCAGTAACTTAAATGAATATACATCTAACATTGCATAAACATCTGTCGTTTAAGTTAAATTTCGTATGACTAACCGACGTGGTATTCTCTAATTTGAAAAATCTATTCGGAAAAAACAATATCCACTCTAAACAAAACAAAATTGGCATCACTCAACACTTGTGGTAACGCTATACCACTATTTGGTGTAATGAGTTTGTGCTGATGTTTGGAACTACCAAAAATTTTTGACCTTGACCCATCTTTTATTATTCTGATCGACTCTGATTCACTTTCCGAGTCGATTTAGAGTTGTCCATGCAACCATTCTAATAAAACAAAAGGTTGATGATATTTAGTATATAAGCTTTTATCGATCTTAGGACGAACACTATTGAAATTGGTGAAAATCGGTCTGAAAATGTTTAAGAATAAACCCCTGTAGACCATTTTAATTCATAGTCCCATATAAAGCTGTTTCCACCTAAATCTATCAAAACACAAATATATTGTATAACTTTTTGAATTTGGATTGTATATGTTTTTCAGAAGAAGTGGCTTTACAAAATATGGTCATGATCGGTCAATTTTTTGATATAGTCCTATAAAAAAATATTTGAACTTTTTCATACCGGCAAGTCACAAATTAATAAAAAAAAAAATAGCACTCTAATTTGGTGTATGCCTTTTTTTCTATATTCAAGTATTGTTTGAGCAAAGTTGGACCCATATTGTAGGGTATTTTATAATCGGTCTAGACCGACTTTGATATTCTTACTTGTTTTTTTTTTTCTTCTAATTTTCAGTCATTGGTTAATTTTGTTGGAAAATAATTATAGAGCGGCATTCGATTAAAAAGGCAGTGTTGTTGATACCACAACGCAACGAAATAGTTGTAAAGCGTGTGCACGCGTTTGTATTTAAAATTAGCGTCTCGTGGTTATTGTTGTTGTTACTTGCACTCGAGTAGTATTCAACTGAGTATGAGGCTGTTACAATCAGTTCAGAAATTGGTACTTCTAAATATCTTAAAAGGCAACTTCAAATGTTTTAAAAATTTTATTCTAAAATTTTAGACTATCATTATCATGCATTAAACATACTAAGAATACACTTGAAGAAATTGAAAAAAAGAGAGAAGTGGAATATGGAAATGAGTTAACAATTGTAGTTTAATAGCAGTTTCATTTAAGATACTTTTCTATTGTGGCAGCCACCACTTTACAATTTTTAAAAATATTTATTATCATTTATTATTTCAACCGGTTAATTTTTAATTTTTCGTTTTTAATTTTTAATTTTTTATTTTCATTTTATATTTTTTATTTTTATTTTTTAATTTTTTATTTTTTTCATTTTCAATTCAATTCAATTCTTTATTTTGTTTAAATAATATTTGCATTTTCGTCTTAAAAATATATATATATAAATAGTTCAAGCTTTTGTACTTTTTCTTCTTAATAATTAATAGTAATTTACAAAATTATATACATATATACATATAATACTATTGGAGGCAAAATTTAAAAAAACATATTTGAAGCTTTTTTTTATTTTAATAAAAAACACTTAAAATTTTATCATTTTTTATTTTTTTCATTTTTTATTTTTCTTTTTTAATTTTTTATTTTTCATTTTTCATTATTTATTTTTCATATTTTTTTTTTAATTTTTTAATTTTCATTTTTCATTATAAATTTTTCATACTTTATTTCTTATTTTTAATTTTTTATTTTTAATTTTTCATTATTTATTTTTCATATTTTTTTTTTTATTTTTATTTTTCGTTTTTAATTTTTAATTTTTAATTTTTAATTTTTAATTTTTAATTTTTAATTTTTAATTTTTAATTTTTAATTTTTAATTTTTAATTTTTAATTTTTAATTTTTAATTTTTAATTTTTAATTTTTAATTTTTAATTTTTAATTTTTAATTTTTAATTTTTAATTTTTAATTATTTATTTTTAATTTTTAATTTTTAATTTTTAATTTTTAATTTTTAATTTTTAATTTTTAATTTTTAATTTTTAATTTTTAATTTTTAATTTTTAATTTTTAATTTTTAATTTTTAATTTTTAATTTTTAATTTTTAATTTTTAATTTTTAATTTTTAATTTTTAATTTTTAATTTTTAATTTTTAATTTTTAATTTTTAATTTTTAATTTTTAATTTTTAATTTTTAATTTTTAATTTTTAATTTTTACTTTTTAATTTTTAATTTTTAATTTTTAATTTTTAATTTTTAATTTTTAAGATTTCATTTTTCATTATAAATTTTTCATACTTTATTTCTTATTTTTAATTTTTTATTTTTAATTTTTCATTATTTATTTTTAATTTTTAATTTTTAATTTTTAATTTTTAATTTTTAATTTTTAATTTTTAATTTTTAATTTTTAATTTTTAATTTTTAATTTTTAATTTTTAATTTTTAATTTCTAATTTTTAATTTTTAATTTTTAATTATTAATTTTTAATTTTTAATTTTTAATATTTAATTTTTAATTTTTAATTTTTAATTTTTAATTTTTAATTTTTAATTTTTAATTTTTTATTTTTAATTTTTAATTTTTAATTTTTAATTTTTAATTTTTAATTTTTAATTTTTAATTTTTAATTCTTAATTTTTAATTTTTAATTTTTAATTTTTAATTTTTTATTTTTCATTTTTCATTATAAATTTTTCATACTTATTTCTTATTTCTCATTTTTTATTTTTCATTTTTTATTTTTAATTTTTCATTATTCATTTTTCATATTTTATTTTTTATTTTTCGTTTTTTATTATTAATTTTTTCATTTTCTATTTTTCTTTTTTAATTTTTTATTTTTCATTTCTTATTTCTCATTTTTTATTTTTTATATTTAAATTTTCATTATTCATTTTTTATTTTTTATTTTTCGTTTTTTATTTATTATTTTTCATCATTAGTTTTTCGTTTCTCATTTTTTATTTTTTATTTTATATTTTTAATTTTTTATTTTTTATTTTTATTTTTATTTTTAATTTTTTTTTATTTTTTATTTTTTATTTTTTATTTTTAATTTTTTATTTTTTATTTTATATTTTATATTTATATTTTATATTTTATATTTTTTATTTTTTAATTTTTAATTTTTTTTTTTATATTTTATATTTTATATTTTATTTTTATTTTTATTTTTTATTTTTTTTTTTTTTTTCATTTTTATTTTTCAGTTTCCATTTTTTATTTGTCCTCTTTCGTTTTTTATTTTTCATTTTTTATTTTTCTTTTTTCATTTTTCATTTTTTCGTTTTTTATTTTTCATTTATCATTTTTCATTTACAAACAGGTTATTACACAGGATTTTTCACCAATACAAACATAAGGCACACCGATTTTGTCTTACGGCTCACGTGTTACGCTATTTTTGTGATTGTATTGTGAAATAGAAATTTACCCCCCCTTGCGCGTATCGATGTTTACACATCGAAAAACTTGATTTTAATAATGCTTTTAATAATTGCTTAGAAGAATTCATCTTAAATTTAAAACAAATTTTGTATGACTCATTCATTTCTTCGTTTCTGTGATTTTAGTTTGAAGATATTTTTTGTCCAGTGCATGCAATTACGCTAGCATCAAGTTAATAGTTATATCAGCATCAAGATTTCTTTAAGCGACTTTTACTTGACTTGAGTGTGGCTTTGAGGAGTAGTTGGGCACATCCTCCTAAACATGCCTACGGATACCAAAAAGGCTTCAACAACAACAAACACTCAAAACAAAAATGTTAACATATCCCGCAGAAATACCAAAAGAATTGATACACAGGGGAAGAAATACAAAAAAAAAAAAAAAAAAATGAAAAACCCTCTACCTCATCGTCAGTGGCATTTCTAAAACTTAAACATGCATTTTTGCTGTAATGTTCAAATGACCATTCTGAACCATTCATACTCGTACATACGAATGCTTCGAGATGAACAACAAAAAGCTAGCGTGTAAGATATTGAGCCTCCGAGGAAGCTAATCAAAAATTTTCTCACCTCTTTTTCGTGTGATGTGAGTAAAGCCGCAAATGTTTTGATGATAGCATGTTTTTAGACAAAATAAGAAGACGAAGAAGAAGAAGAAGAGGAACAACCTCAAATTCTCCTGGATGGGTTTGAAAAAAAAAAGACAAAATATTTCGTTAGGAGGCGTTTACTGCGTTGAATGTTCTGTCGGCGGCCAAAAAGGTGAAAAGATCTTTTGTCTGAAAGCCGACAAACACCATTAATGATTGCGTGGTGGTATCGTTGCTGTTATTTTTCTTGCTGTTTGCAATCTCAGTTTAAGGTTTAGATTAAGTGACTGGATTCCCTCTTCCCCACAAATATCTACATGATGCATATATGGCTGATGAATGCCTTCATAATGTTTTTTGGCTTGAAAATATCAAAACAACCTGTTGCATGTGACTTTTGCTCTACATTGGTTGCAATAGATTCTCGTCTTCTTCTTCTTCGTGGGCTTAATTTAGAATGATGTTGGTTAGATTGTTGTTGATGAGATGTTTTGTTTTTATTTTTATATAAAGGGGTTAATCGATTTTAAATCGCTTGCGATGGTATTTTGATTGAGGCAATAATTCATTTTTCGGTTTTAGTTTTTGGAAGATTTCGTGTTCTTGCCTTTATGATTGATGATTGTTGTTTGTTAATATAGAATGCAGAGAATGCTTTCTTTGCATTAAAGAAGATAAACTTAATGAGCTGAGATCTTTTAAATTAATTTAAACTTTATTTTAACTAATTCATTTTCTCTTCCTCTTTGCATTAACCTTAAATATTCTATCGAGAATTATCTGTTAATAATTATTGTGGGCCTAAATTTCGTTGACTTTAAATTCCATCAAAATAAGCGCATAAGAGTTAGTAATGTATGACAATACCAGAAGAAATTGTTGTGTATCCAGATCGAGTTATATTGCGTTGGACTGGTCAGCAACCAGAAGAATCCGCTTACGTTTCCCGGAAGTGTTTACTATAGTCAGAACATTTTATAAGTCTGAATATTTGCTCATATTTATACCCTATACCACTATGTGGTTTGGGTATAATGACTTTGTGCTGCTGTTTGTAACAACCAAAAATATTTGAGCTAGACTTATCTTTAATTATACCGATCGAATCAGAATCACTTTCTGAGTTGATTTAACAATGTCCGTCCGTCCGTCCGTCCGTCTGTGTGTCCATGTAAACCTTTAATCAAACTGCAGGTCGCAAATATGAATATATTTTGATGAAATTTGGTATGTAAGCTTTTATCGGTCATGGGATGAACGCTATTGAAATTGGTGAGAATCGGTCCATGTTCAGACCTAGCCCCCATACAAATTAACCCTATGAAATCGACATAAATTGCCATAAGATCCAAATTGTCATATAGATCTTACTCAAATTGGGTTTGTATGCGTTCATTACATCCATTAATGAGTAGTCCAAAAATGATCCCTTTGGCCCCATATAGAGCTGCTTCCCGATCGTCACTTAGATCTATTAAAAACAAAAATATTGCACTGATTCTTCTCAAATTTTGTTTGTATATATTTTTGCAAAATAAAAGCGACTTTACCAAACATGATCAGGATCGGTCCATTTTTGGACCTAGTCCCCATATAGATATATCATCCGATATGAACTTTTTCATATCTGCAGCCAAAAAAAAATTAATAAAAATCCCACTCAAATTTGGTTTTTGCTTATTTTCTATGTCCAGTTAGTTGGGCCTAAGAGATAGAGTTTCTAAACGCATGGTATAGGGTATCGTAAGTCGGTCTAGACCGACTATAATTTTCTCACTTGTTTTTTTTTTAACAAAATCGCATATTGAGTGCAAGGTATGGTTACCTTAACAGGTTCTTAGTTCTTTGACTTAGTTATAGAAAATTTTTATAAATATTTTTTTTTTAAATAATAATAATGGTTGGAAATGAATGAAATAGGAATAAGAGAACTCCGGTTCATTGTTTGACTAAATTGTCCAACGTTAGTTGAATTTAAACTGTTCCTTTTGTCATCATTTCCTCGATATTGAGTACTTGAACCTAACAGTTCTATGTCCAATAAATTCGTTTAAATTTATTTTGAAAAAAAAAAACATTCAGATCAACTCTGAGCTCTAAATGTGGTTTGTCATTTATTTGTGCTGAATCCGAATCTGCCAGCAGATGTTTTCTAAGACATCAGTTAGGTAGGTTAGGTAAGAGGTAAGAGGCTGCTAATCCAAGTATGAGTACACTCTGTGGTCCGTTGTGATACCACGGCACGAATGGGTCTTCCGCTCAGTCCCCACCGTAGAACCAGTTCGAGCTGCTGATCAAACTCCTGAGATGTGAGATTTCTATATTTGAGAGGCCGGAGAGATCGTGTAGAAACGGCGATCCCAGGAAATGTTCTATACTCTCCACCTCCTATACATCCATGCAGCTGGGACAGAAATCATTTGACGAGACCCTGAGGCGTTCAGCATGTCTCCCTATGAGACAGTGACCAGTGATAACAGCAACTACCTCCAGTTAAAAAGGTTCTTTCGGATCTCAACATTAATAAGTCTTCGGGACCGGAAAGTATACGAGCACTGGTGCTGAAACAGTGCTCTTCGACGCTAGCCAGTCCATTGGCCAACCTTGTGAGCCTTTCGTACCGTGCGGGAGTCTTTCCCTCTTGCTGGAAAGTTGCTAATATCCTACCAATCCCTAAAAAGGGTGAGGCTAATAACCGTGAAAAATACCCTCCAATTGCAATCTGCTCTGCGCTCTCAAAGGTGATGGAGAGCATGATCAATTTCCATCTTGTGAACTACTTAGAGGACAATTCACTTCTTAATGATCGACAGTATGTCTTCCGTAGAAATCGTTCCCCGGGAGACCTATTAGCTCTACTTTCTCAGCGCTGGAGTCGATCCATTCGCAATTTTGGCGAAAGTAAAGTGGTTGCTCTGGATATTTCCAAGGCATTCGATCGTATGTGGCACGGTGCATTGATATCAAAACTTACTGCATTTGGGGTCGGTAACGACTTCTCTCGATTTATATCGAGTTTTCTGAGAGACCGAACAATACGTGTTGTTATTGATGGGGTCTCATCTAATGAGTTTCAGCTTATTTCAGGGGTACCCCAAGGTTCCGTTCTTTCTCCTTCTCTTTTCCTTATCTTTCTGAACGACCTTCTTGGTCAAACTTTTAATTCTACTTACTCTTTCGCAGATGACAGCAGCGTTTGTCATTAATTTTCCTTTAATTGTAAGCCAAGCCTCTTGGCAGTTGGGGGCAGAAGGCAGACAATGAATGACACACTCAATTAAGACCTGTTAACAATCTCGAGTGGGGAAAAGCGAATAGGGTTGATTTTAATGCGCTGAAGACTCAATGCTGTATGTTGACCCATAGGGCCATGGAGTCAACAATGTCATCGGAATATATGTGTGGTATAGGTATAGAGGAATCGGATACTCTTGATGTTCTAGGCATCCGAATTCAATGTGATGTTCGTTGGAACGACCATGTTTTTCAAGTGTCGATAGAAACATTCAAGTGTCTTGCTTTTTTAAAACGGTGTAAAAATTACTTCACTCCTTCTGATCTCCTTAAAATCTATACCACTTACATCCGACCGAAAACGGAATACAACTCCCATATATGGGCAGGAGCTTCAAAGTCTATTTTGGAGCTACTGGAACGCTTCGGTTCGCTCCACCCGCTTCTCTAGTAGATCACATCCGTTTGTAGTCTCTTGCCCAGTTGACCGCACAACGCATTACAGAGAGAAATTATTTGTCATTCGAGCCGACAGTTATAATCCAATAAAATTTAAGTCAAATATCCATAAACACTACTCCCTCTTTCCTCCTTCCCACAACCTATTTTCCTGAAATCAACACAATGCACTGCATTTGTAGGAGGCATCCCCTGAGTGTTGGTTAATATAAAAAAAAATATCTCCCTACGCGGAGTGATAGTAGCGCACTTGTGCGCTTCGGATTCAGAGCCGGCTAAATTTGTCTTGTGATCCTATATGTTAATCCATTAGCCCCGGTGCGGAGTCGAAGTTCGAACTGCCACGATTTTAGGGGTGTACGAACACATTCCAAATTCGCTGGAACATGTAACGTAGTACCCTGTCTTGCCAGCTCATCCGCTTTGCAGTTTCTTATATTAAACTGCTTGGCCATCTCATTTAAGGACGTGCGGAGTTAAGAGCGGTTCTCGTTCTCAGGAACGTTGATTCCATGAATTTAACCGCGGCCTGACTATCCGAGGAGATGTTGACTGCGGTAGTAGCCAGAATATTCCGACTCAGCCAATCAGCAACCTATTTTACTGCCAGTACCTCCGCCTGATATACACTGCAGTGGTCTGGTAACCTACGAACCAGATTTAGTCCAATCCCCATGAATAGACTCCGAAACCAACCTGACCGCACAATTTCGATTCGTCGGTATAGAAGCTTACGGTACGCCTGCTACCTGGTATCCTCCCAGACCACGATTCCCTGGTTATTTTATCCCAAAGGCGCAAATGCAGCCGTTTTTTTTTTTTTTGGCATTTTTAGAATATAAATTCGAATATGGACTTATCTTTGGTAAGCACACTTACCATTTGAAAAAATTTGTGCAATATTTCGGTATTTGAATAGATTTAAGTGAATATCGGGAATTAGCTTCGTATGGAGGCTATGACTATGAATTGTTCTATAGGGTTTATTTGTGGACTTCTGATAAATGGGTCTAATAAAGACACAAAAAAAAAATTTTACCGAGATCAATGTGATTAATTGGATCTTAAAACATTTTTAGTCGATTCCGTAGGGGTCATTTGTAAGGGGTCTATGTTTGGACATGAACCGATTATCACCAAATTCAACAGCGTTCATTCTATGGCCGCCGAAAGTTTATATGCTAAATTTCATAAGTATAAATTTATATTTGAGGCCTGTAGTTTAATTATAAGATGTACATGGGCAAACAAGCGTACATCCTGATAGACAGAAGACGGATGGACTGACATCGCTAAATCAGCTCAGAAAGTGATTTTGAATCGATCGGTAAGACAAAAGAAGAAGGTAAGACAAACAGCACCACAAACTAATTATACCCGAACCACATAGTTGTGTACTATATTTAAAAAATGATTTTCCATATATAAAAATAAGTTTTTTTTTCGCCAAAAAGCTGTCCTAAAATTTTAATTTTATTTTTAATTAAATAAATCAATTTAAGTCCTCAATGTTATTTTTAAAACCCGTGGGTGAAGAATCAGTTAATCTACATTGGCAAGATCATGTTGTTGAAAAGAGAACTGCGCCTTCTGGACTTAATTCTGTTAATTAAGTTAAGCCTTCCCAGCAAAAAATAATATACACAGAAGTGATAAAAATCACATACAACTGATCCATTTGTAATAGAAAATTGGATCAATCGCAATGAATTTAACACAGGGGTGCCAAAGTATGGAAATTGTCTATTTTGGATCATGGGAAGACCATTCTAAGTTTAATTAAGGATAGGATGCAATGTTATATTTATATTGACATTTTGGCTTAAAACAAATCAGAAAATCACCACATATTGCAATGCAAAAGTTATTATTTTTGTTGTTGGTTTAGTTGGTCTAGATCAATTATAATTTTCTTACCTGTTTTAGTTGATTTTTTAACTCCCAGTTTTACTCATTGCAATTAAAGTTTTGTTAAAATTAAAAATATTCATGCAACAATTTACAAAAATTACCTATCTTAAAATGTAGTTTATTATTTTATTTAATAACTTTAGAAATATAACACTATAGTTATTTTCTAAATAATTAATTTTTAATTAATTAACTTTAAATTAATATATAATTATATATCTATATTTTTAAATGCAAATTTTTTATATATAAATGTTTGTATTATTTCAGCATTCTATTTAATTTTAAATTTAATTTATTTAGTTGCATTTATTTATTTTTGTTTTTCTCTTTTGAAACACTAAAACCAAAACCATGAAAAATGTTCACTGACCTTTTAGTGTCACATTTGTGGTTATTGGCGCCTGCTTAAATCAATTGAAATTATGGCAATTGTGTGGAAATTTATGTTTGGCTGACCACGAATTGGCCACCCATTCATAATGTTAAAGCAGTGTTCATCATTCAGACCAACACCAGCAGCAAAGCATTACGAGAAGTTGATTTTGTAGAATTTTTAGATTTTTATGTTTCTGTTTTTTTTTTTTTAGCAAAATACCACCCTTGGTGCAGCTGAAATCATTTGCATGGCTTAACTTAGCTAAAAAGTAAATAGCCTTATAACAAGTAGTTTAAGCCAGTTATCGTTTAAGTTTTTTTGTTTTAGAATTTGTTGCAAGAAAATTGAAAATCAAACCATCGCTTACACTTTTAAATCATTTTAAAGTGATGACGCATTAACAATGTAACACATATGTGTTTGCACAGAATTTGCAAAATAAATGATTGGCCGAATTTTGTCAATATTTTAGTGATGTAGTTAAATCTTGGTTTGGTAATGTACTTCCTAAAATTTCGATACTTTTTATTTCAGCTTACGAATGACAATTTTTTTTTTGGAAATATTCATTCCAATTACAAATTTATTCATTTAGCCATATTTGAAATCAAATTTTTTTTGAACATAATTATGAGACCACGATTGTTGGGGCACAAAAAAATAAACACTTAGTATCTCAACCTTGGTAACCATAGAAACCAATAAATTATCAAATTTTTCATAAATTTCGAAATATCTTCAGTTCAAAAGAAGTGGTACGTACCACTTCCCACTATACTTCATTTCTCCTTTATATTTCAGCACCGATCATTATACCCTCCACACCATTGTGCAGAGGGTTTGTTAAATTAAGTTGCGATCCCCTAAATTATATATTCTTGATTCTTATAACAACTCTAGTCTGTACATCGAGCTTTGTCTGTCCGTGCATCTGTTTGTCCGTGCATCTGTTTGTCCGTGCATCTGTTTGTCCGTGCATCTGTTTGTCCGTGCATCTGTTTGTCCGTCGGTCTTTTGATATCACACTGATAAAGAAAGTAAGCCATTTACCTGAGTAATTTTAAGATAATCTAGTTCGTCGTTATTTCGAACAGGTTGGTATTTAAAATGTGGTAAAATGGGCATCATGGTACCAAGATAGATCCGGAAATATGGAAACACTTCTAAAAAAAACGTAAATTCAGTGGACGGTTCCAAAGATTCGGCATAGCGGAATCTAAAACTCTTGTTTTGGTTTGAGATTGTTATAGTATCACGCAGTTCTTTTATGACGAATCAGAAGAGCACTCATTGAGACAAGATGTGAAAAAAAACACTTGTGAGGTCGATCATAGGGAAGATGTGTAAACAGAAAGCGTCATCTGTGTATCACTTATAGCCATCAACTGCAGGATATCTGTTAATATAAAAATGTTTATTATTACTTATTATTTCACCAGGTTATTTTTAATTTTTCGTTTTTTAATTTCCATTTTTCGTTTTTCAGTTTTCATTTTTTATTTTTCATTTTTCGTTTTTCATATTTTATTTTTCATTTTTTATTTTTCGTTTTCCATTCTTTTTTATATTTTAATTTTTAATTTTTTAATTTTTCAGTTTTTATTTGTCATTTTTTATTTCTCATTTTTTATTTTTTATTTTTTATATTTTATTTTTCATTTTTTATTTTTCACTTTTTATTTTTCATATTTTATTTCTTATTTTTTATTTCTCATTTTTTATTTTGAATTTTTTATATTTTATTTTTTATTTTTAATTTTTTATTTTTAATTTTTTCTTTTTAATTTTTTATTTTATATTTTTTATTTTTTGTTTTTTATTTTTTATTTCTCATTTTTT